>JAODKC010000016.1:17039517-17049838 GCA_026777985.1 Mormyrops attenuatus | reverse complement strand
AGCGGTTTAGGCCCCCCCCCGAGCCCCTCTCCCTGCAACTAACCCCTCCTGCCTGGGGGTGGGGCCTTTATCCCCTGCCCCCCCCCCCCCCCCCCCAAAAAAAAAGGTCACTTCCTGCTCATTCGCGTCACAGCATCTTTGTCAAAGAGCAATGCAGACACCCCCCTCGCTCCAAACCTCCTTCCAAGTGGACGGGAAGCAGCTGGCTGAGGAAGGAGTCCAGGAGTTGGGGCCCCTCTGGAGCCCCACTGCCCATCACCCTAAGAAGCAGACCCCCCCCCACCCCACCCCAACCAACCAATCCCACGGCCAGTGATGGGGGAGCGTGCCTGCATTGTGTCCCTTACAATAGGCTACTCATTAAACAATGGCCCGCAAGAGGCATCACGCCAGATCCTCCCCTCCCCCCTCCGGCAGAAGCCCCCCCACTCAGAGGGGGAGGGGCACTAACACACTCACGCGCTTGTAAATCCACCCCCGGTCATTCACAGCCGGACACACCCTTCCTCAGTCAAACACACACCATCCCTGATATATATTAAACACACACAAACGCTTATGTTCAAACACAAACTGGCTCAGACCGATTTGCATGAATCTACAGGCCGTGTCTCGACATCGGATGACCGGGTGAGACACGATGGGGTAGCTCTGCACACTGACCAAACAGTGATTAAATCATTGCTCCTAAAACTGAGCTGCCTAACAAGGCAAAGAACAAAACAAAGTCCTTGTGCATCAGCGTCCCATTTGTTTAATGCATCTCTGCCAGACTTCAGAACACTAGAGTGGTCCTGTTGAAATCACCCATTTGGCCTTGTGCATGTACGTTAGACGAACACATGTGTCTTGCTGGACGCAAGGCAATGCTAAAGCAGTCATTGTTAACTGGCTGCAGCTCATCAGCACCTAACATGCCCTAATCATTCTCTCTGAGCCGCCCTCCGAGTCCCTACTCAGAGGTCCAACCATGACTGCTTACAGTAGTGTTTCCCAATCCGGTCCTCCAATACCCCCAGACAGTCCACGTTTTTGCTCCTGGGAGGGAGCAAAAATGTGAACTGTCTGGTGTTCCCCCAGCACCAGACCAGGAAACACTACCTTACAGCATTGAGACATCCTGGGAAGTTAAGACATCAAAATCATGCAACCATGACACCATGTCGGCATCCTGTGGGCCTCTCCTCATGGGGCCATTGAGGAAGAGTCCAACCTGCCCCTCCCCCTATCCTCACGGACAGGGTGGGGGATTAGTGTTAGGCCTCAGAAGGGCACAGTTAACAAGGAGCAGAAGATGAACGCAAGGCGTGTTGAGACAGCGTCCAGCACAGGAGGAGGGGGCGAACAGTGAGCTGATTGACCCCCCCCATCCTAACCCTCACCCCCTACTGCGGCTTGCCCCCCCCCCCAGCTTGATTCCGGTGCTTTCCTGCTGGCTGGTGATAGTATGCGGCGCTAATCGGACTTACCCTAAATCCAGCCATGGCCAATAGGATTGCAGGGGGGGGGGGGTCTGAGAGCTTGGCTTGGTGATTGCATCCACTGGCAAAAATGTAAATCAACCAGAGTGTATATTTCCTGTGTGTGGGTGTGTGGGAGGGGGATTAGCTTGTCTATATTTGCATATTCATGCATGGGTGTGTGCGCGCCTCACTTTTCATTTTCCCACATTCAAAAATGCATCACCAATTCTACGAAAACAGTTACACGGATGTACAGTACAGGTACATATGCTTTCATAAAACCATTATAAGAGGCCAATAACTGCATACAAGTAGTGTCTCATATACGGACACCATTCCTGGTTCAAAGGCTCGCAGTTTAAATTGGACAGCTGGCTTGGTTTTAGTGATCCCTACTAGTGGCTGCATGGTCACCTCTCATTCTCTCAGGGTCTCAGAGCCATCAGCTAATGTACCAAGCAGGGCTTGCATGACGACACCTGACCACAACTGCAGACTGTACACATTTTTAACAGGATCTCGTTCAATTATCACCCCACCTCTCAAAGTTTCTGCCATATAAGGCACAAGAGACTTAAGAAAAAGTTTTAGCCAATAGCTGAGATAGCTAATCATTTTGATCCTTTAAATCACCGTGGTGTAACAGCAGGACTAGCAGGAATCACACCATAGTAAATCATTCCCAGCATTTCAGTAAGGTGATGCTGCTCCTACCTATACATGAACCTGGGAATTCCTTGGAAGCTCAGCCACGCTGCCTAGTCGACTCCTAAACGGCACGTGTGTCTAATGTGCCATTTAACTTGTACGACGCTTTGGACAGAAGTGCTAAATACGTAAATGTTTCCCCTTCATCCCGCATCACGTACGGCAACGAGAGTACGCGGAAATGCGCCATCATCCGATCCCCTCGGCAAACCGCTGACGTGAGAATTATTCCAGACTTAATGGTTAATGGAGGCAGGATGACAGTCGTAAAGAACTCAATCAGCTACAGGAAATGGAGCCCACCATCTTCGATAAGGCTCTGCGTAAAGGAAATGACAAAAAAAAAATAACCTGAAAAAGGGAAATGCTCCTTCGATCAAGTACTTCAGGACCACCATGGAAAAACGAATCATGCGAAATGGTCCGTTTGGACTGAACACCTTAGGTCCACTAACAGGCAGGGCTCAGTCAGAAGACCAGGGGTGATTATTAGGAGAGAGAGTACACTTATACAGAACCCAGTGCAGCCTGATTAAAAGCCACTTGTGCAGACCTGATATGGTGACAACTGTAATAAATTTAAATAAAAATATAATTGTAGAATGTATTTTACCGTAAGATAAATCTGATGATCATCCTGTTTCCACTCTGTGACATCATCCATTCTGATTTCATCACAGGGGAAAAAAAACACCAACCTGAATATACAGGTGACTCTATTGCTAGTCATTGCCCTCCAGGGACTGCTGATGCAAGACGAGTCATTTATGTCCCCCCCCCCGCTGTCTGCTAAAATATAACCAGACAAAAAGACCTGCCAAGTGCTTGGACCTGAGTAGGAGAAGTTGTAAGCTGAAGCCACATGTTTGCGTGTGTTAGTTTGGCCCTTTTCATCCATCCATCATCCAACCACTTATCTCTCACAAGATCACGGGAGGCAGCGATGCCCACAATGGGCAGGTTACAGTGATCATTTTACCTGCCTGAAAGGTCTTTGGGTGAGGAGATGAAACCGGAGTATCCATACAACAGAGACAACACGGAAACTACCTCCCACACAGAGCCGGGGGGGGGGGGGGACTGAAGCACCACAGGTGATGCAATACTGCTACCCAGAGAGCCAGAACACCATCTCGCTTACAGTCTTGTTGACTATTCATTTTGACCATGACGATTTGTTCATGAATGTTCCATATGGCCAATTAACGGAGAATGGACATAGCACAGGGGAGATACCGGAAGCAACAAATGCAAGATTGTGAGGGGCAACAGGGCAATTCAAAAGGTTTTTGTATACGTCTCCTCTCTCTGATAGCTATGTAGCTAACAAAATCTTTATGGAGCCGGAGAATACTGCTGACCTTATCGCTCTGGAAACCCTTAAATGAAACCGGTGCAGAAAAAGCAACCTGTTGTACACAGACAAAAATCTTGAGCTATATGTTCACCGAGACACTTATCAATCTATTGTGATACAGAGGACAAAGTCCTCTCCTGCTCAGGAAATAGCTTCTCATTTCCAGCTGGCCAGAGTAACTCTTCCAATAAGCAAAGTCAACTCACAGCCCCCAGTTAGAGCTAGTCTTTGACATCCCTTGGAGACAGAAGATAACAGACCCATCAATAATTGATTGCCTGGGCTTTTATTCTATTAGTGCCTGCTATGGTTCTCGTTAATGTATCAGCCCCAGCAGCCCCCACCCTGGTGGTACTGCAGCCACAAACCCTGGGACACTACCCAGCCCTAGGCACGAAACAAATATTACCACTATATGGACAAAAGTATTGTGACACACCTCTCAAATCATTGAATTCAGGTGTTTCATTCAGACCCATTGCCACAGGTATATAAAATCAAGCACCTAGTCATGCAGTCAAGTTTACAAACATTTATGAAAAAAATGGGAGCTGCATGGAATATGAGTTTCCATGGCCGAGCAGCTGCATGCAAGCTTCACATGACCAAGAGCAATGGCAAACGTTGGACAGAGTGGTGTAAAGCACACCGTCACTGGACTCCGGAGAAGTGGAAACGAGTTCTGTGGAGTGACGAATCACACTTCTCTGTCTGGCAGTCTGATCTGGGTTTGGCAGATGCCAGGAGAATTATCTGCCTGACTGCATCGTGCAAAATGTAAAATTTTGGTGAAGGCGGGATAATGGTATGGGGTTGTTTTTCAGGGGTTGGGCTAGACCCCTTATTTCCAGCTTCAGCATACTAAGACAGCATACTAAGAAAATCCTATACCTCCAACTTTGTGGCAACAGGCCCTTTTCTGTTCCAGCATGACTGCGGCCCAGTGCACAAAGAAAGGTCAGCTTGACATGGTTGGGTGAGTTTGGTGTGGAAGAACTTGACCGCAACCCCACCGAACACCTTTTGGATGGACTAGAATGGAGATTGCAAATCAGGCCTTCACGTCCAAAACCAGTGCCTGACCTCACAAATGCGCTTCTGGACGAACGGGCAAAAATTACCAGACACAGTCAAAAATCTTGTGGAAAGCCTCCCCAGATGAGTGGCATGTGTTATATCTGCAAAGGGGGGGACCAACTCCATATTGATGCCTATGGATTTAGACTGGAATTCCATAAAAAGTTCCTGTAGATGTGATGGCCAGCTGTCCCAATACTTTTCTCAATATATAGTGTTTAACAGATGTTAAAAAGAAACAGCAGGAAAGAAAATGTTTGCTTAGTCACTATCAGCATTTAAGGTTTACCAAAAAAAAAAAAAAAATACAGCATATAATCTTTTCAAGTCTGTATGGTCCCTCCAAATAAATGCATGCAGTAAATTTCATAAAACCGGGAGGCTTTGTAATGGGACCAAAGTGTTCTTAGCAGATAGGATGCAAGTGTTTGCATACAGGAGGGTACTTGACACTGACAAAAGCAGAGTTCCAGCCTGCATCCAGCATGAAACGCTCATCAATCGTAAGCAGACTACAAACATCTGCAGGCTGCAGTCCTCTGTACTGGAAAGACTTGTCATCGGCTGTCTCTCTCAAAATAGCCACGCTTATCTGGGCACAATGAACTCTTGTGAGAGAAACTACATTAATATGCTTCCCTGGAAACATACAGACTTTTCTCATTTAAAGAAACTTTTTTTTTTTTTTTAAACCACAAAAAAAACAAATTCAAACAAACATTGGTATCTTTCAGCTGTAATTAGAAGATGACGCCAGCTGGGTGGAAACCAGCTACACCTGCTTCTTCAGAAGCAGTGTAAGCAATGATACATTCTCTTTATAAACAGGATGTTGAGAAAAATAAATCTTTGCTTCATGTTCCTGGTCGGCTTCAGGAGTCTTCCGAATAGCTCAGGACTCACTATTCCAAACAATTAATTTCAGGTGCGACAAGAAATTGCTTGTCAATTTAAGGACAAAAGGAGATGCAACAAAGGAATGTGCAGTCATGCAGAGAGTTACCCATGAGAAGCTGGTCTACGGCATTCACACACAGCACCCTATCTATGAATCACTCTGACTTTAAAGTATTATGCCTGGGATGAGAACTCCCCATCCCATTTGCCTGACAGCTTTGGGAAGACCCAGGGAGGACAATGTATCTTCAGGGCACTAAGCCCCACCCACCCATGCACAGTCCAGGAGGAGCCCCATCTCAGCGAGGCTGCTGGACGGAACTCAGCGGTGTTCTGGACCTTCGCCAGCTCCCTGCCTGCCCAGCTCCACATTCCAGTCCCGAGGCTGTCCAACAGCTCCTTTATCCTGGCATGCTCCCCCAGTGGGGAACCTCTGCTCTGCAAAGCTTATTGCTCTTATTTATTCATATTTCCCGACAAAGACCCCACTGTGGTTGCTCTGGTTCGGAGGATCTCTGCCGCGGCCCTGCTTTGAGAATCCGCTCTGCACTTTTGTTTCCATCTCTCAAAAGGACAGAGCGTTCAGCATTCATGCACTTTACACTGGCAAAGACTCACAGCCGTTGCCCTACAGCTCAACAAAAAGGAGTCAAGTATGCTGAGAGACAAGGAGGAAGGTGTGGGAGACTCAGATGTGTTAGAAGCGACATCTGAAATGCAGAAATGCATGGATTCATTCGGTTATTTAACAAAGCATCTAGCTCAGGGAATGCATTCATACCCACTAGACTAACTTTCCCCTGGACCCAGGAAGCTCCTGTATGAATATCAGGACAAGGGGGCCTTATCCTCAAGGCCTGTCTAAGCTTATGAAGGAGACAACACTTTGTGGGGGTGTAGGACTGTGTGTGAATGCTAACTAGCCATCTGCGAGATGTTCCAGAAGCAGAGTGACAAAACCTGCCTGAGTGGAGCATCTGCTACCTGTTACAGGCCCCCGACAGCTAGCAGCTGTCTGTCTCTTCCAGGGGGTTCGTGGCCAAAGTCAAAACTACAAGATTATTTCAAAGTGGATTTCTACATAACTCAGCCATAGATGCACTATCCTGCACTCACGTACCAGCAAAATTTTCAAATATTGCTTGAATGAGGTTCTAAACGTAGGTGCAAGTTTAAATATTTTTCTAAAAAAGGTATACATCACTACAAAACAATAGTAATTCAACAGGGTCCCACGTGGGACAAAGCTCAGATGTCACTTTTAATACCTTGTGGTAGCGTTTCCCAAACCGGTCCGCGGGGACCCCCAGATGGTCCACGTTTTTGTTTCCTCCAAGCTCCCTGTCAGACAGTACACATCTTTTCGTGAGCAGGGCTGGAAAACCTTGCCTTATGCTACCCCTCCCAGCTGCTCCTATGAACACTGAAGACTTCATTGAGTGATATAAAAATCTCATGTGGGAATCACATGCTGTACAACCAAGCAGTCATAAACACAGCAACGTATTAATCATATGATAATCTAGTTATAAAGGACTCTCAGCAGACGACCTCTCTGTGTGTCCAATTGGGAGAATCATGGCTGGTTCCTTCTCCTGGACCCACCGCTCTGTCTGTTTGTCATCCTCTCAGTCTACTGGGTTGGAGGTCAAAACATGGCCCTCTTTGCTCTCACGCCATGCCTTTGTTTTGTAAACACATCAAAGTACATCCCTGCACACTGACTCAAGAAACCTGTGTCATTATCTCTGCATCCTGAATGGGAAGAAGGAAAAAAATGAAGAGGGTCCTAATTACAGATTTAGCGGTATCCTCTCTTAGGCTCTCCCACCAACCCAGACACCCAAAAACGATAATCAAGACCCACTTAGAAAGAAAAATCGGTGGAAGCCAGCCCTGGGAATGCCGCCTTACTGCATGCCGAGTGCCTGAATACCACCATGTCCCCCCACAACAGAGAAATATCACTGTAAAGATCATAATTATGTCATTATGGTAGAGATGTCCTTTCATCCCATGCTTGCTTTGAACATCTCCCCCAGAAGTTGTGACAGATCGGGTGCATGTTCCCGTCTGAACGTCGAGACAAGGGGTCCTTGTCCTGGGAGGCTGCATAAGCTAATGAAGGCGACAACACGCTTGAACCAGCACGTTTGCAAACAAGAGGCTTCTCATTCACGCACGCTGACACTAACCCTCTTGGTATGAAGACACAGAACCCAACCCTGAACCCAGAACTAAGCCCAGCCCAAGCTCTGAATACAGCAATTCGGGCTTTGGTGCCAGAGACATTTTGAGCTCTTTTGTCTGCAGGCATTTTTCTTCATGATTTCCTCAAGCTTTTCAGCCCAAATAGAACAAATAAGGCCTGGATGCTTTTGGATAAAGAGTAAGCCTTTCAAAACAGTGGTAATTCACAGGAACACACGTCTATCACTGAAAATCGTCATTTTCACGTATTGAAGTGTCAAACGTACCGTAGTTTGGCCTTGGGCTGCTGAAAACAGGAACGGCTTCCTGCTGAGCAATTGAGTCCATCTATCACACGCTGAAATGACAGCACCAAAGCTTTCAGGGCCTAAAGAAGTCAATGCAACACTACCTGAGCACCATATTCCCAGGGGTCAGAGTTGCAGCTTGGGGACGTTGACGTTTGTCTGGAAAAGGGCGGGATCTGCTGATGGTCAGAATGCCAAAACGCCAAGTAGGGACAGCTGCTCGGCAAAGATACGGCGTGTGCGGCGTCAGGTGTGTTAACAGCGGCAGGTGACCAGGAACTCATGAGTCAGCCACTTGAGGACAGAAAGAGCAAGCGCCGCCTTTTTTCTCTTCGTTCAAGCGGCTAGACAAACCTGGCAAATGTCTGCAGCAATTTCCCACTCCAGTAACACTGAGGGAAACTGAAACAATGAATAAATAAACTATGGCCCAAGCACAAGCCAGCTGGAGGACGGCCAGTACAGACACCATCACAGTCCAGCGGCTCCAAAAAGAGGAATCCGATGAGCGGAAGAGCTCTCTGCTGCAGAGGGCCTATTGAAAACTAAGTAGTATGGCTATTTCGGCCTACGCCATGCAGAGCTGGCGCGACCCCTTCCAAGAGGGCATCTCAAAGATTCACACCCAAAAAGTAGATAAACCCCTGAAAAGTAAACACAAACCTCAAGGCGATTCCTTGGCTTGTTTTTAATAGACTTCTCGCTATGTTGATGTTTGAGTTCTTTTTCACTCTCTGGTGTTTGTTCTCATTCCTGAAAGTACTCCAAGTACACAGAGGGAACCACACTGTCCTGTGTGTCCATGTGTCGGAGGGATGCTGGACAGGCCCACAGGCGGGATGGTCCATGTGCCTGCTGTTTATTCAGCTCGTGGGAGTTTTACTTATACAAAAATGTTCTGGAGGGCAGAACAGCAAATGATTGGTTCAGAGACAGAACCAGACTGTAGAGGAGGTGGGTCCAAGCAACTAGGAGGCGGGACCAAGATATCTGATTGGGTGGTTCCACCTCCTTTAGTTGCTTGGACCCAACTCCTCTATCTGATTGAAAAATGATTGGTTCAGAGAGATAACCATTCTGCCCTCAGAATATTTTTGGGCAAGTAAAATTCCCATGAGCATTTTTTCAGGCAGAGCTAAGACCACCAAATTCTTCACAGACACTAAGATCTAAGAGAATCCAGTGACTCCCTGGCCAGCCTCATTGCCGTGCTTGGGCAGAGACACCACCAATACAGCACCTCCCAGGTGTACATGTAGATCAACCGTCCTTCCCAAGTTCTCTATTCTCTCTCCCCCCCCCCACAAAATCAGTGGCGTTTAACACCAAATGAATGGAACTGGAACACTAAGCCCTTTGAAATCTTCACACAAATCCTTCCTTCAAGACAAAGAAGAAATGACAATGCGATGAAAGATGCCTTTGTTTTAGTAAGTAGTGCCAAACAATGCAGAATTACTGAGGGGGTGCTGGGTGTCAGTCCTACAGGTAATTTGACCGAATGTTTCATGGACATCCGCACTAGATACAGGGTTGGGGGGGGGATAAATTGAGTTCAAAGGAATCACGCACACCTGATGTTTCTAGCACTGGTGAAAACTGTAGCCATAACAAGCTAAACAGAAATGCTAGCTTCTGAAAGTCGTCTTTTTAACAATTAAGCGGGGGTGCAATGGAGGAGATGACCATGTGCTGACCTGCAGGGGAGAGTAGTTTTGTGATACCTCCCATCAGCTCCCTGCTGAGAAAATTCACTGCATCTCTCCTTCATAACACAGCCTTCTTGGTTATTGATGTAATTCAGGGAAGACGAGCGCTCTGCGGGAATCCCACGACAAGCCAGTCCTTCACAGACCATCTTTTTAAGGTTATAATCAAAAGATCAGAACCGCAGAACATTGAGGGGGCCTCGTCACCAGGACAGGCCCTGCATTCACTCATTTTAAGGGGGTTATTTGTGGAAATGAGGCTGGAAAAATAACCGGTGTTTTCAAAGTATGAATCGAAGTTCCTGCATGCTGTGACTATGCAGTACTCATCAGCAAAGGAAACTTCAACAAATTCTCAGACCCTGGACATTTAGCTATGTAGGGAACTATACTTTAATTTCTTCTCTGGGAACCACTAAACTAAACAGAAACATTACAGTAGCTAAAAGCTAAGACACACCTGCTTCCTGCATCCAAATGTTTCTGTGTCAAACAGTGTACACAAATGCAGTGAGCTGTGAACTCGCTTCTGGGCTATGGGTTAACCTGGATTAACCTGTAAGGCTCAGCCTTGCATGACAGCCAGGGGTGGGGGGAGAGATGGGGCACCCC
>JAODKC010000016.1:17015193-17030755 GCA_026777985.1 Mormyrops attenuatus | reverse complement strand
TCCTGCCCACCCCCACCCCCCACCTGTTTGGGAGCAACACACCTGGCAAGCAGCACAGAGGTAAAAATGGCTCCTGTCTGTCAGATCCCGGCTGATGTGAGATACCAGGATGCAGGAAGAGGGGATGCAAAGCAGCAACCATCACCACAGACACAAAGCAGCCATGGTCAGCCTTTCTAAACGGCCCACTTCAGGCTCCCACATTATGTCTTGTCATGTATAGAGCAGGCTGCACTGAAAAAGTACCAAGAAATCACAATGAACTGCTTTTTACAATTAAAGTTAATCAGCGGTGAGTTAGCAATGCAACGATTACACAGGCCTTTTCATAGACCCTTTTTATACATTTTTAGTACTTTACAATAATAATAAATTAAAGTAGTAACTCATTAATTAAAAGACAACTTGTTTATAACAGTCTAATGATTTACAAAAAGTGTTGAAAGATAATTACTTATTGATAAATCATTCATAAACCCTTCATCAGGGTCGGCTTACTGTAAAGTGGTACCCATTTTTTATACATAAAATTTTTCCTAATATCAATTAACCAAACCTCTGAAAACAATAGAAATTGAGCATTTGGAAAAACAAACAGGATCAAATCCCGGATCTTTTGTCTCAGCTCAGCATATAGCACGCAGACAGTCACAAAGCACTGAAAGCGGCATGCTGTGTTTGAATCGCCTGACATGAGATTTGTTCGAAACAGGATGAAGAGCTCGCTGGCAGAGAGGGCCGCCCCTCCAATACAGGGGTGCAGACCAACATGGACCTATACCCCCCCAGGGTCCCAATCCACAAACCCTACTGTCCCTCTGCCAAATCCATTTCTATGCAGTGATATGACTAGCCTCTTTCACTGAGTATCTGATTATTTTTTACCCCAAGAAAGCTTTTTGTTAACCGGCTCAACATAAGATGCAGAGGCTGAGATCAAAGCGAGCCGGCTGCCTCTCGAGGCCAGTCGTGTCGTGGGCCCATCGCTAAGGCAAGCTGTGCCCCCTTTGCCGAGCTCAACACTCCAATTATGATAATGTGCTCTGACGATAATGAATTTACAAGGCCCCGCTATCAAAAAAAAAAGAGGCTGAATAATAATCATTTCCACTTTTAAAGGAGACATCACCAGAAAACCACTGGTCGACGTTCCAAAATGTAGCGAAGAGTTTTTATTATACTTATGCATACACTGATATTTCAGAATTTGGTACGTAAAATTTTCCTGTGTTGATAAATCAGGATGTAGCTTCACAGCCTCTAGACAGAATCGTTCCTGGAAACCAAAACATCTACTGGTATCAAACAATAGTTGCACTTATGAACAAAAATATTTTCCCATAGTTACAGATTTAAATCATTTGTGGATTGTTTTGAGAGTCACGTTCACTCGGCCCCATGACACCAAACTCCTGAGCCCACCCATCTGTAATATTTTGAATATATTTAACATTCCTCTCACACACCAAAAGCCACAATACTAAAGGGCTGTTATCCCCAGAAAATAATAATGTAGCTCTGCAGAGAAATTCACAAAACCAGGTGTAATTTATTCATGCACCTTAAAAGACATTTTTCACATTTAATCACCGGTACATACAGGCTAACAAAAACTGAAGGGTAACCGTTTCTCGGTTTATTTTCAATGCGTCACGGGTTAATATTTAAAAGTCTGTTTGCTTTTTCGCAGTTTTCAGTCAAGCACAGAGGATAAATCCTGCAAAACAATGACAAGATTCACCACAGCTACTCATTATTTCAGAGAGGCTGGGTAGTGGCTGTTTATGACATCAAGGCTAAGTTAAACTTATTTAAAAAATTGCTAATTATTCATTTTCTCCCTCACCCTTTGTCTAGCTGTTGCAGTTCACCCATGCTTCGGTAAAATCCTATGCTATAAACACCAACCCCGGCATAATCAGTTTCACAGGAATATTCATTTAATTACCACCTTCAGTCTCCAATTAGACCACCCCAATAAAAGCAGGATGAAAGGCCGCGCAGAGACCCAACAAGCATTTTATCATCTCCATACGAATTTGGTTATGAAACATTTTTTCTATCACTGGCATGTTTCTGCAGCTTAATAGCGGAGGCTGCGGGACAGAGTCGCACTGCGAGGGGGTACAGTCATGCCTTTGTTCTCCCCGGGCCGCTTCCGGAAAGTGCTTTACAGCACCATTCCGCTTCCTCGTCGCCAGGGCGCGCGCACACAAACACACACATACACACACAAACACACACATACACACACAAACACACCAGAAGCCAGTGAAACCAACAGACAGACGGGCGGACAGACAGACGGACTAGGTAGGCCAAACCAGGGGAATCAATAAAAAGTGTGGGGGGTGTGAAAATAGCAAGGAAGATCGCCAGGAATGTTTTCTCCACTTTTCCCCATCCATATCGTCGAAGCTTGTTAGCCAATACTGCCAACTTGGGGGTGCCATTTGGCCACCATGTCATACCAGGGCACACAACTTCTCTGTGGGCCCTTACAGACCACATACAAGGTCTTTAATGACAACCGTCCCCACTACTGTGCCCTTTGACTGTGGGGGCAGTAAGTCCACTGTTAATATCCAAGCCAAGCAGTGTAAAACCTCCCCAGTCTCACAGTAACACCCAAGTCAGGTCAGCCTGCATAAGCTTAATGAGTCCATCACGTATACCCAGCCTAGCAATCCCAAAGACGCCGAAGCATTTCCCAACCATGCTAAACCAATTACCTATTTTCCAGGAGACGATGTATGCTGCGTTTTCACGGAAACGGCTCGAAGACCTGGTTATAGGCACAAAGACAACGGGTCCATGGCCTCAGAGCGAAAATCCCAGGACCCCAAACAGTGGCTCCATTGAGGCCAGATAAGACCGATAATCTGGGAGGACCGTGTCCACAACCTTGGTGACAGCCCATTGTTTTGTTTTAGTCAACAGCAGCTCCAGGCCAAGAAGGGAAGAGATATCCACTCGGTTTCCATTCTTAGTCTGTCACTGCAGCAAGTGTAATAAAGTAATGTTTCTCAGCCCAGGGCTTGGGCACCTCCAGACGGTCCAGCTCCATGCCAGACAGTCCACATTTTTGCTCCCTCCCAGGAAGCAAAAACTTGTACTGTCTGGGGGTCCCCAAGGACTGTTTTGAGAAGCACGGTAAGAAGGTATACCTGTGAGCTGGGCACACCTTGGTGCCATTTGTAGTTTTTCAGATTTCAGGTTTTTAATCTATAAACCCACCGCTGCATGGCCCAGGGAAGTTCAATCTCTGTTCTTTGCACACAAATATCTTCTACTCTACAGAAAAGGATTTGGTCTTCAAAAAGCAAAGATACAGCAACCATACATGCACACAGCCGGACGGCAAATGGAAAGCGCCAGCCTGATCGTGCACAGGATACCAAACACAAGCGTGTGACATGTCACCATGCTGCACCCAGTGTATGTGTGCGTCTATCCACACACTTGTGCGCTCAAAACTATGACTTCCCAGACTCTTCTGCGGAAGCCTCATGACTGACAGAATAATACAACCAACTAAAGAGTTACTGCCTACTAACCCAGTAAACTTATTAGCTGCAGTGTGCCGGTACTACCATCGTTTCGCGAACACCAGCAGACGGCAGCTCCTCAGGACACCTGCACAGCACTCTGCTGCAGACCTGCAGATCCAGCTTGTGTTACGTAACCAAAGCTCAGCTGCCAGTGTCAGACTCACACCTTTAATGCCAATTGCTCCTGTTCTGACCACAGTGGTAATTTGATTACCCTCAACTGCCTTTAGGTCAACAACATCTGCCAGCAATACAGTTTGCCTGTAAATGTTTAATGCGATTTAAAAAAAATAATATAAAAAAAAAAAAACGTAAAATAACCACCAAAGCAAAACCAAAATCGACCTGCTTTCTGCACATTGTGTACCATTATATAAACGTTAAAGCGTAGCAAAGTCCAAATGGCAATTTACAACATACCGTTTCTCCGCTCAAACATAGGTTCCAAAACAGGACATTATTCATTAATCCCATACTAAACGGCAGCTAGTCAAAACTGATTGTCTGAAGTTTAACCCAACAGGCAACCAACATGCATTTTTTTTAATATACACTTTGTACCATATTAAACTACAGAACCCATTATAAGCTGGAGATACGTCTGCAAGTCTCTCTAGGTTATTATAAACAAATTAGTGATTTAAGTTCTATAGATTTCAGACAGGTGTGGTTTAGCAGAAATTCTTCAGGGGGTGTGGACTTAAGAAGTGTTTGGTTCAGATTACAAAGGCTGAATTGGACCCCTCCACCCCAGTTTATTTACTGGAATTGGTCACTGTTTTGCATGGTTTCTCGAGGAGGGCAATTGAAGCTCCATCTAACTCATTGCTTTTCAGAGATTGGCCTCCCCCAAGCCAGCCAAAACCCTACATGGGCGGCCAATCTTTCTTCCAGGATTGAGCTGGAGCCATAACCCATGTAAAGTCAAAGAGAAGGGTGGTTCCCCCTTATGAGCCGTGCTACTTCATGCCCAAGAATTTAATTACAGTGACATTCTTAAATTATACAATAGGCATGAAAGGCACACAGCTGAAACAAATGCCAAACCTCGGGGCCCCACTGACTCACTCATATGTCATTGCCACTACCTTGGTCCGAAGCCTGGACAGTCTCAAATGTGCAGAGTGATAACAGCTTCCTGATTCAACCACCATGTATCAGTTCAGAACACCTTACATTACATCAGAATGCTTCCATTCCAGTGTCGAGGACCCACAGAGCCAGGAAATGGATGCCGGCTTTCGATTCTAGAACGCTTTATGAGCATTTTGGCTTACATTTGAATGAAAGCATAGATCACTGCAGGTCATTTGTGAAGCAAATTGTTGAGCACTGGTTCTCAATGTCTTTGAGGTCACAAATGTATACTCCACGAAGGTCTGGAAATGTTTCTGACGCACCCAGCAACTGAGCTCCTGCCTTTAATCAAGTTTCTTAGAAGATAGATCAGCCACGGAAAAACCAGAGGGAATGGAACGGAGGGTCGGCTTGGCGTTAGTCCCACATACAGCCTGGAGATAGAAGTTCAACCAGGAGAATGTCTAAACCAAGTCTGCAGCATGTGGTGGGATGAGGGCACAGGAAACCAGGTTCAGCACCGCCCTAAGCCAATTTTTTCATCTTTTGCCATGGAGAGGTTTTTACTATAACAACTGCCAAAGAAAAACCGTTTCAGGAATAGTAATGATGATCAAGAGACAGATTGTAGAAGCATATGCGGTTATCATAATATCACTGGAGTTAAAGAAACTCCCTCAACATTAGGTATAGTATTCTGAAACGCCGGCTCCGAGATGAATGTTAATGATCACAGATGCTCACATGTAAACATCGCACGGTGACCCCAACAAACCGCATCGAACAATGTGATTGCCGGAGTTGCTCAAGATGCACAATAAAATAGACACAGATGCAGCGGCTTTACTATAGTAAAAGAAGCGCGCGGGTTTTCTCTTTTAAATTCACATTCATTCATAGGAATAGCCTTATTTTATTCAGTCGCTGGGACGAGGGACCGGCGAAAGCCATGCTTCATGGAGTTTCGAGACCGAGAAAAATTATAATACTTCCAATATCTGAATATAAAGATGTGTGGCATAATTAACTCTAAACGTCTATCTGCAGAGTGCCAGAAGCACAAAGAATTTATCGAGGACCGGTCACGTTTAATCCGTTTAACAAATGTTTGTTTGTTCACATACAACATGCAAGGTCTGACAGAGATGTAAGAAGCGAGAGACAATGCCGACAAAACTAAATGTCAATATCCATTGAAATCAACTTAATGCCTCTCTGCGTTCTTGACAGCTGTCCGACGTCTATAGAACAGGGCTGTCAAACCCAAATTTAAAATGTCTTTGCATGAATAATGTTTCTCCAAGCCTAATTTCGAACCTGTCATTAGCTATACTTAACATTTTAGACTTAAATGATAATATTTAAATCACGGTGCGCGAATTTAGTCGGAAATTCAGTACAATCCCAAAAAGAGCATTACAATAACTGTACGAACGGCTAGGAGGGAAGCGGACTTCAGATAGATTTGTTCGCGGAAATTCTCAAGGTTGTGGTTTTAGTTTTGTTTTTCTACAGGTTCGTGGTCGCGATCAGCGAGTCCGGGACTTCAAAATGCCAAGATATCAGCCGTTGCCCCAAAATGACCAAAATGAATTTAACGATACAGCGTGCTCAAACAAATAAAAAACATATTAAATTCGCTAGATTCCTTATAATTATATTCACAATGAACGTGATTACAGCTCTTACCGCTTATAGATGCAGTCCAGTAGCAGGGTATAAAGCAAAACAAATAAACTTCAGCGACCCAGTCCACCGCTGTCTTCATGTTCCGATTGCAAAAGCCGCACAATTATGTCTCTGATTAGAGAAAAGCACCAAACCTCCAATTTTAGCTGATGGTCATGCTGCTTCTCCAAGGAGAGTGCCGTGCATGGTATTGGCGTGGACGCCGGAACAGTCCGCAAGCTGAAAGTAATCTTAAAGCGTTGTAAAATAATATAGGATATACAAATTGTCTGCCTATTTATTTCAAAAGGTTGCCCTGACTTACAATTAGGAAAGAACGCACCGCAGTTGTTTGCTGTAAATAAATACAAGAACGCAGGGTAAAACGCGTCGAGCTTTCTGTTTAACCCGTCACTTCGAAACATTCACGTTTTGGTAGCGACCGATTAAAGAATAAAATAAAACATATATGGCAAATCCATCAAGACACGTTGGAACAAGCTGTGAATCGGCGACTTTGCGCGGAAAAAGCATAGAGCGCAGACAACCTGCAGGCTGCGGACCGGCGATGAACTCCGAAGTGCGATTCGCCGCGAGTCGGTGCGACTCCAGCCGACTCGAGCCGAGAGGCGTAGCCTTAACAGGTACGGCGTTTGGGAGATCACGTGATGCATTCATTATAATAACATCAGTTACCTTATAGTTTATATTAGTACACTTGGCTAATAGTCAACGTGTGTTTTTATTCTGTGATAAATGTATAGTTAAATGACATTTTTTACAATTAAATTCACATTGCTATTATATAATTTGACTAGGGGACCCTGTATAATTCATTAGTTAAAAAGATAATTAATTACACAAGTCTGACCCGTTTTAACTAGCTTTCCTATAAGCACGGCAGGGTATGTGTCGTAATGGATGAAAGGAATAAAAAAACAAAGGAGGGATAAATCCCGAGTACGCGTCGGTCAGCGGGCGCCTTTTAATAAATGTAGGAAAGGGCGGATTTACATAGGGATCGACTCGCCTCCCATCTGTCCGTTTAATCTGCGCCATGAATCGGTGACTACCAAATTACACGAGGAAAATGCACAGGGTGACGTTGAAAACAGATTAAGCTTGTGGGGTTAATTAGCGCCGAAACATATCTATCAATCCGATTGAGTTACACAATTCCAAGACGGCCCAAATAAGTAACCCAACAAAAGAAATTGACTTCAAGCTTTCTCATGCCCTCCATATGTTCAGTACAGCGTCTGGTTAACTGCACAGTCGCAACATTAATAAGACGCGTCTGATTGTCCCAAGACTCATTTATTCATGAGCAATTTATTCATATATTCATACTTAACGAATATGTTAAAACTCTTCTTTAAGTATAGTATATTCTCTTATAGATCACTTCAAAAGTATAATACTTTTATTGGTATTTACGAAACGAAAGTTAAAGGACAAAACTGCATTAGGAGAAGCACAATAATAGTTCAGTTTTCTAGGAGTCAGAACAGTATAAAAATAACGTATGAATATAATCCGAATTAGCATGACAAATTTGAAGTCCTATATTAGGGCAAGACGCCCCCTGCAGGACAGGTACACACATTCCAGTCGGGATTTTAATTAATTAATTAATTAATTTATTATATCCGTAGAAGTATTTGTTTTACTACGATTTTGATATGAAGCTGCTTGAAACTGTCGCCGTTAACAAAATAGAAATATAAACAGTAATAATAAGATTTATCTTGCGTAATCATGAAATGGCACGTCGATACTCACTGTGATTAAGAGTCTGGCGCATTCTGCATTATGGATATTTTCTGTGGACTGCTATCTCTATCTATTATCCTATAAAAGGTAACCCAAATTCCATGACAGGGAAGGTAAAGGTGTTTACAGTTTTACAATAATATAAAACATTTAGGTTCTCTGTGGCTTTTGTCATTTCTTTGCACGTAATTGAATTTGGATCCATTTTGGCAGCATGGCAAACTGGAAAAAAAAGAGCTTTGGATCTGAGGGTGGGACGTCACCCTGCCTATGCTGCGCTGGACAGGAAGCTAGGAGCAATATGATTAGACTGAGTGATCTCAGCTGTCCAAGTCCATCAACAAAGGTCAGCACTCCATCCTAACCGAAGGCCTTTTCCCTCTGCGACAAGCTCTCCCTTCCATGATGGGAAATCAACCACAGAGCCAGTCTCATAAGATTAAGAGCATTGCAATCATGAAAAAGCATTGTGGGAAAATTGAGGGTTACTGAGGGACCGCATGCAGTCTGACAAAGTTATTTCATAATGAGGTTCAGAGAATATTGATTTGTACTACACCTAAAGCACAGATGCTAACCTGAGCTTCTATGGTGGATCTGTGCTTGCAAATGCAAACATGGGGCTTGATGTATGGCCTCCACCTGCACCACTCAGATGAGGGGGGGGGGGCGTGAATGGGGGTGCACTGCCTGGAACTGAATGATGAGCATCTCTCTTTCAAGGAGAGTGGCTCTGTCCCTGGGGGGGAGTAGATGTGCATGAGCCCCTGTGTGAGGGGGGTGGGTCAGATACTCTGGAGATGTCTATTATGCCATGGTACAATGTAAACAAATACCTCTCAAAATGACATGCACACTTTTATATTCCGATATTAGTGACTTCCCCCTGGCAGGCATTGTAATCCAATTAACAATCCCAGAACCCCCCTGGCAAAAAACAGATGAAAACTGAAAGTCTAAGCAGACAAAAATGAAAAAAGGGGTTTGTTTTATGTCTCAAAATGCCCAGATTTTTAAGCATTGGGAAGCATAAATGCACAAACACAAACCCTTGTGTGGTCCGGAGCCCTGCACCTTCTGCTCGTTCTCCTCCTTGGGAAGCTGTAATGAACTCGTCTGGGAGGTCACAAGGCTGATCACTCTGACATATGACAAGCTTTTTCTCTGAAACACACAAAAAAGTCATTATGTTTACAGTAAATCGTCATGAGAAAACATTGTCACTTATCTGGTATTTCCGTATTTTAAAAACAAGACGGACGCATGTCAACATAACATTGATGTCATTAATTTTGTATTTAATCTTAAACCTCTATCCCCCCCTCCCACACACCCTCCCATATCTATTACGCCTTCCTAACCTGCTGGGGTCCTCTCACAGCCTCATATATTCATCATCCCAACCCAGGAACATGCAAATAGACCAATAAGCTGATTTGGAAGGGTAGATGTAGACGTGCTCTATATTGAAAAGTCTAAATGTTGCTTGAGTTCGGTGTTCCTTGATAGCAAAGGAAATGATTCCATGAAACAAAGGAGAAAAACTCTCCTAACCAAGGCACTCCTTAATGTTGAAATGTCTTTATGAGCAAATGACATATCTTAACTGGACTGTTAAAAACTTTTAACAGTCTAGTTAGGACATGTCATTGTAATAAAGACATTTGAACTTTAGGAGTTCCTTGGATTGGAGAGTTTCTCTTTTTTGTTTCATAAACAAATAGACCCTGAAGTGCGTGTGTACGTGAGCCTGCTTGATTCTGCTGGATGGATAAATGGATGACTGCAGTTGGCAAAGTACTACAGTAAAAGGTTTTTGCTGAAATTTTGGATATTCTCCCAAAAACTGACAACCTGGCACACAAGTGATCCAACCCTGACGCATAACATGCAATTTCTAGTCCTTGTACGTTTACCAATGCATGCAATCTAAAATCTGACCCAAATACGTCTCCTCTTAGATCCTGCCTTCAGCCTATGCAAATTACTTACTAATCCAATTAACCACTTTAATTAAGGTGATAGAGAGGCATGCATAATGCCACCATGTAATGTGCCCAGCCTACTTTTCCACGTAGGTTCTGAGTTTTGCACTACACTTTAGCAGCTTAATGACAGCTGGTTTTAAAGGGCTGGCTGAAGGCCGGGCTCAGCTATTGCTCTGCACAGTCAAGAGGATCCACCCGGATGAAACCAGCCGATATCCAGCCATTCGGACGGTTGTCTAAGAAGTGGGCTTGTCCACCCACAGTCCTTCTCATGGCTGCAGGCTCTCATGAGTTTTGTCCTATTTATTTTAAAAATGAACAAGTTTAGAGAATTCTGCAATAGTATGCCTTCCCTACTGTTTTCACATATTAATAGTTAATACCTAAATGGTTAATAGTTTCTCTTCCACTTCCCTCACAAGCCATTTAAAAATAAATACTAGTGCATAAACACAGAAGATTTATGCAGACAATATATATTTTTATACATGTGATTTCTGCAAGTTCCAAAGTAGGGTCTATTTTAGCTAAACCAATGTATTTGTTATATATACAGTGATCACTATATAGTGATGCCCATGGTCACAATTTTCAGTGCTATATACCTTTCTTAAAATGTAACCTATGAATGTGAGCATTTTGACCTCCGATGACCCCTCCTATAGGCCTGCAGCCAATCAGAGCATGGCATAAGGAGCGCAGCCAGCATTCCTTCTGAAAAGACCTAACGGCTATTTGCATATGCAGAGTGCGATGGATGAAAGGGAGTTCAGGGGGAGGAGGGGAACTCTGTCAGTTTTGGGACACGTTCTCTCCTGCCGCGACAGATGTTCATTGTCATTTTTTGAGGGGAGATTTGGGATTCCGAGTTGGACGATCTCTCTCTGTTTGATGAGCACTCCTGAAGATTAAGGATCTGAAGAGAAGGAGGCATGAGCCTATCTGGGGCTTAAGTGTATAATTATGTGACATTAAAAATATCATATTTTCAGTGCGCTTTTGCCCACAGGAGCAGATAAGAGCAGATGGCTTGAGTTCGAATTGTATTTCCCAAGATAACAGCCCTACACTAAATATATGGCCTCAGCTGTGTGGAGAACATTCAACAAACTGAGTGATTCAGATGTTTCTGCTGAAACCGTGAGACTTCAATCAATGAGTCAAATAACAGCAGTTAACTCACAGCCTATTCAGCGAGGCACAAGGCGGCAGTCACATGGGAATGTCTATCCGGCCTCTTCAGATATTCATGAGATTGTCAGCCCACGCATCTATGTTGGGGCGTGCATTTCACCTTGCGGGTGTTTCCCCTGGTCTAACGTGGAATGTGTGGGCAGGGCTGCCACAGGGGCTTTCTGGGTACGGAGGGCGACGCCCATGCCGATATGGAGTCTTCTCACACCATGACACAGCTTTGGGTTAATAAGGTCCATTCAAAGAAACTAAGCCAAGTGATCCTCTCGGAAAATCATGCTCTTCAAGTGCACGTCTCAGATGTCAAATGTTATTGTAAAAAATCATGACTGATCATGGCCATAGGCAGGTGATTTAGGTATTGCAATAAAGGCCGGAGAAACAAAAGTTACTGAATGTTACGCCTGCTGGCCAAAAACAGCGCTAGCCCTGCGGCGGCTGCCCCCCCTCCCACCACCAGCATTTAATTGAACTAATTATATTTGTATTAAAGCAGCCAAGGCTGATCATGAATGGTTTATCCACAGTTCTAATCCGCTGCTAATTTGAATATTACCAGATGTCTCCCCTTCACCAGCTCCCCCCTCAAAGTCATCCAAAATAAAAAAAGGATAAAAATACTGACAGGGGATTGTCTGCAAGCTTTGGTGTTGGAAGTAAGGAAGCTAAATGTATTGATTTATGTTCACCCGAGCCATTGTTGACCTGTCATAAAACAGAGAGCTATTGTGTGGTTTATGAGCAGCTGTACAGCTCAGCTCATTCCTCCAACATCGGCACCATGGTAACAACACACACGGTCTACCTTTAGATATTCTACCAGGACTCGGCCATGTCTACGTTAATGGAGGTTTGGTATTAGACGCACCATCTGCCATCTTGGCTCCAAGCCAGCAGGACACTGTTGAGCCAAGATGGCAAAAACTTTGGGTGGGGATCAGGTGTTTTGTGTACATGATGGGTAACTGCCAAGTTGAATTGAAAAATCATGTTGGTACGGACATGCTGAAAGGGGGAAATAGCCAGAAAGTCTGTGGGTGCAATCAGCCATAAAGACTTACAGCACCGGGAAATGTGTGATATACACAGCTGATACTTGGAGGGGAGACATTGGCTGGACAGGTCAGTGTAGATGTAGCCAAGGATACTGCTAGTTACGTAATGTAGTGTATGTATCCGTGGAAGGCCACGGAGGTGGTCAGTAACATCACTGGGAGAGCTATACTGCTGGAGTAGAATAGGATTTGCATTTCTGTAAATCTTATATCCAAATCAGGCCAAGTTACAACTAGGGATGTGTATGAAAAGGATTTAGAACAATGTTTCCCAACCCGGTCCTCGGGGACTCACAGACAGTCCATGTTTTTGCTCCCTCCCAGCTCCCTGCCAGACAGTCCATGTTTTTGCTCCCTCTCAGCTCTGGGGGGAGGGAGCAAAAATGTGGACGGTATGCGATTCCCAGAGGACTGAGTTGGAAAACACTGGTTTAGAGGATCTTGGGCAAAAAAAAAAAAACGTATTTATCAAATTGTATGAAAGAAAATGCCAAAAAAGACTATTTCAAGTATGTATTTCTCCATCTGTCTGTTTGACTAAGTCTTGGTTTGGGAACGTAGACTTGGAGTCTACACAAATATCATTGGTCTGAACCTAGACTGTGATCTGCTTCCAAGCAAGGAAACTGAGAAGTTACAAAAGACTAGTGAAATCCAACAAGAAATGTTCCTTAGTGAAAATTAAAAATAAGCTCCATATATGTGGGAGGTTGTTAGGTCAGAGCTGGGTGACCAGTGTCTTGCTGTGATGGAGGGAAATGCCGTGTTCCTGCGTGAGATGGTAGTAATGAGCTACATCTGCTCAGCACACCAAGTGTCCAGATGCAAATACATCACTTGTTTTTGTGTGAAGTTTGTATGTTCTCCATGTGTTTGCATGTGTTTATACTGGATTCTTCAGTTTCCTCCCATAATCCAAAAACAAACATATGGGCACAAACCGCTCATTATATGTGCGAGTGTGTGCTCTGCACTGAGCTGCAGCCCCATGCAGGGTGTTCCCCTGCTCTGTGGCCTATTTTTCCAGGGATAGGTTTGAGGCTTACCGCAACCCTGTTATGGAAGATGAATGATGGGTGGAAGAAAATGATCGTTTCTCAGTTGGATCTGACCAGAGTTAAGAAGGTTACTGTTCTTTAATTTCTGAAAGCCTTCATGTCACGCTGCTATGCTAAGCCTACTAACACACAAACAGGATGCACTTCATGTTTGTGTCTGAGAAAACAACACAGCGAGCTGGGCTAATTTAGGGGATGTGTCATTGGGCAGGGAAAAACACAGAGAGCAAGTTTTTTTTTAGTTTTTCAGAAAATTATCAGGAAGGGGACAATATCAAAGCTTTTCGATTGTCATTAACATTATTTTTTTTGTATTTCAGGTATATGTTTCACCAAGTTTCCTAAAAAAAAATCAGAGTAAATAATATATTCAATTTAAAATGCTGACAAAAAAAAACAATGTGGAAAATAAAAAATATAAATGCTCCGTAAAAAGCTACGCCATTCATAAACATTCCATGTCTTTTCTCACTGTCAGAAGATATAAAATATAAAAATAAAATTGACTATCTTCTTTTATTTGATACGCATAAAATTATGCACACCTCCACAGGTAACACTCGATCTACAGCTGATATTGAAGCTAAGGGCTTTTGCCCAGTCAGCAGAGCAACTGAGTTCTGCTTCTTCCGGTGCCTGAAAAAATATGCGGCCTTTAATCTCAGTTATTCAAAGCTTTAGCATAATGCTTCAGGCCATTCATGCTGAATGCCTTATGGCATTTACAATACACTTTGTAAGCAGGAAGCAACAAGGCGTATTTTTATGAGGGGCTGGGACAAAAGGCATTGTTCTACAAAAACAACAGAATAAAGAAAGAAACTGTTCCTCCCCGCAAAAGAATCAGCTGTCCGTCAATGCGAAGCACCTCTAGCTAAAAATGCAGTGAAAGGCTGTGACACTGAATCTCAAAAAGCACAGGCCAGCAGTCGGAGGAGAGATGATAACTTCAGTGACTGGTATGACAAGATAAAGAGAAACAACGACATTCCGGAATGTTTGGGATTCCTGTACCTGGTGTGTGCTTTTGCCTGAAATGGCCACATATACTGCAGTGTCTATGGCCCAATGAGGGATCAAGCCAAGCTCCCGTCACCACAGGATGCTTATAGGCTATAAGGGACTGAATGAGTTATTAAGAATGCAGAGAACGTGAGGAATAGGGAGAGCAAGAGTGAGACTGTAATTTACACAAAAAATGATGAAAGCTTTCTTTTAACTACCATCATCATTTTGAGAGAACGTATCTTCTAATTTTGCAAATCATTCACTCCAGGCAGCTTGGCACTCCTGCATATCTGTCACACTTAAGTCTGTCACGTCTTCATGCGTGCATTAAGTGGCAACGTTTAATTTCTGCCCCGATTAAAAAAATAGCCACGGTGACGTCTGGCCATGTGACACGTCAACTGGCCGCTGAGACGTGCTACGGGGAACCATTACAAAAACGTCAGGTGTTCGGTCCTATTTTAGGTGCCGTGCTGGCAAAAAAAACACACACACAGCACGTCCGTGACGAATCAGGTACGCAATCAACACCTCGCCCAGACTCCAAGAACACTTACCAATCTTAACGCTACATTATGCGAAAATAGAAAGGCAGAGAGATAAGGGACTGTCACATGTGCCTCTCTAATAGGTTTTTCTGGAGAATAAAGGCTGAACCAAAAAACCAAGATAGGCTAGGTTCTTCACGCATCAGTGCTGAACCATTAACTGAACTAATTCCAAGGGCCCAACAGCATGCTTCTGTCCGCCGTCCACTTCTAATTTATTTTCTAGTGTACCTTTAAGATTTGTATGCTTATTATATGGTTTATAGGGTCGACTAGCAAACATGGATAGTCTGCGGACATGACATTTTAAATTGTTTTCCAAGCACTTGAAGATATAAAAGTTTATGTGAAAGAAAACTGGCGTACAGCATTTTAATGACTAGATCCAAGTTCCTCTTTTATTAATCATTATTGAATTTAGTGTATTTACGATTGCTTTCTTTCGGTACCAGGTTCTGACACCCCTGCCGCTCCCCCCCACACACACACCAGGTTGAAAACCCTGACATTTCTAACTGGACCCTTCCCATTTACAATACAGATCCAACTTCAGTGATATCTGAGACGGGGGGGGGGGGGGGGGGGGGGGGGGGGGGGGGGGGGGGGGGGGGGGGGGGGGGGGCGGGGGGGGGGGGGGGGGGG
>JAODKC010000016.1:16954057-17015093 GCA_026777985.1 Mormyrops attenuatus | reverse complement strand
ATAACAAAACGCACCTTTCGCTTCAGACAACCACAATGGAAAATCTGATTAATCAGAGGTGCTCTTCAATGGCCTCAAACACACAGACAAATACAAACGTATGAGAGTCACCGTGACTCCTCCCTGTGGGCTCGTCAAGGTAAAAGATAACTTACACGAGGAGACAGAATTGCTCAGTCTCATTGATTGTGAAGATGTCAGCAGATGAATAACTTTTAAATAAAAGCTATTAAAATGGTCAGATAGGCCATGAGGATCTACATATGCAATGCGCTGAAGGATGTCCTTTTCTCTTTGTTGCTCTTGGTACTCAACAACACTCCATTTTTGCATAACGCATCTTAGCGTCTCCAAGTCCCGTCTCTTGTTCTCACACAATGAGATTTATGGCCTGGAGTGTCTTTTCTCTTCTTCTTTATTTTGTGCCAGGATGGCGACCAATCCAATTACTCCACCAAGGCAGTGGGGCTGCTAGCCAGCAGTTTCAGTTTCACATTTTAGAACAAGCAAACGCTTAGGCTTATAAAAGTGATGGTCTGCTGTTTTTAAAATGTCCCTTCATGCACTGCCAAGGAGGACGGTCACTATTACATTCCCTCTGTCTGCAAATGTACCATCAAGGTATCTTATGGTGATCTTGAAAAGATCTGAGCTGAATGCATATTCTTCCTGTTGGGAAAAAATGTAATGCCAGAGGAACTCAATAATCAAGGAGTTTCAGGACAGACTGACTGTATTGTCTGTACCAATGCAGATATCAGAGAACCTTGTTGTGATTTTTAAACAGTGATGTCACGCTCTACATTACACACACATACTTATCTGGAAAGCAAAGCTCAAGAATGTCCCTTTTTTGGACATGAATGCTCACAGACCCTCACTCCCAGCTCTGTACTCAGAGCTCTTCACATTGATGGCATGCTCTTTATCTGCCCCAGGTTTGCACAGCAGGGTACTTCTCACTCAAGGAAGCCTTTACCAACCTGATGCAGCACCCCCTACTGGACTGCAAGTTCATAGCACACATATGCAAGGCAGACATGCCATCAGAGATTGATTGCAACTTCTGTGATACATGACAGGCTACTACTGATCAGCAAAGGTAAAGTCAGGACATTGTGTAATACAGCAGACATAGGAAAGGGAGGCTCCCAGCTCAAATCCCATGAAAGGATAAGCTCTTTAAGCTGTAAGATTTTTGTCTGTCCTGAACTGCTTTATATTGTTGACATGCACACATGAGCAAATTGGAAGCTATGTTGTGGACGAAAGCATTATCTGAATGATAATACTCCACTGATAAGCTTGTGAGTTAGAGGAGACAGTTGTAATTAAATTTGTTGCAGGAATTTCGGCGACCCCGATAACAGAGCCCTTGAGAAGCCAGCCGTGAAAACCCTTGGCACCATTTCACTGGGCGGCTGAGTGGAGACGGATTCGCAGTGAACTCCTGCTGTCCCACGTAAAGGGAATCACATAAGCAGCCTGCTGGCTCAAAAGCCAGGAAATGGAATGCTGTTCTGCCCATAATCATATGTCAGCTGACTAAACAAATGAAGTCATTTACAGAGGACTTACTTGACTATGGCTAATATGACAATAATGACCTCCAACGCTGTGTGCAGTTTTCTATTTGGCATGGGCCAATAGGAAGCAGTAGGACTGCAGAAAATCCTGGGGAAACTGCACATTAACGCATCATATCAGACACAGCAAACATGCAAAAAAATTTCTGTATCTAGCTCAATTAAACTCAGAAACCATGCAGCACTTAATGTGCATTAGTGATTTTATGTCTCTCAAACCCTGCAGGAGCACCAGTGCCGGTCTTCTAGGTCCTGTACCAGTCCACGGCTAGGAGCCTCATCCCAGGCATTAGGGTCACAGCAGGTTTGAAAGAGTGTTTTCTCGGTGCATGAATAATGCAACTGTTCTCCGGCCGAATGAGTGCGGTTTTCGGGACCCGGCTGCTGAGACTGACGGGAAGAGCTGGTGCCATCCAGTGCCGTTCTTTCTGAGTGACCATAAGGCCTCGCAGCGTGAAGCAGAAGGGTGAGATCTCACAACGCATGAGAATGCGCAGCACTACTTGGAAGCCATTCAGGATTCTGAGCACAGAGAAGAAAATGTATATTTTACTGCTCATCCAAATACTGATTTCATTATTTACTTTTAGCCATCTGGTTTTTTGCTGGGTGACCTCCATAACGAAGGCAACCACAGAATTAAAACAGCAAACTTCTTTTATATAATTTGCTGCGGCATTTTTTATTGTGCGACTTTTCAATGCCTCACTCCCCGAGTGCACTGCTGGTCGCTTTCTGCTATGTTGTTTTCCAATATATCAGACAGCTGCACGTTTCCTTACTTCCTGTTCCTGTAGCAAAGGGGAAAGCTGTCAAAAAGGTCACCTGGAAAATGTTTAGCCTCGGGAAATTGAGGTGGAAAGGGGCGGCGCTTTCGTGCCGTGCGGTCACATGACTCGCAGCTGTTCACTCCGCAGGCATCTGGCTGAATGGATTTACAAGTGGTATTACAAAAGTAAAAGTGTACGAAGATGATTAATGCAGTGCAAGCAGAGAACTATGCCAAACAATGAATAAACACATTAAACAGTAAATATTTGTTTAATCTCAAGCTTGAGTTTTTTTTTCATTTTTTATCCACTATCTGCATCTTAAGTTATCGCTTAAGATTCGCTGACTATGATATGAACCTTCCACGGTGACTCCTTACCTACTAGGCTTTGATAGTAAATAAGAATCGCTATAGAAATTGACTGTGGAGTTTCATGTTATGGATGCATAGTTGATGTTCATATTAAAAATGTTTATTATATTAGTGAGAAGGAGAATGGATTGTTCTTCAGCTATGTAAAGCTAAGCAACAACAACAAAAAAGAAATGCTATAAGGGCAGTAAATGCATAATTTAATTAAGTCCTTTCACGACAGTTTGATGACTTAACACCAAGCCGTGGATAAGTGTCGCTTGTTGGCCGCCGTTTCTATCATGCAGGCAATAAGAATCCGCCATATGTGTGAAGTCCATGGCCATAGAAAAAGCCCATACCAGCTGCACGTTCCTGCTGGTGCCCATATGGGAACGCCTCTGTAAAATGTACAGTGAGATGCATTTTCATCATATGATGACACACTTTGGTGAAAAAAAACATTCCCCACTACAGGTGTCACATGGTGCCCTGTCACCCAGAATACTGACAGTCACATTTAACATAATGTGGGCAAAAATGCAATGGAATGTGTAGGGATTCCCAAGCGTCGGGACGGCAGAAAAATCAGCTGACCCAGAGCCTGACTGAACTAAAGTTTATTTAAAATCAATGTGGAGGCGCACTGGGCGTGGTGTCACCTATTATTGCTGTCCAGGAATTTCTATGGGCATCAGGGCAGTTCCCAATAACTTGCAGCAGTTCATCAGGAGACAGAGAACACGTCCAATATCCCATAATATCCCATAATCTAGGTCTGTGCCTTCATGAACTGCTCCGCTTCTCATTAGGTGGCTGCTACCCCTTTACGGTGTATCATACACACTCAGCACCTCACACAGGGCTCTGAACTCACCTAGCGGTAACCATATGCCTGTGTGGGGCCTTCCTGGTGACTCACTTGCCCTGGAGCTGGGAATTAGGAAGCACACCCCCTAACTGCCTGCGAAGGTGTAGTAGTGTATACACCTGCGCCGTTGGTGGGACGTTGGCCCGGTTGGGCCTGCTGATGCCTCATGCACCAATACATTGTTTGCTTAAGTGCTCAGTTGCTAAAACACATGCTGTAATGAAAAAAAAGGAAATGCGGGATTGATAGCTTCACATGAACGAAGTCTACGGTATGCATAAAAACATCTCTTTCAGCAGGGCCCAGTGAATATGCAGGCGGGGGTCTCTGTCTCCTTGAATGGTCTATGACCGCCATTGTGAACTTAGCGGATGTTTCCGTGACAAAGACGGTGCCTGTTCCTAATGAGTGATAAGGACGTGTATTGAATCTGCTTTCAGCCTGGAAAAAAGGAGGATGAGCAGCAGGCCTCCAAGACTGGACTGAAGTCCAAATCGGAACTGCGAGCCAAAAGGCAATTTGTTATGGAGAACTGCAGCCAAGTTCCTGCAAAGTGTATTTCAGATCCACTCGGAAGCCCAGAAGTATGAAGGCTGACATCTTGTTCTTTCGATTTCATATCTTGCCATTATTTTTTATCCGCTATCTGCATCTAAAGTTATCGTTTAAGATTCACTGACTGTGATATGAACCTTCCAGGGTGACTCCTTACCTACTAGGCTTTGTGCAGATAGTAAATAAGAATTGCTATGGAGATAAGCGTGAGGTTTCATGCTATGGATGCATACTTTGAGGGTCACAACAGGCTTATGCCTGAACCGTGTTGCAGGTCCCAGGCTGGTGAATGTTGGCCACACCTTGGCTGCCCTTTAACTGGCTACATGACCCACTATGAAAAAACAGTCCATGTCTCGGACTCCACGCTCCACAGATCACCCTGCCCGCTTTGACAGCTCTTCCCTTCCCGATTCAGTGCCCATGTCACTTTGAGATCCCACTGCCATGCTCCTGTTTTGACAGCAGGAGAATCCTAGCTTCTCCCCAAACCTCCGCCCTAAAGCCTCGGGCAGTTTCTGGATCTTTCCGTTTGGAAATACACATCTAAGTCACGTTTTTGCTAAGCCGAACCCTTGCGGCAAAGGCACTTGAGTTATCTATCGTTTATATATTTGGAAATCTTAGTGAAGCTATTCAGACATATTTTGTTCATGGGTACTTCTTCAAATACTGTACAGTTATCTGTTTAACGTGAGAACACTTCCGTATTTTCCGACGTTTGCCCCATTTGAGGATTACTTTTAAACTGAAACTGTACTGTAGGCCTCAATTTATATCAAAATATAAATCTGAATATGTTGTTGAAAATTATTCCTAAATACAGCAGTTTGAGTGCTTTACAGAAATGGATTAAGACACTCCTCATAAATATGAGCCTGATTATCTAGCATCAACTTAACGACCAAAATCATACAAATGAATACAAATAAATTTCCTGGTGTCATTTCCTCTCTGCAGCTTTCAAAGAGATTTTTTTTTTACTTTCAGTACTTTCATGGCGCAACCATCTTCATATTTCAAACATCAGAAAAATTTGCCTGTTTTTTTGTCATTCTAGGTATTTCTAGTTTCAGAAATTCCCGCACTTCCAACCCCATTTGCCTGAATCACTCTCATCTACTGTATCATTAAAGGTCCGCCTGCTGGGTATTGTCACAGATGTCCAGATTGTACCACAGTAAGGGCGAGCCTCTCAGACTGCCCTCCTCTCACCTCTATTGCCAACACAAAACACCTACAGAGCCATCCCTACAAAACCAGCCACGATTACCGTACCTCATATCTTGTGTGTACTTGGCACCATGGCTCTTAAGGATTCCTGAGTGCGGCCACTCCCTTCCTGACCACTCCCTACACAAAAACAGGAATACGAATATGATGCCGCAAATATTTTTATGTCAAAGCGTACAGGAAAACAACATGTGGATGTCAGTATCCACATGTGAGGTCAGTATCCAGCAAAGGGTGCATTGGCTAAAAATACTATTCACATCAGCCTGAAAACCATACAAATCCTCAGAAAGCTAGCCCCCAGCATGTTTTTTTAGGGAGAAAAAAGCAAGTTTGTGTGTATTTGATAAAGACAACCTCTGTACTTTCAGCTGCAGACACATTGGAGGGCTCAAGTTACAGAGAAGCACGGCCTTGTGGATTCAGGATGTTTAGATTTAGTGGGTGAAGGTCCAGCCTTTAATGAAAGAAACTGAACTCCTCATTATCAGTTTTTGCTGCGTCAATAGCCTTCTGCATACTGAAACTGCATGGCCGTGCTGTTGCATTAGCCAGAAGTAACATGATCTAGATCGCTACATATCGGAAGCCATACAAGCTGGTTGTGGGGGTTGTGGTGATTCTTCCTGTTTTTGAAGGCACTTACATGTCAGCGTTTGTTTGATCTGTTTATTAAGTAATAAATCTTGCTGGTAATTCAGAAGACACACCTTGCTTTTTGACAGCAGTGGTTATTCTGGGGCTGAACCATACAACGGCAGGTCCGTTTTTCAGATATCAGGCAGTTAGCTTAAACCGAAATCAAAGGCCGCAGTTGTCTCCAAGGAAGACTGTGGCGATCTGAGCATTGCTGCATGGTTTCTACTCACGTGTAAAATGATCACATAATCCCTGTCAGTGGCATGGTGTCCATCTGCTGAGTGTTTCCTTAAAGGACAGGCAATGAAACTTAACTGAAATATTTATCTTAGTGTGCCTCAAAGTTTTATAAGCACTTTCCAAAACAGGAAATGTGACTACTTTCATGTGGGCCTGTCCGGTTCCACATGTCCAAAGTTAATTCAGTGATTCACAACAATCATTGACATTACCAATTCTTTTTTCTCCCTGACTTTTTCGTGGGGGTAAATTATTTGTACAATACAGCCCCAGACTTTTTTTACCAGGCCCATTCTGAAGGCAGATTACCATGGCAACAGGAGATTAGGTAAAAACACTCATTCTACTGCACTTACTTTACAACCACTCCAGATTACTTTTATTTTTCAGACAAGAGGCAAGTCAATACCCAGGAAAGAAAATGGCTGGGACAAAAGAGCTTGATAAGAAATGAATAAAAGTTATATTAAATTCCCACATTTTAATGACTTTCTGTTCATAATATAACTCCAATCAGATAACCACACTTGCTGAAAGGCTCAAACTCAAGACCATATTTTCCAAGTGGATATCTCACCTCTGACTCTCTGAAACCATTAACTCAGTGAAGTTACAGGCCCGGACACCCCTCTACATATCCTGGTGACCTTAAGACTTCAAGTGTTTCATGAAGCTCTACACCAGTATAAGTGGGAGGACCCCAGCACAGCAAGGGAGATAGTCGGGCTTGGTGCCATGCCACACTGCAATGCCCTTAAACTGGCAGTAACCTTCTTCCTTCTATGATATAATAACTATTTCTGGAATACAGCCCTGAATGGAAAAGGAAATAGCCCGGTGTCTTTAATTCATCGTTGTTGTTTTATATATTGGAACAAAATCAGCCATTTAGAGTGTTATAACAACCTAAGGTGGGGATGGGTTACCTAGGTACTTTGCAATAAATTAGCAGGGGTGGCTAAGCGTCGAGCAGAGGAGCAGGTCAGTAAATCAATTTTTAGCACTCGAGTCTGTATGTTCAAATTCATAACCCTTCTGGCCACAATCTGTAGGCTTTGACAGTAATTACATGTAATTCCTTGTAATGAACAAAGTTCAAACATGTGCTTAAAAGGCAAAGCTACTTTAATCTGTCCAAGAGCCCAATGATCTCTTACACAATTGTAATCTGAGCCGAAAGCCAACACTTGTCCAAGACCAATACAATGGAATATTATCTGTCCAAACCTCGTCCAGCACCAAGGTCCCTGGCAGAAGAGAAATGTTGGGAAGATAGTGACCTCATACTCTATATAGCCAGCTCCAGTCTGACTCCAGCAGGACCTCGGCAGAGTCCCGGGTGATGAGGTAATCATCCAGTAAGCTACGTAGCTGCTCTGCTAAAAGACCCTGAATAAATCTAATGCAAGCTTAGATTTTATTTAACTAGTTAAAGAATCAAACAAGCACAGCACATCAATACCAGGCATCTGGGTTAACTAGTCTAAAGTTATCCTCTGAATGCTCCATCTATGTGAATGATACAAATATAATAGCTGCACAATCTACAAGCACATTTGCAGTAAATCTATAATTTAGATTTTTTTTTCTAATTAACCAAATAAACAATTCAGTTATTCTGAAGTATACCTATACATAACTTGCATTAATACTGCTACAGGAGAAAAATGTGGAAGATATATGTAACATGATGAATAAATTGTGCTATGTACCCAAACCTACACCTAAGACCAAACTGAGAATAAGCTATTGGGTTCTTGTCAAGTAGACCTATACCAGTAATCACACTGGAGAGATCAAATGCAGGGGGTGCTGACAGAGGCCTTCTGGGTAACGGCTGCTGGCATCACTGGGATCCGCGGCAATTGGAGCGCGCCCGCTCACTTATCTCCCAGGACCAGACCAGCACACCCCACATCAATCCCTGTGCTCCGGTAAAAGGATGTGTCAGTGTGTGCCACATCTAATTTCACGACACGGCAACCACCTAAGCTTCTTACAGGCTGGGACGCCAACGCACTGAAATATTCTATGATTTTCCTACCTCCTGGGAGGCCTGCGAATGAGACTTCCCAGGGTAATGAGTTCCTCTAGACCACCTGGGCACAAAAAAATTCACACAAGTTCCACATCAGTTCGTTATCCCAGATGTTCTCCTTTCATTTTCAAGGACTGTAATTGCCAGACACTGATGTAGAACATAACACTATAACAACATTAAATATGGGGATAACTGACTTGAAACAGAGTCAAATACACAGAAGGTCTCTATTCAAAACACAAGTTTGGTCTGAACATATCAGCACTTGGTGTATAAGCTGAAACTTTTATATATCTCCAAGGAAAATCATAGTATTATTAAATCACTCCCTGTGATGCTTCCTTTTTACACACACAGACACACACACACACACACACACACACACACACACACACACACTAGACCTTCAATAAGTACTTTGCTTCTTTATGTTTTTGTCAATTAAACAGTTAAAAAAAACAGCCGAAAGAAACCAGGGAAATTGTGACTTAAACATAAATGAGCTTAAACTGCAGATTACCTGTTGACTCAGTTTCAGTAAAAAATAAAACATTTTAAGGATTTTTAAATCTGTGGTATGCCATTTAAAAATCAATCTTTAAAATGTAGCAAATGTCACATTTATTTTGAACACAGCAGCGGGGAGTCCGCAGCCTGAGCGCAGGGTGAAGGAAAGCGGCTGACAGTGACTGTTATTAACGACACACCGCCATGTCACAAAAGATATTAAATAGATATATTGACGTATATTAACGAACTACGTTCTGGTCTGCCGTGATAAAATTATTGAATGAACTGTGTTTCACAGGTGCCGTGTCCTTAGCTGCTGTATCACTGTGGGTAAGGAAAGGCGTTATATACTGTAAACACTCCGGAGAGCTAACGTTAGCTGATGGTGAAACACTGGCCAGCCTTCGTGGTCTGTATTTAATTACACCATATATTTTTATCAGAGATTGTTTGAAAGTGAAGTAAATCGATGGTGAAATAGTTATAAGTTACGTTAAGTATGCTTTCGGCGGAGTATTCGTTAATAATCACTGTTCCCCGTCTGTTATTTAATAGCTCTCTTCTCATGTCACGTTCAGCTTCTCCGTCCTTTAAACAGCGAAATGTGTGCAAATACGAAAGTTCAACGTCAGTTTCACAACCAGTTTTACTAGTCGAAATATAAATATACATTTATGTGTTTCGGAAGTGCATATTTCCGAGTAGGCCGAGTTTTATCAAACGAAGGTAGGCCTAAATAGTATTTTCAGTATTTGTATAGTACGTTTTTTTTAAAAACCTTTTTTTGATACGAATAATCCTCAGGAAGGCTCCCAGGCAGGGTGAGCCGTTTGTGTGCCATAAAAAGCTTGGCTTTATAGCTTGCTATTAATGACTCAACGCAGAATATGCAAACCGCCAGGGCCTTGGTACATTGTCGGCCATGGTTTTCAGACAAACACACTGTTGGCCTTATTGATTGTGTAAAGTATCTGTGGCATGTTTCAGAAATGAACCTTAAGAGCATTATCTGGTTGTCCTTTGTGCCAGCTTTGTTTGTGCTTTTCACGGAAGGATATAAACATAACTGTAAGATTAAGGTTATTTTTTATTTATAGTTTTTTTCATATTCAGTTTCTTCAGGCATTTAAACTTGGGGCTCTAAACAAAAGGGAATTTAACCCCCTGGTTAATACCTTGTGTGTTGATCTTACCTAGGTTTCAGGCAAATTCTGAGAACTGGCCCCGTCACAATGAATGCGAGGAACAGGTTCACGCCCAGCCAGGTGTGCTGCCCGACGTCCTTCTCTCGACAGCCTCCCCGAATCATGATTGTGGACGTGTCCCCCCCTGGGTGGAGGTGCATCAGTACTAGCCTCTGCGAGGCACTGGACAACTTCCTGGCCCTGACGTGTAGCCTGGAGGGACCCTGCCGCTTGCCCCTGCTCAGCCTCTATGCACTTAACAACGAGCTGGAGTGTCTGCTGCCCTTTGTGGTAAGGACTGGGCTCACCCGTCACTCTGCCTACCCCTCTGTTCATCTCTATACAGGAGCAAAGGACTGTGGGCCTGGAAGTCAAGGACCTGAATCCTGATAGGGGCACTAAAAGTTGACTAAATTTGACTTTGTTAAAAAAAAAAAATTAAAATATGCACCTTTATAGTGCATGTGAAGGAGTTGCTTTCAATCTCGGGTCTGTAGAGCTGTTGCAGAGGGTACCATGAATTGGCAATGGTCAATATAAAATAGGAAATATGAAAGAGGGAGTCCCCTTCTGCTCGGAGCAATTGAAAATTGAAATGGGACCCGGTCCGCAGTCCTTACATATGTGGTGCTGTCTCGTTAATGGTAAGGATTCCCTAGCCCTGCTCTGTTTTCATTTGGGTGTTTAGCTGAAGGATAAACATGTATGGTCTTCATGTGACTCTTTGCTCCCTCTCCAGCAGGTGAAGGGAAACCTGAGTCGTCTGCGTTCCTGCATGGAGGAGCTTCGGGACATGCCCGGGGAGGGCTGCATCCACCCGCCCAGCGGACTGTTCAGTCAGGCCGTAAAAGACAGCCTGCTTCAGTTCAAGCAGTACATACGTCACGTACCTGCTGCCTGCCACGGCAACAACGGCCGCATCGAGGTCAGCTGCATTTCCCCAGACGACGCGTGTCTAACAGAGAATGTCCACTTGTTTCATTTTCATTTGATCCATTCATATGCCACCCATGAAAAAAATCACAAAGCAGAAATATCAATATGATGAATATGTATGAATATTGTGATATTTGTAAAACGAAAAAGGAGATGAAAATTTACTCAAAATAAACTGTAATCAAATAGAACTTATTATTTGACAGACCATGTTGGCAGTTCATGGTGTTGCCATGAGTTCCAAGAGACGCAAAGCTTTGCTGACAAATCACATGCTTTTGCTCAATATTGTCCCTGGAATCCAAAATATTTCCATACAACAGAAGACAAATGCCTTTTGATGGTTAGTTCTTGTTCGCTTTTCTCCTTTGCTTATTTTTGTTAAATTTCTCACAAACACGCCACACTGTCTGAGTGTCTCAAACAGCAAGGACAAAAGCAGTTATGATTGGCTTGGGGAGTGTGTGCAGAAGCAGGAGGGGTAAACCTTAGAATGATTTTTAACATATACTAGATAATCTTTAAAAGGAGATTGCAAAGCTTGGCAAGTTTAGTTTGGAGTAAAAATATTTTAGTGACTGTCCTGTCAACCTGGCTGACTATTGAAGTCCTTGCAATGTGGAATCTGCGTATGTGGAACATGCGATATTAACATTGTACATCATACAGGCCATGCATATAATGACGTCTGATTCCTTTCTGATCTGAATGAAAATTAGAAGTCTTGTAAATAAAAGATATAAAATATTAAATTTGTGCATATGTCCCTCTTCCTGTCTGCCATTTGTGAAGATATAAATTTTTAATTGAAAACACTGAATCCTAGTCCTGTGGAAATACTTTGTAAAGACTGAGACATATGAATAGTTGAGCTTGTAAATATTGAATCAGAATTGACTGGGTACAGACTACTAGACTCAACCATCTAGTAAGGGTTGGTGTATGACTGTATGCTGGAGCCATAGCTGCTGGCAGAACTGCCTGCTGTTCTTGTACCAAGAACAGACCAGATACTCCAACTCCCCAGTATTTCTGAATTTTAGAGTGTACATTTTGAGCATGGAAAGCTTCAAATGAGCCAGTGATAGGCAGGTTCCTGCCAGGATCTGGGACAAAACAGGGCTTTAAGCGCTGACACTAAACACATTGCCTGCTGGATCTATTTGAAGCTGTGCCGACTCCAGGAAAGTGATACAAATGACCAGGAAGAGAACTGACATTGAGTACATACAATTCAATTATTCAGATTATTTATTTTCACTTAATGTAATTAGGTAACATTTGGACTATTGTATCTTTCACATAAAGAAGTCTAGAAGATATTTTTGTAATGATATAAAGAGATGTTTTATTATTTATTTTCCTTATAGACATAAAGTCTGTGCCATAATGGGTTTTACTGTGAAGCAGGCCAATCTGTTATTCACTTGGATCACAGTCATAAGCTTCAGATTTTATTACTGCAGGGCTGCATCAAAATATCGATGCTAGTGGCTCTTTATGTAATTAAAAAACTGAAAAATTAAGCTTTGATTCTTATGTGGTTTGGAATTGAATTGTTTAAAACTGTAAAATGCTAAATATGTCAACGCTAAAGCTGCTGCTAAAATCGCAAATATGTTTTCTGATTTAGATAGCAATAATGTGACAGCTGAAGAGAGTTGCAGTGGAGGGACCCAACTGAGGATTGTGGCTTTAGATAGTTGAATTAAAATATATCTGAAGATAGTTAATGATCTTCCCAAGGGTCCAATGTGAATCCAGTTGTTTTCGTTTACTGGCTGTGACTTGCCATCATGTAAGAAATATCTCTGCATTAAGGTTTCTCATTATTTTGAGAAGATGCTTTTTCATCTCTCTTAAGATTTTAGGGTTACTGTAGGTGATTTTAATTGCATTTTCCAGAAAATTACCTCCTTCCTCTTTTTGTAATTTTTTCATATATGCCTGAAGGTGGCGATCTTCACCAGCCAGCCAGGCCAGGCTGTGGTAAAGCAGCTTGAGGCAGGACTGAAGGACACAGACCTGGGGAGCCTTCAGCGCCTGTTGGTAGTCCATATCAGCACACACCATATCCTGTCTGTGGACAGCAACGACTGGAGTTTCATAGCATCGGGCTCTACCGGCCTAGGTGACCTTGAAGGTTGGTTTGCACCCAAGTGCTGGTATAAATTCCCATGAACTAACAACTCACAGCTCCTAAACAAAGAGTGCACCTGGAATCTGTGGTATGGACATTCAGTTACCAATGAGGTAGCTGGCTACGTTTCACATTGCTTATAACTAACAACACCCAGGCCTGCTCCTGGTTTTTTGATTCAAATAATTAGTGCAAGTGTAATCTTTCCGAACTGTACAAACCATGACTCAGTGTCTGCCCCAGTAATGCACACATTTAAATAATACTGTAAGTTTCTGAGCAGCTAGGTTTCTGACCTAGATATGCAATAGATTTTACCCAGTGGATCTCCCAAAGGGTAAAGGAGGAGATTCCTCATACATCTGGAGCCTACTTGGTTATATAATTCACGCTATATAGTCTGATGTATTAAGATGTGTGTGTGTGTGTGTGTGTGTGTGTGTATACGAACTTTACGAACTTTCAAACATACGAACAAAGAGGACTATAAGTCTAAATTGTGTTCATTGGGCTCCCGTTTCCTGTTCGCAACATCAGTTTTTTGTTCTGCGCGCCAATTCCGCCTTGTGCGACTTTTGGCCGCTACTCCCACCGCGCAGCAGCGTAGCGTGTGTACTCCCAGCATCCTAGTTCTTTGTACTTGCATATGCCCTTAAAATGATGTTGAATAACAAGTTACGAACGGCCGTTCGGAACGTATCTCGTTCGCAATTAGAGGAGCGTTTGCATATATATATATATAAGTTCACCAGAGCATTCAGGGATCAGGTTTTTACTGGTATGAATGGGGGGTGCTGAGGAATGGTAATTATGGTGTTGGTTGAGTTTAGTCTGGAAATTCCAGTTTATGTAGACACTGTCCCACCACCACAGCAGATGTTTCAGCAGCCTTTGTTTTAATTAGCGTACCGTAAAAGATTGGAGAAAGCAGAAGTATAGCTCAAGGTCGACTCATGAATCTTTGCAAATCAAAAGAATAAAGGTAGGATAATCGGGGGAAATAACAGTGGACCATTGATGAATAAAATGTCTCCGCATTCATGTTAAGTGACATATTTATACATCTGGTTGGTTAAATTTCAGTAGAAAAAGTATATTTTACCTGAAAGACAGAAGATATTTGTGGTCTCTTGTGTTAGGGTTGGGTACTTCAGAGTATCATAAAATGTAGTTGAACCTCTGGCTGGACATTGGCTGGCCATTCTGTTGTGTACCCAGTGTTGCTTAATGCAAATGGAGTATCTTAAATTTGATTGTTTTATATTATAGAACTTTGGCTACTATTCTGCTTCTCCACAGCCTATAGTCTTAGGCTGCAGCCCTATGGCACATTTTTCTTGACCTCTTTGCTCCACCCTTCCGATTGAGGAGTTTTTGTGGGCCACGGTACCTTCCTGTTTTCCTTTAAAAACGGCTGAAGTAGGCGGACACACTTTTATATGGGTTTCTGGGAAGGGCAGTGTAGATAATGATGTGGAGAAAAGCTGACATAACATAGCCTTTCCCTTCAGGCATGAACAAGTCTTCAAACTGATCACATTTAGCCTTGCTGCAGATAAGTTTTTGAAAATGTTTAAAAGGTTATATAGCTGGGTTCATGCTTTCAGTCCCGGTTTTAATGTCACGTACTAATGGGGTCCTTGAGGTCTGCGGTTCAACTTTGGAAAAAAAGAAAATCTAACGCATTTAAAAGACAGCTGTATTATGCATATAAATTAACCTGTACTGGTGCAGTCAGGAGAACAGAAATGTGGCCATGCTGCACTTTCGGAGAAGTTGATGTCTTGCCATGGTGAGGGCCTCAGGCTGTGATATGTGATAATGTGTAGATGTTCTATGAGGTGGAAGATCACAGAGCTACATTCTTTTCTCATACTGTCACTTGCTGGGTTTGCACAACACGGGTGTTCCGTAAAAAAGGCTTTATTAGTTTCTCTGAACTGCCAGCACCCTTTCAGTTTGATAGAGGCTGTCTTCTGAAAAACTTTACCCCTTTACAGTTGTTTGTGAGGCAGCAAATTTAGGAAAAGGGAGTGATGGTGGAGGGGGCCGTTTTTTAATGGCGTATCCAGGGGAACACAAGGGCCATGCTAGTTTTCACAGAGACAATGGTGTGTTAAGGGACAGATTAGCATGGCTTCGGGAGATTTAATAAATCTGCTTTCAAAGGTGGGTGGTAGCCGCATCCTCAGATTCTGCCTGTGCCTGCCCTGACCCACTGTGCTCCTAGCCGAAGACGCCCTGCTGCTCTATTGCCTACACAGACAAATGGTGCCATCATCCTTAGTGAACGCTGGGAGGTCATAGATCATTGGTCTGTTTTCTTAGAATGGTGAGCTGCTGCACTGAGAGATAAATCAGATAGGCCATGTTAAGATAGCATAGCCGCTTCCAAGACCTTCCTTGGCCAATGGAGGGGTAGTATTTCACGTCATATGGTGGTGTAAATTATGGAAATTTTGTTTTTCTTCTCTTTGCTTTCTTTGACCTCTCTTTCCATTTGTCATTTACTTATGGCAAAGAGGATAAGGAGTTGTTTCCTAGTTTGCACCATATTTTTGTTATATTTGTCTCTGTTGTATTTTCCTAATTGTGTTCAGCTATATTATTGTCTATCATCTATATGCTGGTCGAGTTTCATGTCCTGCACCAAATCAAGACCTATTCCTGTGTGCTTTGCATATAAACTTAGCACAAAAAGTCAGGAAATTTGTGTTTGGTCGATTATTTCTTTGTTGTAACAATGCTTCTTTGCAATAAATCTTATACCATTGGAAAGCCTGTTTATTTCTCTTTTAAATGGTGCCACATTTGTAAGGAAAATGCATTTTTAGGCTGAGCAGCAGAGTTCAGTATGCGGGTCGCGCCCATGAAAAACTTGCCAAATCTTCTCTGCCAATGTCAAACAGCTGATTCTGCTGTTGACTCTTGTTTGGTGTCGTTTACTGGATTGGATGATTGAAGTCTGAAGAAACAAGACATTTTGGCAGTTTATGGATTTATTCGTTTAACAAGCAGGAGCCTCAGTAGCGTGTGGAAGAACCATACACAGCCACAACAGCCTGGCACCTCCTCTTCATGCTGGTCAACAGCTTGGTCATACACTGCTGTGGAATGACATCCCATTCTTCAACAAACATTTGTCGTAAGTCAGCAATGTGGTTGTGTTGGTCACTCTGGCATGAACAGCACGCCCAAGCTGATCCCACAAGTGTTCAATGGGCTTAAGGTTAGGACTTCAGGCAGGCCATTCTATCCTCTTCACTCCCAAATTCTGGAGGTAGTCTCTGATAAACCCCGCTCTGTGGGGGCGAGTGTTGTCATCTTGGAGGATAGAGTTCGGTCCCAGACTGTGGAGATATGGGATTGCCACTGGTTGCAGAATCTCATCTTGATATCTCTCTGCAGTGAGATCGCCTCCATTGATGACAAGCCCACAAATGCATTTTCCTTACAAATGTGGCACCATTTAAAAGGGAAATAAACAGGCTTTCCAACGCTATAAGATTTATTGCCAAGAAGCATTGTTACAACAAAGAAATAATCAACCAAGCACAAATTTCCTTACTTTTTGTGCTAAGTTTATAAAGTATGGCTGGACAATGAATCAAATTTAAATTTCATTTATGATTTTGGCTTCCAACAGTTATCAAAACAAAATAATCGAGATAAAACAATTATTGTGCTGCATTTTGTTTCGCGGTGATGCTTCCGTTTTGTCTTGTTACAAATCTAGAGCACCCCTTTCCAGCTCCTATTTATTTGTTTCTCAGTTGAATTATATTTAGAGTTCAAGGAAATCCACTGTTAAAAAGACAGGTTTTTAAAAAGTTCTATAAATGCATGATATTTCCAAAGTCAGTGAGTAATCGTGTTAGATGATTGTGATCTCAGTATCGACCAAAATAATTGCGATTATGATTTTTGCTATATCCAAGCAGCCATAATGTAAAGTGTTCTGAGTTAACTAGTGAGTTGTACATGCAGGTGTTGCTCTAACCTTGATCAGGAGTCTTACTCCTAGCAGCTACTGTTTATTTCAGCTAACATGGGACCTACAATAATCGTTTAGCGCTCCCTTTATGCGAATCAACTTTAAATATTATAACAAAGGTTATGATTGTTGCATTATGTTATGTTGCATTAGTTCCCTAGTATTCCGAGATTCAGTTCTCAGAAGTCGTCATGCTTCTCGGAAAACTGATTAATTATACTAGTTAATTACCTCCTGGAATTTCATACTATTAATTGCTTAGCATGGTGTTGATTACCCTTGATTAAACGAGCCACACCAGTTACCGGTCTGGAGGAATGACTGAACATTTTTGCCAAAATTGGGCGAGTGATTGAGAATGCGGGAAAGAGGTGCTACAAAGGAAAGGAACACAGCTTTGGCAGACTAAAGACATCAGCCAGAGCTAAACCAAGCAAAGAAAAAGTCAGGTTTTCTGCGATTGGTTTCTTCATCATGTAGCATGGGTCACTATTCTTTTTGAGAGAGAGAAAAAATCTGTTAGAAAGTATAAACTTGTGTTGAGCCTAGTTTTGGTTCTCTGAAGTTCTAATTAATATCTTCCCTATTATAGGCCCTGATTGATGTCTGTGGCCGTTGTACTTGGCATAAAAACAAAACTGTGATGTACAAAGCTTTTGGCTTAAGATACCGGCATGGTGTGCTTTTGTACTACTTTAATGAGGACATACCAGTGTTTTGTTGAGGGTGTTTTATGAGGACCTTGGATCCTGCACACAAAAGGTCTGATTTAGTTTTTTTAAGGTAAAGTGCAAATCATGGGGCTCACCAGTTCACCATTTAAACTTTCACAGTAAATGTCAGGCCTCAGAAAGATACTGTAAACTCCTCAAATACAAAATATTTAATTTTAATTGTTCTGTTAGCCACGGCATAGAACTTTTGGAGATTTTTGAATTCCGTATGTCTTTTAGTATATTTATGTGCAGCCTTCATTCAGTCTGATCAACCCACAGTGTAGTATCCTGGCACCTTTCTGAGGGAATGCTCTAGAGTTTGCCCATGGCCCTGTGCTTGTGCTCAGCATGGACTTCACAGGGAAGCTCTCAGTTGTCTATGCCCTTTTTCATGTTGACTTGGTGGGAAGTAAACACATTGTTTCACATGAACACAGATGCCTGAGAGGCGAATACAGCGATAAGTAGGCCTTTGAAGTAGACTATGCAGATCTCTGAAATGCCTGTAGATGGGATTTTGAGAAACAGTCCCTCTGTTTCATTGATCTTTGGTGGATTTAGCTCAGTTTTACTCAGTTCACTATTAGGAGCACTCCTGTGAATCCCGATAATATTCATCCATTTTAGTTTTCATAAAAGGTGGGTTTATAGGGTCAAGGGAGATCTTGGAGCCTGTGCCAAGCAGCGTAGGGTAGATGCCACAGTATGCTATTCCAACTTTTATAATTATTTCCTCAGAATGTTAATTATGGAATAACGCGATATGTTAACTTTTTGTAAATAAGTGCACAGATGGCATGACATTCTTTAGTCAGTGCAACTTTTACATTTTGTACTTCTTTTGTTATCGCAGAAGTACCACAGAGTACGTTTTTTTTTCATTCATGGATGCAGATATTTGTCCAGGAGTGTGAAATTGCACCCTGCGGTGGAAAGCTCCCAAAAACACCCTCATGGGACAATCTGAATTGCAGTTACTGAAAGCTGAGAAAGTCTGGTTAGAAGAGGCTTTCTAAAAATGTGAAAATGATCATTTGAATAATAATTAACTTATGAATAAGTAAATTTCATTGCTGTTCAACTGTAACTTACTCAAGAATTGTTGTCCTACAGGGTGTATGTCTTATTTGTTCCGTATCAGCAGTGCAACAAATCCACTTGCTCCAGATGACATTCAAATAATTAGATTGTCACTTGTCACTCTCAGTTCTTAAGATCAAGTGAAAAGCACTTGTATGAGGTTCTTAAAAGATTACCTGTCCCCGCACATGACATGCATTCTTACAAGCCATTGGTGCATCTGCTCTCCTGCTGATTTTGGTCTGTCCGTCACTCTTTCACTGTTTCATGGCCAGAGGATCTATCTACCAGAGAGCAATAGCTGCCGCTCGTGGGATATGGGTGGCCAATCGTGATGCCATTTCCAGGATGTGGACCGAGCTGATTTACAGAAGCCCTAGTGTGTTAATCACTGTTAGTAACACCTCCTTTATGGTGTACTTTGTGATGCGATTGAATGAGAAAAGAGGCAGGAACAAATGAAATGAATCAGTTTGTGCTGAAAGGTGTGGAGGAGACGCAGTGATAGGCTGTGTTGCTCTTTCCCATCCAGGGATGCAGCCTCAGTGCCCACACACTTAACATCTACTCCCCTAGTCAACAACTTGCTTTTAAAGGATCCTTTAAGGCAAAAGCGATAATGCATTTGAGTTCGATTCATGTTGAGTTGCCTTGGTGACCATGAACTGCCCTGTGTGAGGTAACTAATGGTATGATTGTACTGCTATTACTTGACTCCTCACTTGTATTGCCTTTGCTGTGCTCAGTGGAAATGTCTGACTTACATCCATGTTGATTTACAAAGGCAACCGAAACACAATCATATTTGATTGCTTTTGAACATGTGCATTTTTTCTGAATGCTGACGTTGCCCAACAGGTTTTAGTATGATGGTATAAGCAGCTCCTAAAATTATGATTTCCTGAGCAGTTATTGGTATATATGCAATATAATTTTCTGTTGTTTTCGCTGTTAATTTACAAAAAATACACTCATCTCATTCTATCCATTACTCTGTTCAGGTCAATCAAATATAGATCAGGTGCTTCAAGGTCCATTATTAATCTAAAATAGCAGGAAAATTTAGGTTTCACATTTGACGGATAGTGATAAAACTCAGGATCCAGTAGCGTCATAGGGCATAACAGCCGTTTGGTTGTGGCAAAAAATCTGGTGCAACGTACCCCTCTAGTGGCAGGTTGCAGAAATGCTGCCCACAGTGACAAAACTTGCCTGGGTCTTGCAAATCTGCACTACATTTTCTTCATCCATCCATTGTCCAAACCGCTTATCCCAGTGGGTCGCGGGGAGTCCGGAGCCCATCCCGGAAACTATGGGCACAAGGCGGGGGACAACCCAGGATGGGGGGCCAGCCCATCGCAGACATTTTCTTCATCTGTGCTTTATTACCACATCTGATTTGTTGAGTTTATTTAAACTGGTCTTGATTATGTATGTTTTGCATAAATTAACCATTCCAGTGTAAAGTGAAACACTTGTCTGAAACCTACATTATGAACATTTCTGCCCTTCCGTTTCATGGGGCACTATCTTGGAGCCACCGGCTCGCTGCATTACTGTGAGCTAAGAAACGTTACCAGGGATCGTTTCTACCTGCTGCAATTAGGTACCACAAGGCCTCCTCCTGACGTGCCAGGCCCTACCCCAAACACAGCACGCCAGGAAAGCATGCCATCTTTGACAGTACATTTTGTTTGTGTACTGTGTCCATTTTAAATTTGTTTGCACTTTTTACTTGACTGTACTATCTGTACTGTCGGGGCACTTTGTCTTTGTTTTGGACTGTATGTTTGTTTGTCTGCAATTTACATAACTTTGTTTTGTATGCACAAGAGTTTCCCCCTGGGATCAAGTTTATCTCATCTAGTTCTTTTGCATTCTACTCCGTTCCAGGTCTGATTTAGCAAATATGACTCATTTAACAAACCAATCCAGGATTACTCCAGCTTTGTGCCCCATGCTGCCTAAAACATGATAATATGTTGGAAGAGGGGTGGATTGACATTTAAAATGTTTTAATCCTTCAACCCAAAACCTTACTAAAAATGCCCACGGGATACCGGATAAATGGCAGACCCTGTACCCAGACCCCAAGCTTCGCTCTCACCTGTATGTGTTTGTGTGTGTGTCTCAAAGGAGAGCAAGATGGGATGTATGAAAAGAATCATTCCAATGTACCTGTACTCATACTTGTACAAAGGCAAAGTACAGCATCGTTTCATTTAATTTTTCCTGTGAGTCGTACATCAGTCTTTAAAAAGTTGCACATATGGTGAGATAAGCCCTACTGTTCATTATGCTGAAGCTTTCTGGCTGCTCACCCACTGGTGTTATGAAGTTCTAACTTAGTATTAATCAGGGTCTCCTGGCGTAATGGTTATCAGTCTGGCTAGGCAGCCCAGTTCCCAGCCTCCCTTCCCTCCCCCTGTGCCCTCATGCAGAAATCCCAGTGCTGGCTGCAGAGATAGAGTTGCAGCAGGTGGACAATGATAGCATCTCCTTGGAGAGCATCTTTAAGACATGGCTACATGACCAAGGGGGCCAACGAGAGCACCTGCATCTGCTGCTCCCGCCAGCCCTGCAGGGCTGTGCTTCCCACCCGGGTATTTGCTCAGTTTTCTCTTTCAGGCCACCTCCCCTGCCCTCCATTCAGATGTGCTTCCTTTTACACAGCATATCTTCTGCTAGACAGACTCATATCAGTCATCGGTGACTTTCCATATTCAGTGTAATACATGGCTCAGTCTGGTCTGCTCTGGTCTAGACTTGAGCAGTATCTCAGTGTGCATAAACCTTGTGTGTACACTGCCCCCTGCAGTCTGTTTGAAGTGTGACATGCAGGAGAGACTACTGAGTCCCGCTCTACTGCCTGGCGTTCTGAATCTTGGTGTCAAGACCGAGAACATCCGGGACTTCTCTTTGCCAGTCAAAGACCCAGCCAGTCACAGAGTTTTCCCACACCAGCTGACCGTCATCAAGTAAGGATGGTCCCAGCACGGAACTCCACTGGTATTACCAGTGCAAACAGTCCAGAAGTAGGTGCCATGAATGTTCCTTCCAGTTGGGCATGTAGCCTCGGAGCAGCGGTAAAAGCTTAATGCCAGTTGAAATGCAGCCCAGCTTCTAAGGCTGCTTAGCACACCGGGCAGCCGTGATGCTGGGCTGACAGGCTCGTGTGCACAGAGCAGGCCACTGCCTCTCCTCTGTCACAGAGGCCCATGCAGTCGCTCTCACAGACAGCCTCGCCATATCCCATTTACATGTTTTGCATATGACAAACTGACAGCAACTCATCTTGCTAAATACTGACCGTGATGTTTCCAAACATAGAGGATGCCTTGGCTCAAGCGACTCTGTCCCCCCGCCCGCCCCCCATGCGCATACAATGATCTGGCTTCAGTAAATGCAAATATGTGGATGGAGCCTTGGAAAATGTGTAACCGCAGTATGCACGTGTACCTTCTTGTCACATGTTTTTGTCGAGCATAGAATTGGCACATGAGAGGCTTGTCTATGCAAAATTGTTTGAGTAGCTCAGTGAAATAAAATAAACCTGTTTGTGTTTGAGAGCTCTGAAATCAGAAGGGGTGTGTCAGTCGGTGCTCTATGGCCTGCCCCTCATCATCCACCCCACAAGCTGCTGCCATCTTGATTGGGATGAGATGGAAATGAACCACCACCACTTCCACGCACTCTGCCACACGCTCAGGGTGAGTCCGAGCCCGAGAGCCAACCAGGAAGATGCACTCATATCTGCAGTTTAAGGCTCTGCTTGTCTGGCCTGCGCTTTGCAGTCCTGATCTACACCTGTGCCCAGATCCAGCTCTTTCAGCTGCCCTTGTCCTGTCTGTGGGCCTGGCAGAGTCGAGACTGGTTTCTGCTGGCACGGCATGAGCCGCCTCCGGACGCCGGTGCTGACGTGACTGCGTTTTCCCACTACATACTCCAGCCGTCCACCTCCCTCTCACTGCTGCTCAAGCCTGTGGCCGGCCGGGAGCTGCTGCTGCCTTGCCGCATGCCTGTGTCCAGCGAGGACTCCCCTGATGGCCCTCTCACCACCATACAGGTTCTTGTCCGTACCCACAATCCTGTTCACTAATGAGTGCCATTGACCATTGAAAGAGACACAATAGGTTCAGAATGTTTATCTTTTTATATTCCACCCTTCCTAAGTGTTCAGTGAGAGCTGTATTACAGCCTGAGGTTACAATAGCATACAGCAAGTGACATTTTTGTAATTTACAATGCTGCTGCTGGTCAAAAGTGATTCTGACATGAATAGCAGATGTGTAATTTAATCATATTGCATCAGTGAATACTGTCCCACTTCGAACAACAAAAGGTTTAAACAAGTAATTTGAAGAAGGTATAGCAACACATTATGTAATAACGCTGCATTATGAAATAACTCATCAATATGTAACTAATTTTCATCATAAAATGCAGTGTCATTACATAATGCGTTGTCACACAACATGTAAGAACACATTATGTAATAATTAAGCAAGAACATACAAGAAGGAGTCCGGTTGTACTCCAGTACAGCATGGTTGTGATTCAGTTGTAGGCACAAGGCTGCAGAAGGTGTCGAAGTAATAAGTTACAACAGATAATACTTTGCTTGATTATTTATTTAAACATTTACGGGCCTCCACAAAAAACAGTTCCCACCAGCTTTTGACTGTTACCAAGCAAAACACACACTTTGCATCATATACTGTAATAATTCGCAAAATATATCAATATTTTATTGCTGAACTGGGGGACTTTTACCAAATGATCCCATTAGCTACTTAGATAGCTGAAACCATTCAGTTGCATGGTTCCAAATGAGTAAGTTGCTAGTATAATGAGCAACTATGCTTTTGGGAAACGTAGCCCGGCTCTGCTTTATTTTTTACATTTTGCGTTGCAACTTCGCATCTTTTGTTTTTGAATAAACAGAGGACAGGTAAGTTGCATCACTTATGTGAATTATACAAGTGTTTTTGGTGCAAAAGTTAATTCGTTTATGTGAAATAGTTAAATACAAAATACAATCCGTACTCTTTTGAGGTATTTTACGACATGCATTTTGAGAAACGTAAGTTAAATAAAATGATTACTTTGTAGTGTCATACTTGCAAAAACTCCCATAATGGTAGTGAAAAACGCTAAAAGAACAACCTAGTTACCAAGATATTCACATGTGTTTCTAAAGTTTTTACAGTAGCAATCAAAATTAGAAATTGCATTTCTGGAATGCTTTGTGACTCGTTATTCTCTATGTCATTCTTTATGTGAACTTTTGCCTGCTATTCTGTCACACAGACAGAAATGGTTTCACAAAAACATGCTGATGCTCATTTTTGGACAATGTGGATGATGATGATGATAATGAAAATCATAATGATAATAATAAGAGGTTACTATTTCAGTATAAAAGTATAATGTAGCCTATAGATTTGTAACATTTTGTTGAGCTACTACAGAATGTGGTGTTATTGCATAAAATGTACTGTTACACACCGTGTAACACATTATATAATAATGTCGCATTATGTGATGAAAATTAATGTTTTCTCGTTATTACATAATGTGGCATTATTAAATAAAGCGTTGTTACAAAATACACATTAGAATTCACCTTGTCATGTAGCTATATGAGAGGCCTGCTGCAGGGAACATAACCCACACCACGACTCTTACCCCTCTGAACTTTACTGACTTCTTCACACACTTTTGGGGGAGTATTTTCCCAATTAAATGTCACATATAATGTTTCTCATCTGAACCAACTAAATTAAACTTGCTTTTGTTTCTGAAATGATCTTTAGACCAGTTCACCCAACATGCTTTTCAGCAGAGGGCTATTTTAGCCTTTTTATTCTTCTTGCTGACTGGCTTGGTCACTGCGGAGTCCAGAGCTGATTTGGTGGGCAATTCCTGCTGCAGTGTTGAACCAGTCTCCTAATGACAGTCTGTCTGTCATCCTGTTCTCTTGCATGCTCGTCTTACGTGGGTGACCAGCCTGGTTTTCGAACTTGAATGACTTGCCTTTTTTTCACTATTCGAGAAGTGAAACTCTTTGAATAACTATTTTCTCTTCCAGTGCCATAGAGTCATCCAATCAGACGTCCTCTGAACAAAGTGATGTCGGGTTTTGTCACCTTGCAAAATGCCTATCGATGTCGACAAATAGATTGGGGTTCTCGGATATTTCACATTACAGCCAAAAACCGGGAAATAAAACAAATCGTTCTCAAATTTTGATCACAGACTTTGTTCAAATTTCTTGTTTTAAACCTTTTATTTTGTAATGTGTGATAGTTTTGATGATGAGATATGATTAAAATATATCTATTCTATTCATGTTAGGATAACTGAATTCGGATAAGCTGCGACAAAATAACAAAAATGTCACGCTTTCTCTAATTTTGATCAGTACATTATTTTAGACTGCATTAAAAACCTCAGTAGAAAAAGTCAGAACAGAGGAAATGAAAAGTTTGATGGCTGTCTGAGCCGCCTGCTGACCTTCAGAAAACACTGCGTAGGTGCTGTCAGAACTAAAGTTATGGGCGAAACACTGGGCATCACTTGATCCCATGTGAGGACAGACCAGTCTGTGGCTGAGTCAAAACATGCAGTGTAAACCACGGTATGGAGGACAGGAAAGAGTAGAGTGGATTAGGATGCATCAACCCAGGTGGAAATTCTTTAAAGCGACTCACATGGCCAGCCCCAGTTTTGAACCCAGGTCCTTCAGCACACCAAGACTGATCACTGATGGTTGTTTTCATCTAGCAACCCTGACTATGCAGTACATGTCTGTACACTCAACTGCGCCTGCACTTGAACATGATTTGTTTGCTCATGCACCCAAATGGCTGCTTTATTTTCCTCTATCTCTTCTGTGGTATTCAGTTCCATTCACGCAGCAAAAAACAATTCCCAACCTTATGATCAGACTGACTTGGCAAAACTAAAGTCCAATATTTAAGTCAAAAGCTGGCTACAAACAGTGCTGGTGGGTCTTACTGTAAGGTAGATGTTTCTTTATAATCCTTCCAGGCATATCAGGGAAGAAAAATACTGATTCACTGTGGGACTTGACAATGGACATATCAGACAATATCAGACCTATGACAATGGAAATGTACAGTACAGTAATTTACACGTCTTAATGTAATGTCAGCCATCATCTGAATGGCAAATGATTTAAGGATAGATTCATAGGGGCCAGCATAAAACGTTAGCCTATGGAATGGGATGGAATGGTCAGTACCAGTGTCACAGGGTTTTTTTTTTTAAAACATTGCACACAGAGTAGGTTCAGGGGTTGGACAGTGAAACTGAAACACCTGGTTTTAGACCACGATAATTTATGACAGCCAGACAGCCATTAAACTTTTGCAGCCAAATAATTAATAATAATAATTATTATTATTACTACAGCTACATTTGAATTAAGAACATACAATCGAGAGGAGGCCATTCAGCCCATCCAGGGATTTGGGGAGAACTTAACTAATAGCTCAAAGTTGGTAAAATCTTATCTTGCTCTGATTTAAAGGAACCAAAGGTTAACAGGAAGACGGTCCCATACTCTAACTACACGCTGTGTAAAGAAGTGCTTTCTCAGATCCATTTTAAAATGTTCTCCCACTAATCTCCACCTATGGCCACGAGTTCTAATATTTAAACTAATATTGAAGTAACTATTTGGCTGAACAGCAATCAAACCTGTTAGGAATCTTATATACCTGGATCATGTCCCCCCTTAGTCTCCTTTGCTCGAGGCTGAACAGATTCAGCTCAGCTAACCTCTCCTCATAAGACATTCCTCTAAGACGAGGAGTCTTCATCTTCATTTTGGGAATGACAGACACAAACCCTGCACAGTGGCCAGAGGGATTTTGAACCATTGCTCTTGCAGAACTGTGGCCAATTCACTATGTGATGGTGGTGGAGGAAAGCGTTTCTCCTCCAAAACACCCCAAAGTGTCTCAATAATATTCAGATCTGGTGACTGTGCAGGCCATGGGAGATGTTCAACTTCACTTTCATGTTTGTCAAACCACTCTGTCAGCAGTCTTGCTGTGTGTTTTGGTGCATTATCATCCTGATACATGGCACCACCTTCAGGATACAATGTTTAAAACATTGGGTGAATATGGTCCTCCAGAATGGTTCGGTAGTTCTTGGCAGTGACACGTCCATCTAAAATAAATAGTGGGTCTAGGGAATGCCATAATATTGCAGCCCTAACCATCACTGATCTACCTCCGTGCTGCACTCTGGGCATGCAGCAGTCCGGGTGGTAAACCATCTTTGGGGCTTTTCCACCCCGTAACACTCTCAGAGGTGGGAAAGACAGTGAAGGTGGACTCAGAGAACAATACATTGTCCACAGCCCAAGATATGCACTGCTGGCACCATTGAATCTGACGTTTGGAATTGGCATGAGTGACCAAAAATTTGGTTATAGCAGCCTGACCATGAATACTGGCCCTGTGGAGCTCTCGATGAGTAGTTGTGGTGGAAACGGGAGATACGTCGAGGTGCGCGTTTAATTCTGCAGTGAGTTGGGCAGCTGTGGTTTTATGTTTTTTGGATAAAATCCAGGTTAGTACCCAGGCATCCCTTTCAAGCAGCTTCCTCTTGCGTCTATAGTTACTCCTGTTGCATGTGGTCCATCCTTCGTGGTGGTATGCCGATGTTACCTTGGATACCATGGCTCTCGATATACGACAAAGTCTTGCTACCCTGGTTACAGATGCGTTGGTGAGATGCGCACCAACAATCTGTCGGCCTTTGAACTCTGATATGTCTTCCATTATGTTGTGTAGATTGCAATATTTTATGTACAGCTGCACTATTGCTCTGCTAAATCAAGCTTCACACTGTGCTCTTACTGACAGAACATGCAATAAGTGAAAATTGGCCGCACATATAGGCGTGAAACCTCAATCACTATATTGGCCAGTGTTTCAGTTTCAGTGTCCAACCCCTGTAGGTTACAAGAGGATGATCTACAGCAGGGGTCACCAACATGGTGCCCCCAAGGGCCACATGAGTCGCCCGCGGACCTGTTCTAAAGATAGCACAACTCACCAGTGAGCAGCGTCTAAAATGTAATTTTATCCTATTGCTATTCGTCTTTAATCCCATTTGCATTTATATAGATTTGAAAATGACAATATCTAAAAGAAGCATTTAAAACATGTTTATTATACATGACTTAAGAAGAGTGTATCAAACTGCTGTATGAAGTAGCTCTCAGTTTCAAAAAGGTTGGTGACCCCTGATCTACAGCCTCCAAAAAAGCTAATGAAGCAAACATTCCATGATGTTTAAATCTCATTTTTCTGCATAACTCTTCTATTTATAGGTTTGTCTCATTTCAAAGATTTTTGTTTTTATTCCTATAATCTTATCTTGCTGCCGATATCTTCATGCTGTTAATCTTTCAGAGCTCATTTACTAGCTTCTTGAGTACACTACAGTAGGTTATTTCATTTGATGCCCAATTCCCTGGGTAATGCTGCCATGTCCATTCTAGTTTTTGATCGTATACAGTCAGCATAGTTGTCTTGTGTTGGCTTTAGTTGTGGATTGAATCCAGGTGGCCTAGTTTGATATCTTGGTCCTTCTCAGAACTCTCTAGCACAGCTGGAAGAGGATCCGGTGTTTAATCCTCTGTGCCTGAAGACCAACCTATACCAGCAGTTGAGAGTCCTCCAAATGCGCAGATCACACCCGTACACTTTGCAGCGCAAGGGTCAGCCCTGGCCACCAGAACGGCCGGTCAAACCAGTCCGCCTTACAGGGACAGGAGGAAGAACAGAGAAGGTAAGCTTGAGCAAATGAATGCATGCAGAGAGTCAGAGACATGCAATGAAGAGAATGTGCAGTGAGGTTGGGCCTGATGAGCAGACCTCATGTAGGACATAAACTAGCTGAAAGATCCTTAGATTTTTCAAATGCAGTTTTTTGCCAGTTTTTCCAAACCTGTTAGGGTATGCTGAACATTAATGCTACTTGGCAGTAACAGTGGTGATAATATGTGTTTATGATATGGGACCTTGTCCATGTTTTCCACATGTTACTGTGTAGAGGCTCCTAGCTGGGAGTGCAGCATGCTGCACACTAGGTGGGGCTGCTCTCGTGAAAAGCAAGCTGCAACCTCCTCTTACAGAATATTTCTCTCTTCTTTCATTGAAACGGTGGCTGCTTCTATGAAGCAGATTTTTATCAGTCAGCCTGGATTCAAAATGGCGGGATTGAACACGGTACTGAATAGGGTGTCACACTAACAGTATCACAGTAAAGCTGCTGATAGTGGAAAAACAAGCCGTCATAATACATTTTCTCATTTGGTTTTTATAAGATCCCAGTAAACTCTGGGAAAGTTCCCTTGTAAGTATTTTGAGTATTATTATAGTCCCTTAGCGTCTTAATCCATTTTTTCTTGTGTTGTCATTCAACATTTAATTGAAAAATCACAGCCATCAACTCATGACTTTTTAATGGTTCTCGCCTGATATGATTCGGAAAAATCACATCTCTGTAGAACAGAAATTTCTTCAGGCTGATCAGGTGATGCATCAGACAGTGGATTGAACGTTTCCAAAGGTCATGATCTGGAAAGTCAATAACTAGACAGTAAAGGCCAATAAGATTTTGAGAATTAGACACATATCTGAAATTCGCCCTTCAGCATCAGGCTGGAGCCTGCCCAGCGTGAGATGTAAGATGACAGAGTAAAAGAGTGAGATGTAGGATCTTGAGCGGGTTAAAAGCTTCGAGCGTGGCCAGCCGCCTCCAGGCTACATAGGTCATAATGTGACATGCTTTAGAAACCATATGCGAAGCCTGTGTGTGGAAAAAGGAAGTGTAACTTCTGACACCACAGCAATACTGAAACTGAATTTACATGAAACAGACCGAGGTCTGCAATAGCTAACATTTAAATACTGTGGTACTGCAATGATGAGTGGTATCTGCTGCCTGTATGTTATAGTTAGAACTTTCTTTCAAAAGCTTAAACTAACATGAGACCTGCTTGAGCTATAGTCCTGTTCCCATACGAGCCATGCTTTTGTAACACTTGATGGCCGACCCTAGGCCTCCCTTATTGCTCCACAGGATCTCTCGTTCTCCTCGCGGTACTCACTGCTCACAGATCGCCGGGCCTCTGTTTCTGTCCAGGGCAAAACTAGGGCGACCGTGGCGCCCCTCCAGTTTGCATCAGACCCAAAGCCTTTTTAGTTTTGACTATGAATGGTGGCGATGCCCTGCACCTCTGCTCCAATAAACATGGCGACCTCCCAGCGGCCCTTAGAACACTGTGGCCAACCACATGTCCAGCCCTGTGACATCAGTCTCCATTTCTTCCTTACCAGCTGCTCTGGAAGGCCTGTCATACTTCACTCTTTAAATACCACTCTTCAAAAAATATATGCATATTTTATTTCAGCTGTTTATTGTTTGGATTTTTGTTTGCGCAGCAACATTTTCAAATAAATTCCCAGGTCCCTGACTTTGGGCCTTGTTCATGGCCAGAATCTACTTGTCAGTTTATTTACTATAAATAAAATATTAATTATCCTTTGTGGAGACCTCAGACTCACTAATTTTGACTTACTATGTCATTCATTTAAATCTTTTATGAGGCAGACAGTTTTAACAAGTTGCCACGTTGTATTAAGATCCTTGTTAAACTCAGTTCTCACAATATGTTTAAAGATATTGAATTACAGTGAGAACTTGACTACACAGTTTCCATATTACACAGAGCACTTGAGGGTGTATGAGAAGGGCTGTGAGAGCAGTTTTACTTTTTGCAGACTCTTTAAAATTCAGTTACAGTCCTGATCTGGCAGAGATCAGAGGAAGGTTACTAGGAGATGCGCGAGTAGGGTAATCGTCTTCGGCCAGATCCGTCAAATACTCCCGCGGGAATTTACTGCGTAATAATGCAGGACTTAGCTGATAGCCGTCATCCCCCCCACCCCCACAACCCAATGACTTTGTGACAGCGTCCATGGTTAATCAGGACTCCAGACTGCAACCATTTAGTCGCATTTTACGACCATTTTTGCGAAATTTTATATCTAGGCGCAACAGGGTGACCTGCCATTTGATTTTTGATTTTTTTTCCATCATCTTCATGTATCACGTGCAACACCAGGAGGGAGTGAAGATTGGTGTGTAGGATTCCAAATTAGAAACAGTTCAAAATTTTTAAGAACTAGGAATTCGATAAGACATTTAAATTATGATTCCACGTACGGATTCCTACACGCGCATAAACTGTGTAACGGTTATTGCATGACAACTCTGCTTACAAGTTTGTACTTTAATTCTTTTCACATTTACGAAACAATTTTATTTAGACTTGGCCAGTAAAATGGCAGCAGAGCATACTACGATATTTCCTTGAAACTGTATCTTGGCTTTTCAAATTAGAGTCGAAATACCTTATACCAGAGTGCATTGTCTGAACAGTATCAAAAATTAGGTATCTAATAATATTAAATATTTTGGTTATATATGACCCATACTCTGAAAATACTCTGTTGCTAAGACTGCAAGCCAGGTGTTAGTTTGGAAATAAGCCTGCTGCTAAACCCAAAGGTTAATTTACTTTTATGTACCTCCTGGAATTAAGCTGCTGTATGAATAAAACCAGACTTATTTACCTTTTAATGTTTATTAAACCGGATCTGCGTACTGGATATCCGATTTAGGAAGATTAAACTGAAATGCAAAGTATTACTGACACCAGTGGCAAACTGACATCCAAGATTCCGAGTGTGGTTGTTAACCTTGTTTATTTGATCTCGAAACACCATGTTTTTGTTTTAAGTTTAAGGGAAATGACCTGTTGTAAAAGTTGCAGCTGACTTCTTTAAAGAAAATAAATGGGTTCTGTAAGTACTCTCACTTGTGCTTGGCCTTTTGGTGACGGTAGAACCATTTTTTTTCTCTAAAAGCACTATTTTGCTCTGTGACTTTTTCTTTTGAAATAAAACGTCATATTGTTATTTTTGTGAATTGTATGTTTATTACCAAAACATTTATCAGTAGTACTTTTAAGATGGATATTATATGAATGTGTTTATGTGTGAATGTTGATTTAAATGGTGTGCCTACATTTTGTGCTGATGCTCATAAAATTTTCGGTAAGGAGCACCAGTGCTACAGTACTAGTGCAAAAAGTTAGTCTGGAGACCTGTTAATGCTCCTTCGACAAGCTTCATAGCTGATAGCTTTATTCTGTCTGGGCGGGATGCACTCTGCCCTAAGGAGGAATCGATAATGTCAACACAGCACAATGTCTAATGGTCGCAGTATTCATGACTTGTTGGGAGTCTATCGTCTTCTTTGGACAGAATATGTATCCGACTGTTCTCTCCTGCTTACCGAACAAGCACTATCTTCAGATTATCATCGGGTCTGTTGTAATTAGGCCTCTCATGATAATAATCAAAGATTATCAACTTATCACACAGTACATGGACATAACCTCGATGATTTTTTTCTAACCTTGATATTGGCAAATTGTGTATATATAAGAATGAATGCCCCCAGCATTTTAGCCTGTTGCACTGCTACTGCCCTCTCATCTGCATTTTGTGCAAGTGCAGCTCAGGGCTGATTCATACTTCACATGAAAGTCTGCGTGCCGCGACCAGTGCTGGGCCATCTGGGTTCCTGAATGTTCATACTTTTAGCTCCAATGAGCTATAGGCAAAGCCGCTCCTAAATGTCATGTTTATGAAGTGTGCTCATTGTGGTGTGGATGTTTTAAGAATAAATAAGAATTTTAATAAAACAATCCATGCACTATGTACTTACAGTACACAAGGAAAACATTTCCATAAATTGAAATAATATAAAAACTATAACAAAACCATAACTATAAATATTGGTTTTGAAAGCAACTGAAATAAAGTAAAAATAAATGTCAAATACTTCCATTGCCATTTTTAAATACTATTTAGCTAAAGTAATGATTTTTTTTGTCTTTGGGCCTCTAGTGCAGTGAACGTGAACCACAGAAATAGCCAATGGCGATTGTAGTAGACAGCAAAGTCCTGCCACCTTCCATCTATCCCTAGAAGTAAAATTACTACAACCTAAAGTAAAATATATAACTAAATAGATTTACATCTTTAAAATAAAAACTAATGAAACCACACCTAAAACTAAATTAGATTTCAAATGAAAATAAAAAAAACAATATACAAACTGAATTAAAAAAATTAATACAATAACACTAACAGAAAAACATACACACGTATATGGTATTGCATCTGGGAGTATTTATAATTCTGTAGTGAGGAATTGTATAAATCCTTGTATTTTTCAACTTTCTCATTTAAGATTCATTCTCATCATTGAGCAGAGCCTCCGCAAAACTGGGTTGGCAGTATATTGCCTGTAAAGGAATGAATGACTCTTCATACTCCTTTGCTAAATGCTGGATATATAATGCAATTTTTGTTAACATAACCTGAGAGTCCATTTTATCTATTTTTTTTTTGGTTGTGTAGTTTTATTTATGTTTTATTAGAATATCTACATTTTTTGACACTTGAAATTCCAGTGTCTGAATATTGTTGAGAATTAAAAGTTCATTGCTCTTTTGAAAGGGTGTACAGTGGAACCTCGGTTCTTGAATGTCTCACATCTCGTACAATTCGTTCTCAATCATTTTGTTCAGTAAAAAAATGTCTCGTTTGTTGAACGTATTTTCAGTTCTTGGCCGACCATCCCTTTCATGCCAAAAAAAATGCATCTTTTTACGCATTAGTAAAGGAGAGAATGCGTGCGTATGAGTCAGTCTAGCACTAATGCAAACATTTGTGAATATTTCCACCAAATTGTGCTGTGAATATTCTCATGCTTTTTTGCTTTTGTTGCTCTTAATTTGTTTTTAAATAAGCCAACATGGATCCTAAGAAGGTTATTGATAGCAGCAAAGCAAAAAGGAAAGTTGTGATAGAGCTCAAAAAGCAAATAATTCCAAAGTATGACAGAGGTGTTCGCGTGTCTGATCTTGCTAAAGAGTATGGGATGCCTAAGTCATTTTTTCCATTTATTTCATATATTGATGGGTTTCAAAGTTTTTATTTATGGCTTTAGCATTAGGTATGCGTTTATACAGGTGTAAATAAGCAAATCATTGGGGAGTTTGATACGGGTTAATCCAATTTACATTACTTCTTATGGGAAAAATTAATTCAGTTTTCAACCAAATCAGTTCTCGAATAGGCTTCTGCAACAGAGGTTCCACTGTACTTGCATTATTATTTTATTATATTGTCTTTTTATCACTGGCATAAAAATATCTTAAAATGACAATAATATTGTTTATTGCAATTATTTCTGTGACAATATATAATGCAACAGAAGTAGGTTTCGTGTCAGGCCTAGTTGTCATGCACAAAACTGTGTCATTTCAGAATTTGCTTTATTGTATTATCCATTCAAGTGCATTTGTGCTTTTGGAGTACAGGCGGATGGTGAGCTGAGGCTCCCACGGCTCAGGTTATGGGGGCATGTCTGTCTATTGTAAAGCGTGCCTTCACACTCTCCCAGCAAGAAACAGCTGAACAGAAAAACTACACACACCGGGGGCAGAACTTCAGCTCACGACCCTGGAGTACATTAGATTACAAGCCGTTTCTAGATGATCAGCATTAACTGATCAGTGTGTTACATCATTTCTCACCTCCTTCATACTTGACTACCTACATTTCTGTACAGAATTTTTGCTCTTTTTTGCTACTGTTTCCAGTTTTTTTTGTAGTGAAATAACCAGGAATACAAAAAAAGTTGAACAACAGAGAAAACAGGAACTTTAAGTAATATCAGTAGATCACCTCAGCTAAACCAACGAGACCTTTTTTGGTTACGGAACTTCAACCTAAAACAGCTGGTTCTGTGGTGGATTGAAATTACAAGAAGTCTATTTTTGGAGTGACCAAAAATGGTATAAAAACTAGGCTCCGAACAATATGCACTAGGGAATGCCATTAGACATCAGGCAAAGGTAACGAATCACTAACTCTGTGTGTGAGAAATTTGCATGTTCAGTGGGAGGTGTTCATAGGTCAGTGAAAAAGGTTATTTGAAACAGTATTAGTTGAAATGATATTCAGAAGCAGAGCAAGAAAAAAAAAAAAAAAAAAAAGAGTGAACCCGCCGACTTTGACAGGGCGCCTTTGCTCGCAAGACACAGACAATCCGTTCTTGCATTTAAATTAGGCACTTCTATAAGGACATTCTCAGTGATGTTAATGGCCTTGTGAGAATTTGTGTTGACAACATAAATGGGTTTAGCAGAGTAAAAGACGCAAGCTACTTTGAAAGGTAAATCCCTTTTTTATAAGCATAGATCATAGTGGGGAACTTGGCCAGAATCGTTATGATTTTAGTTTTATCGTCACAGCTGATTTAGCTACTTTTTAATTTCATTGCGTAGGCAGGAGACGAATGACACCACAGTAAACAGATTCTAATCCTGGCAGCATGAAGAAGTAGCTTCAAAAAAGTCCCTACAGCGACAGGTCGAGGAACAGCTTGTTCCTTGTGAACAAAGCCAGGCATACAGACTCCTTTAAGCAACGTCCAACTGGAACTCCAGCAAGGCTATTTTGACTGGTCCTTATTCAAAAAGCAATGAATTCTTTGGTTCTCTCTGGCAAACCTTAATGGTAACTGGATTCAACAGAAAGGGTTCAGACAATGTGCCAATTTTAATGGCCAGTTTAATGGTAGGAAACTCTAAAAGGTAATGATATTTCAAATAACCAGCATGCATGAATACTGTATTCAGGTGAATGATGACAAAAGTATATTTCAATATACTTTTATTATTATTTACAACAGTGCAGCTGTTTCAGAAAAGCATAAAAGATAGTGGATTAGCTTAACTGCATGTAAAATACAAGCTATAGTCAATATTCTGTCTTTTAAAAACAAGCTCAAGTAATTCTGGCTGCTTCAGTCAGATTATCAGAACTCATGCGGCGATCCCGAAACCTAATGCTGTCCCAAACAGGTTGTCACCCGAGGCTCATAGTTTTATGAGAGGCTATCCCTTATATATATTAAAAAATAATAAGTGCTGAAGATAGCCCAGCATGTTTCAGGAGTGATGATACCAGATTGTTAGGAAATAAGCGCTTTACAGCTCAGTCTCAGGTCTGGTGTTAAAACGGGAAGGCAATATTAAGGAGCCACAGTCTTCATTCAATCTGTAACCTTCAACAAGTCCACCAGCAGTGCTGGGCAACACTACTGTGACAGAAAGGGGACTGCAGGAGTCCCCGGAGCAACAGAGCCACATTCCTGCTGTGGTTACCTCTTCCTGAGGCAGACACTGAGACCTGTGCAAAACTTGTTCCAGTGAGAGCAAACTGTGCAAAACAAGCGTCTGCCACTTCTCCTGCCCACTCTGTCTCTCTTCTTCTCAGACCAAATGGGAACTGTGTAAAGATCCCGTGGTGATTCCCCACATTTTCCCCCATGCCAACGTAATCGAGTGTCAGGGCAAGGCCATCAGCCTCTCTGCCAGGGTCTCTGAGCATGTAATGGACACAGCGAAGAGGCTCCAGGCTCACAGTCACATGTTCCACCACAGGACGAGGAGGTGGTGATAGAACCCATCTAAGTGCATATCCTGCCAGCAGAAGGCACTATTTAAATTCCCTAGTTCTGCACTCACCTGCGATTCCTAGGTCAGGGGGCGTTACAAAGAGGCAGATAAGGAAAGTTGTGGACCTCAAAACGACAGGTAACATGAGCGCATGAAATTAGATGTCCCCAAGGTTGTCATAGATGACATCAGGAGAGCATGAGCCGGAGTGCCAAGCACTGGATGGGGACTTGCGTCTGGAGATCTGGCTATAGACATCTGTGTGCTTAGTCCCGTTACCGCTGTTGTTGTTGTTCAGGTTGGCGCCTATCTTGCCTTGCGGCAGCGGAGGCGGGTCCTTACGAGGCACTAACACCTTGTTAGGTTTGGGGGCTGGGAGAGGCTTGGGGCCCTTGGATCGGAGGTGTGGCTGTTTGCTGTATGGTGGGACAGAGTAATCATCGGTGGTGGGGTTGTAGGGGAACTCATGGCCAAGCAGGGGGTCCTCCAGCCCCCGGTTTCTCCAGGCCTGGGGCTCGATTCGGGCTTCATCATAAACTGTGGCCCCCTGGGGTGTACCGCGACCTTCCGGTTCATCGTAGATGTGCTCCATGGGTGCTCCTTCCACCTGCCGAGCTCCATTTCGCGCCCTCCCATCGAGCACCAAAGCTGCAGTCCGCTGGGTAAGGTCTACCCGGTCGTAGATGTCCGAATACAGTGGCTCTTGCTTGTTGCTCGGGTTGCGTGCACCTTCATCCCCCTGGGGTCGTTGCCGTGGCACCGGCATGGGGGTCTTGATGCTGTCCACAGGGTCAGAGTACAGGTAGTCCACAGAAGAGGGGGGTATGCGTACTGAATCTGCTGGCTCAGAGTACAAACTGCTCTGGTCCTCCTGAGGAGGGGCACTCCTGGTACCACGGGCCAGAGGGGAGCGAGGTGGGGTGCTGGACACTGGTGGAGGGGGTTCTGGAAGTATACGGTTTTTCAGGTTCTTCCCCTCCGCATCCTTCCTCCCAAAGACACCATCGGCTGACCCAGGCTTACTGCCTCCAGAATCTCCATCTGGGTCGCCGCCGCTATCAGAATTGGGAGAGCGATTCTGCTGGAGCGAGCCACTCTCCAGATCCAGCGGTGGACAGCTCTGGTGCCGCTCTTCTGCCTGGGCCTTCTGCTCCCGGATGGCAGCTTCCACAATCCCAAAGATCTCGTTACCCTGCTTCGTCTCGAAGGTGAAGTTCCCAGGACCCGATTCACAGCGCCGACCCGCCTCAAATGAGAACATGACCTGGATGAAAGAATATGAGATCTAAATGGGATGCGAAAGGGGTATGTTTGACATACTGTGATTTTACATTTTATTAAACATTCTTTTAGAATGTATTCTCAGTATGAAAGGACATGATGACATTGAGTGATGTTGGAGATGCACACGTGGGCTGAGCTCGCATTCAGATGAGGTCAGCAAAGGCATACATGTTAAGGACGGAATGATTACAGAAAGCAGATATCTATATGTAACGTGTAGGTGATGCACAGAAGCCCAGGGGATAGCTAAAAATAGCTATATCTGTCATATAAACACTTTTGACTTCTTCTGAAAAGAGTTACAGCTTGATGCGTTCCAACAGGCGGAGTAGAACCATGCGGAGGCACACACTACTAGTCAGCTGATTCAATTAAATGATGAGCTTGAATATTTTCCACTCAGAAGCCCGGAAGCCTTGAATGAACTAAAACTGTCCTTATGTTCTCAAACCATCTCCTATCAGAAATGCTACATCAAGCTGAGCTTGATCTTGACACCATACCACCACTTTCCAAAAAAAGGAGGGAAAAAACCAAAAACATTTACCTTCACACCTACAAGAGACCCACAACACCTGGATAAAAAAAAACTGCCCCTCCCATCCTGGGGGCTGAAAGGCCCAGGGCAACAGAGCAAAACCAGAGCAGCCCACCAGAACAGCTACCACTGCTGCTGCTTAAATTTAGAGGAACCTGACATGTGCATCGACACCTGCTGACACATAGGCGTCACTAGGATGCTTGACTGAGGCTATATCATCATGTAGACCATCTTGTTCAACTTTTCAGTATCTTTCCATTATCCCCTGCCAGGCCATCTGCTAACTGCATCACACTCCAGAAACCAGACACTTAGCTTAAGAATCCCTCGATTACTAATAACAAGAAGTTAGAACTGAATCAAATCTACTACTATTTATCAGTATTTCTGTGACATTACATTTTTTTTTAACTGTTACCATAGATTGACCATCAACCTGTATTTCTAAGAATTGGAGTTTGACTAAAGCACAACTCGTTTGTAACCTATGGCAATGACAGGCTCGGTTCAACCCTGACCTTATCTCGGCCATAGCGACGAAGCAGCTTATATGGCCACGTCAGCAGCACCTTCTTGGTGTTGGGCTCCTTCAGGATCAGGTTCTCGCTGTCGGCCTTCAGCCAGTACGTGCCCTGGAGGCTACAGCGCTCAGAGGCCTCCGTCCGCTGCACACTCACCCAGTACTCATTCACTGAGGGAAAGGACACATGCAGCAATGGGGTAACTCACACAATCCACGTTCAAAGCAATGGAATGGCATGTTTCATCACCATTATTTAACACGGTCACTCACTGACTGTGGAAATGCCATGCATTTATTGAATTAAAAAAAAAACAAAACTTGTCTGACTGAGTAATAGATAAAAAGGGGCTGGAAAGGGGTGCTCTGTATTTATAACATATGAGAAAACGGGAGCGTCACTGCAAAAAAAAAAAAGAAAGAAAAAGTGACACAGTACTCTTTCTCTCTAATTTGTCCTAATAATCGTTGGAAGCCGAAATGGTAATTGAAATTAAAATTCAATTAATTGCCTAGCCCTACCTGACACAGGAGCTAAGCAATTTGCATCTGTCCATTTTTATATTTTAACATTATTTTTTATTTACATTTAAGTCACACAGGAGAGGGAAGCTTGACCACATAGTCATTCAGCATACAGCATCCCTGTGGGCAGCTGGGGTAAAGGGTCTGTCTCAAAGGCATTTGCAGCTACGCGATTCTCCACCAAAATCTGGTAGCAGCCGGCATCACTGACGGGAATCAAAAAAATCTTGAAATAGAAGCACAAAGCTATTCATTAACCTCTCAGCAACGGGCTGTGCACAAACCAGGGCAGCTGCAGGTTAGAGATGTCTATGGGCTTCCTCCGTATACAAGCATGTTTCTCTTTCCTTCAATTCACAGCCTCTCTGGCTGGCAGGAAGAGGATGCGAGTGTCTGCAAAAGGAAGTGTCTGCCTTTGCCCAGCGAGCAAACACGCTGAATCACTCCAAACATGTGACTGAGGGGAAGTGATGCCTGTGTCCGCGCGTGGACTGTGCGAAACTGGAATGGCGCCGGAAGTGACATCAAGAAAGAAAAACAATAAACAAAAAAAGCTGTCCTCTTTACAGACACTAACTCGAATGCAAGGAACTTAATGTAGATTCACATGCTCTTTGTTCTGAGGCCGAAATCCAATCCCCTTAATTTAATCAAATGCCTCATGAACAGGAGTGTAATGATATCGTTTGTAAGGTTCGGTATGTATGACAGATTTATTGAACCGTCCGGTATGCCGTCTGCTGTTTAATGACATTTAAATTCTAGCCCTCGGAAATAAGACAACCCAAGTTATATAATACATACTACAAAAAACACAGCGTAAGAACATCAGATAAGGTGATGATCTGGGAGTATGACACTTTTAACAGCAACTAGTAGCAGTGATTTGCAATATTTGTAAAAACAAAGTTTTGAGTAGTGGAAGTAGGGTTTAGTGGAAAATCCAACTAAACAAATAGCATGCAATTGTGCGAGACAAGAATGAGAAATATGAAAAAAGCAATGGATGATTTGGGAGTCCCTAGCTTGGGCCGTTTGTGCACTCGCCTGTGATACACAAGGGGTTGCTATCACAACAAAGTGTAAGATGCAGATGCCTCAAAAACATTACCAAAAATGAAGTGGAACAGTGCGTTACCAGTGGCCTAATTTAAGCTTTTTTGGCATACATTTTTTTCATCTGTTTACGTGTTTTAAAATATTAATATATGAAGTATAAATATATATTATATATTTATTATATCAAAATATTAAAGTAAAAAGAGCTCTTGTATCGGAATCGGTATTGATACTTGTGCAACAGAATCGGATCGGAACTGAAAAAATGTGGATCGGCCCCTCACTACGCAATACCATGGTATAAGGACCGTACGGCTCGATAATATGCAGTGTACCGTGACGCCCCTACCAAGTAAGTAAACAAGTTGCTACCAAGCTAAATATGCGGTTCATTATTTAAATAACGGTTCATTGTTTAATTGACGGGTGATGTGTTTTTTTTTCCCTTAAGTAAGATTACGGAAACCTTACCGTTACCATGGTCCCAGTTCCGTGATACATATCGAACCGTGGGCACCCTTACTCTTAAATGAATTCAATTATTTTTGATCAGCGGGATGCTGCTTGGCCAATACCAGAGAGAGTTTATTTATTTATTTATTTATTTTTTAGTGGAGTCCCGTTGGGCTTTTCTGCTTGTCAACCAAGACTGTACCTTTGACATACACTAATCTGTATGTAATCCAGGAGCCTGCAGAAACCTCCCAAAAGAGCTTGCTCATAACAGCACGAGCTGGCAAACGCAAAGGGTCGACTTTGGAAGATACAGCCAAACATCATTGCAGGAGGCACTATGAGCTGACAGTAAAAAAACACAAGCAAAAGGCAGCTTCTTTTATAAGATTATGGGACCTTGCATCTGGCCCCACAAAGCCAGAGATGCCTCACGCTGCTGTAAGCTGTCTAAAAACAAAACCAGATAGATGGCGATTACACTACGCATTGTGACCACCGTTTCAAAGCTGCTTCCTGATTGCAGGGTGAGAAATGCAATCCACACACGCAATGTGCCAACCGGGACCTTTGAATTGTGCCATCGGGTGATTAACTGGGTACGGCCCCGCCGACGCCTGGGCTTATCAGTTCAGCAAATACAGTTAGGTTCAGCATATTGGTGTGAAGTTCACCTCACCCTGTTTACCTTATATTGTTTTCTTTAGTTCCTTATTAGATTCTTTTACATAAAGTGACACTAGTGAAGTACTTCTGGACATTTTATTGAAGCAGTTAGTGGAGGAAGACCTCAGCAGTACTGAGAATGACAAGCGGTCTCCTTGGACTTTAGAACACACACTTTCCTTATGAACCTGACTGCAATAGGCCTAATCACTAGGCTACACCCTGCACCCATTTTCAACAAATAACTTTTTGTTGTTGTTTTGTTTTAGCAAATAGTCTCCTCTTACCTTCTTCCCTGGAGTAGTAAATCAGGTTGTCTGCCATCTGCAGCTCCTGGCCATTGGTGTCTGTCCCACTGCCCTTCTACCGAAAGAAACAGAGAGCAGCATTTGTTGAATTGTAAGCCACTTACCAGTGGGCCCATGGTCACGACCCAGGGATTTAACAAGCAGCTCAGCTCTGCGGGCGAAGAACCAGAGCCAGCACATGAATAGCATTGTGAACAGACCTACACAATGTGCAAGTGTTAATATGAACATTGCGTGTTATACACATGCACTTGTCACATTGCAAGGACCACGGAGGTCAGCTGGGTTGAGATTTGGTTTTGCCGGTATTTAATTTGTCATACCATCTCAACATTATACCGCAATATGTGGTATTTTGGCAGTATTGTTAAAAGCACCCAAGTTTACTTGAGAGTTTAAATTAACTAAAACAGTGTGACTAAAGCATTTTTAGAAAACAAAACTTAGCAAGCTTTGCAATTTTAATGACTGTTCTTTTTCAAGATTATCGAGTGTTAAAAATCAGTTTTTACACTGCTATTTTTGCGTGAGCTCTGCCTGCAATCGTAATCATTTCCTTCCTTGCTGTCAGAGTCAGTCATTGACAGCACGGTGCGTTTGTGAAAAATGAGGAGGAGAAAGTGAACAAGAACAGGGCGTCAATAGGTGTCTTTCACAGTATGGAAATATTTCAGATTCCATAGAGACGATATTGAGCAAAAGCAAATTATTTGTCAGTAGTGCTGGGCGGTATACCGGTTCATACCGAAAACCGTTTTTTATTATTGTCATGATATGAATTTTTCTTATACCGCAATATCGGTTTAAATAGCCTACACAACGTTCTTAAAGTGGAAATTGTTTAAGGGGGGACCCTTTTCCATTGCTGCACCGCTAAAAATGTACCGCGAAAGATCATAACCGGAACATATAGCTGACACTGGAGTTGAAAATAATGAGATGTTGGGGTTGTCAAAAAAATCGATTCTCAGATACTAATCGATATTAAAAATTAGTATCTGATTAGGTACTCATTTTCACCATTATTAATTCCAACAGTGCGGTTTTCGCCTCATTCGGCACACTTCACATAGCACCACTACAGCGCAGTCGCACACACACACACATACACGCTCGCGCAGTCCCTCCCCTCCTCTCAATAGCCGCTGAACACGTTCGCGCTGTTTAACACACACATACCGAGTTGGCCGAACATGGCATATGCTGCAGTTGAAGGCACTTCGCAAGCTGCTTTAGTAAAAGAAAAAAAAACGCAAAAGTGCCGTTTGGAAGTATTTTGCAGACAAGCATCTAAGCAACAAGGCTAAGGATGTCGATAAACCCCTATGCAAACAGTGCTATAAAGTTGTGGCGACAAAGTCAAGTAGCCCGTCAAACTTGGCGAAGCACCTTAAAGACCGACATCCTGGTCTTTATGAGAAATTTCACGAGGTTAGTAAAGCTTGCGTTCCAGCAACACTGAACTATTAAACACTTATCAAAAATGTTAACTTGGCCGGCACACACCTTAACATTATCTGTAAGCAGTTAGCCAATAAACACGTTAGCCGTATATTACTGTATCATTAAGGTGGTGGACAGACGCAATAGCTAATAATAAAATAATATAGTTAGTGTTGGAACAATGCAAAAACGTAAAACAAAAATGTGTCCTGTAAAATGTGGTAAACGCCCAGTCATACTTTCAAAAAAATACCATCGTATACCGTGAAAACGATATATAACTTTGAAAAATACCATGATATAAATTTTTGGTCATACCGCCCAGCATTATTTGTCAGAACTTGCAACAACATTCATCCATCCATCCATGTTCTGAAACCGCTTGTCCTATTCAGGGTCGCAGGGGGTCCGTAGGCTATCCCGGAGGCTACAGGCGCAAGGCAGGGAAAAACCGAGGATGGGGCGCAGAACACACTCACACACCATTCACTCACAATCACACACACAAGTTCTATTTGGCTATAGTTTATTTTGGGTAATAGTACTAACCATTTTTTGCTTTTAATAAATCTTGCAATATTTATAACAAAAAAATTCACATCGCAGTGTTTGAAATTTTTACAATATCATGCAGCCCTAATTGTGAAGTCACCGGCCCAACACATACACAAACACAGATGCATACCTCCCACACATGGGGTTGGGGCCCTTACCTGGAAAGCGATCTCACACATCTTTTCCACCCACTCAGCAGTGGTCTGCTTCTCAGCAGCAAAGATATGAGTCTTGTCATTGGTCTCCACACAGAAAGCGGCCATGTTTTCTTTGGGACAGGCCTCAGTGACGGCTGGCAGGATGCTGATGCACTCAGCCAGCCGGATGATCTTCTTGTCCAGCTTCTTGGTATTGGGTTTCTCACTGACATTGCTGCAGTCGAAGAACTCCAGCCGTGCAATTCCATTCTGGCTGGCAGGATACAGCACAAACCAGTTCTTTTTCCATTTCTGAAGGACAGATGGAGGGAGAGAGATGTCCAAATGTCGCACTTTGAACATAGGACGTGACACGACACTGCAGAAGATGACGGCATTAAATACAAATACTTAAACATATATCCTGTTCGCTTTTTTAGACATCTATCTCAGATAAGGGACTGTGTTACTTCATTACTCATGATGCAAATCTTGCGAAAATGCTCCATTAGTGCAGTGACTGGCCACTTGCGTAAAAAAAGGATGTTTCACCCCCACAAATGTACACATGCGTCGATCTTTATGCACCCTGTTTGCCAACACAGGGCAACGAAATTGACCACTGACCAGGGTGACGATGCCAAACGAAATTAACCTTTGCCGCCCTGGTAACCTTTACGGCTCCTTCCTCCATGGGACAAAAGAGGGAAGTAAGAAGTTTCCTCAGTAAACAAGAAGTATGTTGCTGACAGACGAGTGTAAACTTTCAAAGAGACACAGTCCTGGTGTGTGATGGCCGCTGCGTGACCACAGGCAACGACCACGTTGGCCCTGGGATCACACAGCCTGAGGGATGTCCTCTAAACCAAGACCGCAACATCCCTAAACCCTGATAGTGCTCCAGGCACCTCTACCCTTCCTGCCGTTTACATCGCACTGAGCTTTGGACGCTCACATTTTCATGACATTCATTCATGTGCAGATACCCTGAATGCTATACCAGGTACCAGCATCCTTAGCAGAATTATGGGATCATGCAAAACAGAAGATAATGTCAGGTTACAGTAATTTTGTAATTACAGTGATTACTCATTATGATAGGTTGTGTCAGAGCAGAAAGGGTGAAATGTGTTCCCCATACCGACATGATATACAACTTGTCTCCTCATTGAAGATATGACAATATCTCTTGGATTTTCAAAGAAATATGTAATATTTCTCCGTGGGGCGCTGATTAGCATTAGCTGCTACACCAACTAGCTATAAAGAATGCTAGTGTTTGTCTGATTAAAGAGAAGGGAAAAAGCCACTAATAAACACCTGTGAACTGGGATATATGACGAGGAGATGGTGTGGCTGCACATTTAAGAGGAAGGAACACATTCACCATCAGACCTCACTTCCTGTCGAAATTGCAGGTGCGTGTTCGCGCCCCAGGGCAGCAGTTTCCTCACTCGGTCCATTTGCATGCCCGACCAGGCCATAGTCCCCTCCGGCTCAGGGTGACAGACCCAGAGCCTCGCCTAGGAACCCAGGGCCCTGATCATACTGCGATCCATCATGGGGGGGGGGGGGGGACACACCGGGAGGAAGCAAGGGAGGGAAGTGCTTCTGGCTTCAGCGTGTTTTAGAGAGTCGCTGCTTCACCAGTCAACTGAAGTTAACAGCACATGCTCCAGAGAGCAGGGCCACACCTTTATCTATATTCAGCCGCATGTTAAGAACTAATAATCTAAGAGGCAGTAAGAATTTTGGGACAGCATTTCAAATTCAGGCAAAAATGGGTCCTAATAAGCTGTGACCATATAAGAAATACAACCTGGCCTCTTCCAAATCAGCTACCTGAATGTGCAGTTGTTTCTATTTGATTATGGTGTGTTATATATAGCAAACAACTAAAGTCATCAAGCAGTAAAAACTATATATGGTATGAAATTACATGTGCAACTGGAAAAAATGTTTCTTTTTCTAAATATGAAAGTGACAACTATGGTCCTGAAGACCATAAAATAGTTTCTATATGCTCTTTATTTCCATGGAAACTGTTGCAGTGGTTTATAAGCATAAAATACGGGGAAGGAAGGAAGGACGAGTAGTGTGGCAAGTAAGATAGAAAATATGCAAATCAACTCCAAAGCCCAGAAAGAGAGCTGACATCAACTTCCCCAGAGCATGCGTCCGGTTGGAGGACATCTCTCTGCTCGTGAGCACAAAGTTCAGCATTTTCGCTGAAATTTACATTCTGTCAGATGATGGTACTCAGCATTGCCTGTTTTTTACCCTGTTTGAATGCCTTTACGTGTCAGTAATTCTCAACGCAACAACATCCAGACAGAATTTGGCACACAAATGGAAATGCATTTACATACTTTGTTGGTCTGCTAGTCATATAAGTGAGCAGTCAGCAGCTGAAACAGGCCCCAATACCAGTACTGGAACCAATGGGGAGCTGGGGTAACACCAGCCCCCCTGAAGTCAGCCCTGCCCCCAGTTTCACTGGATCAGTTAGATATGCACCGATCCGATATTTGAATCGGTATCAACGCCGATCCAGACCCGTTTGATGGATCGGGAATCGGCCATATGCGACTCCGATACGTGCCTATTTAGATATACGCAGTCTCTGAAAAGACAGCTCCTATTTCATGTCAGATCTATTTGTGCAGTCAATCACATGACAGCTCTTTCTCATTTTAGATGCTTAGGTGCTTTTTGCGGCATTCAAGCTGAATGCTAACACCGCCACTCAGATTTCCTGCCACTCAGTGGGTGTGAGTGCAGTGACTTCCACCTGCTGTGACATCATGCGCATACCCTTCGCAGCAAGAGAAGCGTAAAAACAGCAGATAAGGGGATGCCGGTTTGGGAGTATTTTGCTTTTAACAACTAGTCGCACGGTGATTTGCAATCTGTGTAAAAACAGTTTTGAGAGGTGGGAGTAGCGTTTAGTAGGAAATCACATTAAACAAAGTGGACGCAATTCTGCGAGACGATATGAGAGTAATATGATAAAAGCAATGGATGATTTGTGGGTCGCAGGCTTGGGCTGATCCGTGCACTCACTACAGCTTGTGATACACGAGGGGCTGCGATCGCAGTGCAAGTGATGCTGTTGCCAGGGGGAGAAAAATTTTAAGCATTCGCCACTTGCGTATCCTCGCTTGGAAGACATTCTACTCGAACTGCAAATGCCTCAAAAGTGCTTAAAACAAACAAGGTGTTACTATGTTTCTAGTGGCTTATTTAAATTTTTTTGGCATACAATTTTTCATTTGTATTTACTAGTTTAAAAATATTAATAATATATAAAGTATAAATATATATTGTTTTTTAAAAAAGAGGTCTTGTATCAGAATCTACATTAGTATCGGCAGTTGTGTATCGGAATCGGATCAGAACTGAAAAAATGTGGATTGGCCCATCCCTAATCAGAGTGGTGTCAATCATAGAATGTGGAACAATTTTGCCAAATGCACGTGACTACTGCAATTTCAGCTGTTTCCTGGATGGCATGAGTATACACAATTCATAATCATAATAACTGGGCAATTAAGAAAACATGAGCAAGTAAGCACCCTCATTTTTCATCGTCAGAAGCCCCCCCCTCAATTTTATTGTTGCCTCTCCCTTACAAATAACTTGGAGATGTCACCACCTAATATCCCACTATCCCAAGACACTGGTTCAAAGCGCACCATGGTATGATCGAATGCACCCGATTGGCAAGCTGCCTGTGGCAGTAAATGGTCACATGACCGTAACCTTGTGCTTATAAAACACATCACCAGGGAGGGGCTAAAATCTGGAAGTTAGTAAGTACATGGAAGTGGGAAGAGTTCAAGCCTGATATCTTCAGCCAACGAAGGCCAGTATGCATACAGGGTCAGGTCAAGGTCAGACAGTTTGTTCCCTTCACTTCTTACCTCCCGCTCCTCCACCACTAGCATGGCCATATACGGGTAGAACAAAGCTAGATATTAGCCCTGGGATAACAGCCATGCTGACTTAGAGTCATTCCTAAACAGAAAGGGCTGGAAGAAAAAAAAACTACGAACCCCTGATTTCTGCTGCTGGGCAAACAGCGAACGAAAGGATTGTGTGCTTCTGAAGAGTGTCAGGATGACCGGGTCCTTCAACACACTGCAGGCATTCAGTCACGGTGCTATGACACAATAACATCTCTGCATGAACGTCCACCTGCTGAAGCAACTACTTAAATTTTTTTTAAAAAAGCCTAATTCTCTGTTACATCCATCATCCTACAGCTTATCCTGAGCTGGGTTACTCTTGGGTCTGGAGCCTGTCCCAGGTAGCAGAGGGCACAAGACAGGGACTCACACTGGATGGGACACCAGTCTGTCACAGGATATGCTACAGGCACTTTAAAGTCGGTAGTCAGCCTCATCCTGCTCATCTTTGTACCGTGGAGGGTGACACACTAAGAAAATGAAACTCCATGCAAGCATGCATGTACACACGCACAGCAGAGGTGGTGTGAGGTAATGGTGCTCCCCACTAAGCCCCTGAAGGCCCTTCTCTTATATTCAGAGTCAATTATTTCTGTCTCTTCTCTACATAATATGCTGCACTCTTTCGGATCTTCGTTAGAACGCTGCGATAAACATTAAAATATGACCTTTTACATTGATGTTCACATAATTAAAACACATGACGCCATTCTGAGTTTTTTTTAAGAGTGTGGCTGATACTAAATGCATTTCCCACAGCCAGATTTACATAAATGAAACGCTAGCTCAGTCGCTGGACGAGGCAGGCGCAGAGTTTGAGTCATCTTTTAAACAAATGCAGGCCTAGCACATTTCCCTGCTCTTTCCCACATTGACTAAGGCATGATAAGAGTCACAGGGAAGAAGATTTAGACCTTAAACTGCCTGAGTGTGCCCTGTGGGTGGAGTATAGTGGCAGAGCTAAACCTGTAGGGGGCAGTGATCAAAGCTGCAATGTGTCGTACTGCGGTGGCAATGGGAGAAACGAGTCTGTCGAAACCCACGCCAAGGGGATCGCCATATACCAGTTTCAGTCAGACTGCAGCCAACGTTTCACTAGATGAGTCTGATAAGCCTGATCACTATCAAGAGCAAATGATTAAAACTCGCCCACTGCTGGTTTGAATGCTCAGGTGATCAGGCACCGCTCGTCTCTCTGCTCCCTTTAAGACAGCACTCATTCTGGACGCTCTGTAAGGTTCTTCCAAGGCACACCAGTCCAAAAAACACCACTCTGTTATTACGCACATGCAAAAGACTGCAAACAGGAAAGACGCAGGGCTACACACGTTTAACCAAAGTGGGACCTGCAAAAAAACAAAAAAAAAAAAAAAAAACTGAAGTATGTGTACGCACACACATGCACACAAACACATGTAACAGATTCTAAAGTACGTTATGCCCTTCCTATCCAACACTTGCACTTTCACTGCTTTTGGGGGGTGGGAAAGTGAGGATGCATCTGACGCCAGTGAATTGCATGCGAGGTGACTAGTCCCTGTCTGAGCAGCTGGCCAAAGGTCAGAGGGCAGGGCAGTTCATAAGAGCAAGGGGCTGGGGGTCTTTTCATTGATCTGTTGTGTTATAGTCATGGCATTCTCAACCACAGTTCAGAATGTGGTCTATCATGCCTAATTTTAAACTTAAAATACATATATTACAAGAACTTTCTCCCTGCCTAAAATGTTGGATTAGCTACAAGCTCTAAATTCCAAATGACTTTGAACATTTTCAACTGCTCTTAGTCAAAGAGCACTTTGTTCAGGTCTGCAAAATGACCAAGCACCTGCGGGTGTACGTCGGAGTCCGGTTGACCGAGCACCTGTGCATGCATGTCGTAGTCCGGCTGTCCACGAGTAATATTTAAGCAGCTTACTACGTCACTGTCAGATTTACAGCCTGACGTCTCATGTCAGAAGGCCGTTACATAAACTGTAAGTTCTGCTGAAAACTGAATACCATAAATAACTGACGGTTAATACTTTCGCATAACCATGATACAGTGGTGGATTTCCGCTTTGCTGACAGTTAACATTCGGTAATTAACCAGCTAACCAACTCCGTGTGCCAACAATGCCATGTGTGTACAATTATGGGGGAGTGGGTTCAGAAACAGTGCTGACTTATTTAGAAGTTACTGTGGGTAACAGCTTTACCATCAATGGATATTATCTCCGCAAATACAGAAATACAGACACCTCGTATTCAAAAAAACAAAAAAAATATTTAAACAAGGCTGAACTGATCCATACTCTTGACGCCATAATGGTTAATTTGGGCCTGACAATATTCTCCCAATGTACAAGCAGATTGGTAAATTTCTTTTTATACTTTGTAAAGTCTTCTTTTGTCACAGTATGTTCAGCAGATTGTCCCCAGGGTTAGTGACATCACCTCACCCACGTACCTGGTGACACACGAGCCCCACCTGGAGCAGAAACACCCCCCTCCTGGTGCTGTTTTTCAGGTAATGCTGGATTATACTGGGGGCTGAAAGTCACTTTAGCATCACTCTGGGTGTTGGGAGGGTATGGCTGAGTGCAGCGATATTCATACAGAATCAATGGACTCGTTCCCCAAGCTATGGTAACACCTCATTTCTTAGTGTGGAGGAGTGGCTTGAGGGAGATACGCAACAGAACCTCCAACCCTGCGCCAAGATCCTGGTCGGCTCTGACGATAAGAGAGGAGGGTGCAGCTGAAACCACAATCCACAATGCCTTGCATTTACAAGACTGCATACTGACTGAAACTGGCAGGGTAATGATGACCACATTGGTTACCTGCTTAACTCATACATGTTCAACCAATTTCAGCCACAGCTGTGACTGACAGGCTGAGGCCTGGTAAAGCTGCCAGAGCTGGCCAGCAAATATTCAGTACAGTCCCTCCAATCACTAATGACCACAAACAACGATCCAGAAAACACGAATACAGTCAGAACGGTCCAACACGTTCCTTTAATGTGCGAACAGGACCTGAAGATTACTCTCTTGTATCCTATTATATCATGTGGTTTCAAAGTAACTGCGCACACAAACAGTAACACACCAATTTCCCACAGTAGACAGTGTTTAGGACACTATACCACCAGCTATCCCCAAACATTGCATTTTAGACAACCTCGATTAACATGTAGGGCCGGAAAACTTGTACTTCTGTCTTTTCATAAGTTGCTCTGAGGCCTGTAAAGAAGCCTGTAAATACGGATTAGAGGAAACCCAAACGGCAACGGATATAACTTCCAGCTAACCGGCTAACACTGAACAAGACTAAATGATGACCACAAGGCTGTAGCTCAGCGTGGGCAGGACCAGTAGGGGGAGGGGAAGATTCTCATTAACGCACTCGGAATGTGTTGCCCACGAAGTAGTCCAGGTACCATGGAAGGAGCACGGTGAAGCCGAGCCTTTGAATTGGGAGGGAAGAACTCAGTGCTAAACAGTAGTCATTCAATGGCATGTGTGTGCCTGAGTTGGGGGACGGTGTTGACCTCTGGCCTTTATATAGTACTTCTGTGAGGCAAGTGAGTTCCGCAGTGTACACAAGCGCACGGTCCGCCACTCATGTAAGATCGCACAGTTCGTTTCACCCCCGGGTCCGCGGCTCCTCCTACGCACGCGCGTCATCCAGGGTATGGGGCTTCATGCAGTGACATCATCAGCCTGGGAGTTCACAAGTGGGGGCCAAGAGGCCAGCGGCACTTGGCTATGGGGGAGGGGGGACCCACAGGAGACAGCTAGGCAGTGAGGAGTTGGGAATTCGTTGTTAGCTCCCCCTGAAGGTTAAACTATGACACTTGCTTCCTCTTTTAGTCCACCATAGAGGCCATTGAAAACGGACATTACTAATCAGCCTGTAATTACAGTTACACAACATTTGAAATAAGTGGATAGATGGAAAAACGTACCCCTGATCACCACACTGTAGAACTTATTACTAGTTAATTCTTCTTTCCTAAGCAAACTGACATTTTTATGACAAAAAATATAAAAATAAATCCCGGCAAACACTGGAAGAGTTGGACTAATTTACCCATCACAAGTTCATAACGTATAAACCATCCATTGTGCTATTAATAATCTATATTACCAAATACTGATCATCAGATTGGTGGCGTAACTGCAGTGTCATAACTCTGTGACGTACCCACCAACGCATAAGCAGATTCTGCCCAATCAAAGCGGATATCCAGTTCAGCCCCCATGAGGGGGAAACACCCTCAGAACACGAGAAAGAAGATTTATAAAAGAATACGATTTATAAAAGACCGCTTTCTAAAGGTATTCCTCTTGGCACTGGTGTATAAACAGTGTAAAAGCCCCGTGACAAATGACCAGGATCGGAACACACTAGGGTGTGCATCACGCTTGGATACCGGAGGTGTGTACAAGGTGTGTGTCACCACACTTTCCATCGTGCCCGGTCGTTCTATTTCTGTATTCTGCCTCACTCCATTGCAATGCGCACTGTTGTGAAATGACCAAGAAACCACGCTCCCTGTTAAACCGAAAGACAGGGACATAACTACAGGAATGCAGACCTCCGTGTAGAAATTTAGGGACGTAAGATGGTTAGAACCAGCGTTTGGATCAATGATAAAAACAAGAAAACCTTCGAGACGTAAAAAGGGAACTGGGTCTGAATGTTTTAAGAACCATTCAAAATCCAATGTCTACACCTAAACGAAGATCAACCTTATACACATTCGAGGTGAACTGCCTACAAACTGAATTTAACATCCAGGCACATTGCAGGGTATAGGTGGGCCAAAAACCCCTCTTAAATCAGCTTCCCAACTTAAGCCAGATGATACTTACTTAAGGAGATTTCATCAAGTGACTCGGATGTTAATGAAAATTATTTTTGCGTTTATCTGACTGTCTCAGGCCACAGGGGGACAGATGCTGTTACTGCGGAATATTCATAAATCAAAATATAATTTAAGCAGGAACATACCTGTCTGTGTCAATTAGGCATGAGGCAGCTTTTTTCTTTAATCTAAGCAATATACAGACATTTCAGATTAAGCTTGTTTTTGACAGCATGACTTCCTCTTTTCCCTGTTTTTATAAATACTAAAACAGTGACTGATCACCCCTAAATCAAGAGAGTCGTGCGTTGCATTGCATAGGATTTGTTTAAAACGGAACGTCTGAGGGTATCTGTAAAATAACGCCGCATTCCTTAAATAGCAGAGAGTTAACGTCATTTTAAAAATCTCCAGATGCGCACGAATTTCTCCCCTTTTAAAAGATAATCGGCAGCGCTTCCCCGGGCGGACTCACCTTGCCAAACTTCTGGTGCTGCACGTAAAGTTGCCCCTCTTTCACGTGTGTGTCCATCTCCTGCTCGGATTCCCACTCTCTGAGGTCAAATTGAAAATATCTCGACACCCCGCTCGTCTTTTCAGTTTCTTAACTTCTTTCTTTTCAGACTTCCTATTGCTACAACTTCCGCTTCATAAATATAAGCGATGCAAGCAGCAGCGCTGGCAATCATTGAGTGCGATTTGTTATAAAGCGATAGTACTGAAATATCCCCGACATTACAAAGACGTCTGTAAAAGTTTAAGCACACTCTGAAGCTGTGCACTTCGGAAGCCTGATCAACCCTCTCCTCCTGTTGTTGTTCAGTAGCAATCCCCCTCCCTCTCTCTCTCCCTCCCTCCCTCCTTCTATCTCTCTCTCTCTCTCTCCGTTAACAAAAGTCAAACTACAGATATAATCTGCGTATCTCCAAATTGCCTTTTTGTTTTATTTCTGCAGACAATTTTTTCTTAGAAACCTGCCACCGTGTTATCCCTTATATGCATCTCACTTTACCGGAAATGCATCTTTATCTTGGTATAGCTCGGTGGCAAAGATCAAACGTCTATTCAGGATAATGTACCTCAAACCTCACCACGTGTACGGAGCTTGAAACTTAACGTACAACTAGGTTTAGCTCTATAGCGTGACACCCGTTGTTGTTCTTTGCACTCATGGTAATTTTGTAATATGTTCTGTTTCAGCAAAAGGCAGCAGAGCAACGGCGGCACAAAGAGTGCTCACACGTACAAAGTGTAAAAGATGCAAAGGTGCTGCGCTGGGCGTGAACCCAGTCTCGACAGCCTGTGACGTCATTCTGCATCCGTTAGCGTACTTCTGCGGTGTTCCTTCTCTTAACGGCTATTTTTCGGTTTGTTTCTTCCTCTGTCCAAGATCATTTGGCAGATGTCTGTATGCATCTTTTTTCATACAGGATATGAAGCTAATGTCTCATCTAGGGAGACTAAAGATAAATGTCTCACATGTGAACTTGGGAGGATGGGTCACTAAATGGTTTAGGTGCCGAAATATGTTGTGCAACCATATTTATTTATTTAGGACGGGAACTGCTGCTGTAAGTCTACCCTTCAAAAGATAGACGTCTTCCTGTTATAACTGTCCTGTAGACTGTTTGACGGAGAATCAGCACTTGATAGAAACAAATGCCCAGATGTGTTACACAATACATGTATGAAGTACAAGTCCAGAAGAGGCGAATACATCCAATGGTGCCTCTGACTGACTCAGGACTCCGTAATGTGTCAAACAGCTCTCATACTAGCCAGTTGGAAGGAATTTTATCTAGCCTCTGTCTGCCTCACCCTGTATATTTAATGGATGTTTGCATTACTGCATCATACTTCCAATGTATATTGCACAGTTACATACACTGGCAACATTTTAAGCCTTTTGCAGTTCATTTAGGACTGTTTACTTTTTTAATGCTTGGGGTTTTACTTTGTTTTAATTTCTGTGAAGTCTGTGTAGCACCACTGCCCCTGCTATATCTGCACATGCTGTACATGTTTCATGCCATGTGTATGTTCTGGTTCTTATTTCTGGATCTGAGTATCTTTGCTGCTGGACTAAAAAAAAATTCTGCCAGGGATACCAAGTATGATCATCATGAGCACTACTTTAGATTGGCAAAATCGACCAAGAGGTACCTATCAATCAAGTAGCTGGGCCCACCCAATGAAATTTATTTCTGGCTATTTGCCTCGTAAACTGGGTCAATTTGATTTCCTGTTCAACCAGACTTATGCCCCATATGAAATGAAGTTTCAAGCATAACTATGTGCACACACACTGCTGTGCACTTACAGAACCAAATGGAGCGCGGTATGAAATGATGAAGGTGAATGGCCTTCTGAGTCCTTCAGTCCCTTCTTGCAATGTCCTGAAGTTTGTAACCATCACTGTAGATCACTGTTTCCCAACCCAGTCCTCGGGGAACCCCAGACTGTCCACGTTTTTGCTCCCTCCCAGCCCCCAGCCAATCAGGAACACCGAATACCTGGTATAGGCTCTGGGAGCTGAGAGGAAGCAAAAACACAGACTGTCTGGGGTTCCCCAAGGACCGGGTTGGGAAACACTGCTGTAGATATTTCGAAAGTAAAATCAGCCTAGGTTCAGAGTCTGAGTGATCAGCATGTCGGAGCCATCATTTGTGTCCTTGTAGGAAGAAGCCCATGTCTGCCACAGCTGTGCATATCAACTGGCTGCCAATCACTTACTCCAGGCTCGCCTTGTGCCTACGCTGTGCCTTTTCTGTCACAGTCACTTAGATCAGGGCTGCCCAGCTCCAGTCCTGGGGGGCCGGAGACCTGCACATTTTTGGGTTCCCCCTCATTTAACACACCTGATTCAACTCCTTGTACTAATTACCACACAGCTCTTAAGCTGAATCATTTATGGTGGAACAGGGAAAGAACTAAGCTACACAGGGCTCTGGCCCCCCAGGACTGGAGTTGGGCAGCCCTGACTTATACTGTATCAACAGAAAGCTGAGATAATGAAAAAACTGCACTGGAAACAAGATGATCCCAATCAGATGCCATGTTACTAGGGTGTTGCTGTTGATGTGACTGGTAATGAACCCTGAATTTATCCTTAGTCTATACATCCATGAGACAAACATTTTGACCCTCCCCCCACATGCAGTGAGGATGATGTTGACTATTTTGAAAAAGCAGTGCCTGTCAAGGTCTGGGATACATTAGACCAGACGTGCCAAACTGATCACTTTCAATCAACAGGTCGTTTGCTAAAACATTCTTAATTGATAACAATGCAACTTCTAAAATGTTCTTGGCAGAGGCAAAATATAGCAAAGGCACCCCTTTCCCTCAGGGACATACACCATTGCGATTTGGTAGCTTGCCAGACTATTTCCTTTGTAAAAGTAGCTCTCATTGTAAAAAAAGTACTTGTAGTCGACATGTTGAATGCAGAACATATGGGCAGAGAGAAATATTTGAGTGGCTTAGACAAGACCAAGTCATTACGGCCAGACAACCGCATCCAAAATGGAGGGAGTACCTACTGAGATCGGTCAGAGGAGAGAAAACCCACGATCTGCTGGGTGTGGGGTGGCCAAGATTTGTCAGTGCGGGAAGTGAATGAAGGCCATCCTGTCTGGTTGGAACCAACAGAAGGGCTACTGTGGCACGAATGGCAGGTCATTTTAATGATGGCTACAGGGGTACCACGTCACGATGCACATGGCATTGAGCCCTACTGCATATGGGACTGTATAGCATGGATCAGACTTGTTGGTCTAACACATACTACAGTCCCTTGACATACTATGCTGTCCATCTGATGCAATAGAAAATGGGATTCATCAGATCAGCTGACCTTGTCCATCACACCAAGGTCCAGTTCTAATGCTCACGTTCCTAATGTAGGTGCTTTTGACAGTCGCCGGTTATCCAGCGGATATCATGGCCATCTGACTTCTGGCTACACAGCAGGGTTTGATGCCTTGTGTCTCAACACATTACTCCCGTGACCGTCATCAAAATTATGATTTGGCCCTTGTCACTCAGATCTTTACCTCCGTCCATTTCTTCTGCTTTCAACATGTCGACTACGAGTACTGAATACTAAAAGATTACCGCCTAATATATCCCAGACTTTGACAACCACCGTTTTTATGAGGTAGTCAATATTATTTGCTTCACGTGGGGTGGTCATAATGTTTTTATCAATTTACGTATGTGTGTGTATGTATGTATGTACGTATGTGTGTGCGTGTGTGTATATATATATATATACATACATATATATACATATATATACACACACACACGCACACACATACCGACAAAATAAAACGAAGCAGTACAAAGTAAATGGCGCTTCGGTTAGGCAGTGCTGTAGCGCCATCTAGACATGAAACCATCATTTTCAACAAAACTATTCAGGCAAGCTACTTTTTGAGGAGTAAAATGTTTATTGGGTTGTCACTTTTTAAAAATTTGCTCAACGTAGTCTATGCCCGCAAAAAAGATCAATGTATGAACAGATACTGAACATTGTAGTTCACCGTTCCTGTCATATGTAGACCGTATAGCATGTTCCCCCGCCGCCCCCTCAAAAAGAAAAACGAAAACAAAAAGGCGAATCAGACACCAGTTCAATGTGGGATAAGAAACAATGTGACAATGTGGAAGGATGTTGCACTCTGGTGGTAATATCCGACAATTCATTGCATATATTAGAAGTCTAAAGTATTTAATCTATGAATGTAAAAAGTAAAAATTAGACAATCGGGGTGCTATGATTCTACAAGCTAATAGTCCTAGTCATTTCTATAACTATGATGAGGTGAACGTATTAAGATAAGGTCAGACTTATGTTCTGCCTAATCTTTAACATAAGCGAGATTTCCGCAGGATGCACGCGCCTCTCATTGTCGCTGATACAGGCGCGTGACTGGTCACGTGATCTGAGAAGGACAGTAAATTATGGCTTCTGTCTACGGCGGTGTGGAGGGGTGAGTAAAAAAGACAAATATAACTTTAAAATATTTTTATAGTAGCTTGGTGTCAAGACGTAATGCTCACACAAGTAAAGCTTCTTACCTCAGTTCGTTAAAAAAAGGCACATTTTAATACATGAAGTACGAATTTTGCGTTTTGTCGCTAGATTTATTGATGTCAACAATTTAAATGTAGTTATCGTTTCTGTCTTAACGGGCATTCGACGACTACATTATTTAGAAGGATTTGAATCGCTAGATTTTTAGTTTAATGTGAAAATCAGATTTTTAACAGTTCGCGTGCTTCTCTTTACAGTTTCTGCCTTACTTTACGGTTTTATTACTTTATTATCTCCTGCGTGTATCAGCTGTCAGCCAGGATGTATATTTCTGCATAACTATACCGGTTATCAAAGGCTAAAGTATTCCCGGAAAGTGGCTGCTTTTTGTTTTTTTGCTTACTGGACTGCATTGAATGGATATGGTATCTCTTCTGTCAGAGGTGGAACTGCGTCCAAAGCAGTGCTGGTTTCTGAGGAAGGAGAGATCATCGCAGAAACAGATGGGCCATGTACCAATCATTGGGTAGGAATCCATTCGGTGTCACGAGTCAGACAACACTGGGAGGCGTTCAGTTTCCCTATAGCTGGTACAGTAATGGTGTACAACTCTGTGGAGAGTGATTGCAGTACATTATGGTGGCATGAGGCTGTTTGGAGTGTAGATGGCGCAATGAAAGCTGGTCTCACTTGTCTTGCAGCTAATCGGTGTCGACAAATGCTTGGAGGCAATCAACGACATGATGCAAAAAGCCAAGAAGGAGGCGGGACTGCATGTAGACACACCCCTTCGCTCCCTGGTTGGTCAGCCTCAGCCAAATACATTTTCACCAAAGCCAATAAGAGGTTGTGTGTTATGCGTTCTCACCCAAAATGCTGGCACATCCATCCATCCGTTTTTCATAAACACTTATTCTGTACAGAGTCATAATGAGCACAGTGCCCTAGGCAAGGGAGTTCATGGACAGGATTCCATCCTATGTCATGGCATACATACATGGGAACAGTCAGCCAATAAGTGCCGTGGGAGGAAACCTGCGTAAACAGAGCTCCACAGGCACACAACACGGGGTGTGAGACTGTGGTGCCATGCACAATCACACCGTCCAAATGCCAGCATGGTAAATGCAAATAAAACAGACCATTTGTATCGATGCAAAAAAAGTTCAACCACCACTATGTTTTTTAAACATGCAGTTTGATCGAGGAAATTTAGCTTTGTTTCAACATTGAAAAGCTATAGCAGGTAAAAGCAGATCTAGTCGAACTGGTGCACAAGGCCCTCAGTACGTGCGAGAAGCATTAATGGCTGTGTGCACAGGGTATGTCTCTGAGCGGGGGCGAGCAGCCAGAGGCCATCGAGAAGCTCATCAAGGAGATGGAGAGGAGGTTTCCTAAACTGAGCCTCAACTACCACATCTCCAACGACACGATTGGCGCCATGGCAACTGCCAGAGAGCAAGGTAGAGGTGCAGCCATGCTAGAGTCTGTCAGCAGAGTCCCAGTGCAATTTACTTAAGTCATATCACCCAAGTTTGGGGCAGAATATATGAATATATATAAGCATAATCATTTCCTCATCAGTTCGTATGTGAATGACAGTTTACAAACTAGTTTAAAGATAATATATTAGGATTTTGGAAATCTGTTTAGCCGTAGCCTTTTCTTCAAATACTAGTGTAATTCTTTTGCTGAATTGTTCTTGAGAGTTCAGTAACCATCCTCAAAATCAGCTAGCAGTGCATGAAAAAGCATGACAAGCAGTTAATGAGATGGAGTTGATAGTGCAGTATTTCACACATTCTTCTCTGCCAGCTGCTTTCCCAGCACACCAAGTACGGACGTACAGATTGTCTGGGAGCTGGGGTCCGATTTGACACAGCTGCTCACACCCCCTTCTCTGTCCCTTCAGGGGGTGTGGTCATTATCTCGGGGACTGGATCCAACTGTAGGCTGGTGAACGCTGACGGGTCACAGGTGGGCTGTGGAGGCTGGGGTCACCTGATGGGTGACGAGGGCTCAGGTACAAATTCAGACTAATTTAGCACCCAAACTCCTCCCCCATGAAAACAAATCGAGCTCCAGCCTCGAATGTGAACGCTGAGAGATTTTAATGGGCAAACAAATGACAAACAGAGGTGAAGTAATCCACAGATAACCTCTATAACCATGACATCAGCAACCAATATATATTTGATGATGCATGGAAGAACCTTCAGTAATAGAAGAGGCCAGAACGGCCATGAAATCGCTTCCAAAAAATCATGGCCACAGGGATAGATGACTTATTGTAGAAAAAGAAGTGAATCAGGAGACTCAGGAAAGTCTAAGAAGAGAGTGAACATATGTGGGTGTGGCTAAATGTAAACATGTTTTGACTAAAGTGGCAGCAGCTAACATTAGCATTGATGGTGAAGGCAAACTTTAGCATTGATTCACTGCGAACAATCAACAACAACGCAGAATCCAGCAATCTAGACATACGTCACACACTGGAAATTAGGAGAGCTGTGATGAAGGACCTCCAAAGATTGTACTGTATTTTTATAATCAAATATCAGAACTGTTCAGAATATGCCGTTTTCTTTGACTATGGATGTAAAAGCTAGATGATGAAGAAGTGCGACAAGATCATTGGTGCATTAGAACTTTGGTGCTGGCAAAGACTTAAGTAGTCAGTGGAGCACAAGGAAAACAAATATGTGGATTCAGGTCGAGACTTACCCAAAACTTTCAATTGAAGCACAAATGACCAGATTAAATTCCGAGCATATGAAAAGACCTAATATACTGGAAAATTTATTATGGTCTGAAAAGTTTTCAGTAAGCAGAAGTGAATAGCTGACAAGGTGCATGAACCCAAACTTTGCAACAATGACAGACCCTTCGGGAGTATTCAAATTGTCACCATGTGATGATAATAAATAACAACAACTAGATTAATTATAATTCTATAACAATGCCACAGTTTAAAATTTTGTTTGCATCAGCATTTTTGATTTTGATTAAATTTAGCATGCACACCAGGGTGTGAAAAACACACGCTCTCAAAAGGAAGTTAAAAAAAACAACGCACATTTCCAACCTCTAGAAGATGCATGTAATTTGACCTTTTCATTAAGACTAAATATGGGTAAATTTTATAAGAACTGGTCAAAATGGTTGATACACATGAAAATAGAT
>JAODKC010000016.1:16935410-16946764 GCA_026777985.1 Mormyrops attenuatus | reverse complement strand
TTTTGACCCCCCCCCCCCCCCAAATTTAAATAATACCCAGCTCTTCCAAAACCTATTTAAAAAAAAAAAAAAAAAAAAAAAAAAAAAAAAAAACACACACACACATTGGGAAAATCACACACACACACACACACACACACATACATACATAACATCCCCCCACTATAGTCTGAGACATGGACGATTTCAGATAAGCCAGAAACAAGGAGAAAGATACAAGACGATACATCTCCATGCCCGATATGAGATTTGCAGGATTCTTAAACAAAGGCAGATTCATTGAAACATGTTCAACAGGTTCTGCTAACCCAGCCCAAAGCTCCACCACGGCGCGAAAAATTCCAAAACTTCAGACTCATCGCTCAACAGCGGTGTAATTTTTCCACAGACATGGTACACACCAGACTCCTCGTGAAATGTCTTTCCAGTGACATTTGCTTGAGGTACCAGAAACGGCTTTTGCGATCGCCGAGTATATGCTGACGGCAGATTTCTGACGAGCTGGGAAATTTACCAGGCTCTAAGCCAGCATTTTCCCAATGTTGCCAGCTTTACCTGCTCCCATAGGTCACCATACATACTCCAGTGTCAGAACTCAGCTGAAAATGACCAGCTGTGCGGCGGTCAATCCAGCAGAATGAGCAGCTTTAACAGTCGAAGCCCACCTGCCTCGTTTTCATTTTAAATACACATTAAGGAGCAGTGATAAAAGAAGAACAAAAGTTGATAATTGCACCTGGTTGAAAATGCACACACCAGTCTAACCAAATCAAACAGAACAGAAACTCTGAAGTCAATAAGCTAGGCCCAGCCTCATTCTGCAGTGGAGGCTCTGCAGCCGAACGTGTTCACAGTTGTGAGTTCGATTCCTCTTTTCAGGGGTTGCACGTTCTCCCTATTTGCACCGTTTTCCTCTTCGCTACTCTACGCCAGGGGTAGGTACCCTGATCCTGGAGTGTCAGGTTCCAGCAGGATTTCCATCCTACCTGATGAGTTACTATCTGGCTGAGATCAGGCATGGTTCATCAGAGAGCAGGTAGGATGGAAAACCTGCGGGGTACTGGCACTCCGGGATCAGGGTTGTTAATCCCTGTTCTAAACCATGTCTGAAAACCAAAGACCCAAAGTATACTTGAACTGGTGTATCTAAGTTGCCCATAATGTGTGACTGCATACTGCTGGTGACGATCCAGTACACCCCCTGGGTGTCTATGGCTCACTGCAATATGGAAAAAGTACAGAACATTCCAGGCAGGGACTGGGGTCCAGGAAGTGGAGGATAAGACAAGCATCATAGCTAGGTGAGGAATAAATGACACATTTGCTACAGGTAGCCAGCTTATAGAGCTACATTTCTGAAGACATCTTTGATTCTCTATGCTACCACACACCTGAACGCAGCAGTGTCATTCTGAAGGCCGCTATTCGGGCTGTGTGCCCCTTGCGAGAGCCCTGCGTCTGTGGTTTCCTGAGTACACACACCTTTTCAGGAAAATCTCCAGCCAGAGTCCCATCTCCCAAGGGGACAAGGGAAGCATGTTAACGCCCCATGTACCAAGCTAAGGGAACCACATTTTAACACAATACTGACTCAGAACACAGTAAGAGAGAGATATGCCCCATCTCCCTCCCACCGAATAGCACTCCAACTTCCAGCTGAAGACATCGGACTACCGTGTTAACACAGGTACTTGGACTTACCAGGCCCATTCTGGACATCCTGCTTACTGGCTCCCAGAGCGACCCCCCCCCCCCCAAATTAAACTGGCAAGTTTAAGAGAAGATATACAGAACAAGAGCTATAATATAGTTTAAACAACCTTCATTAGACCAGAAAAGACCTCGATCACCTAATCTGCCAGAGGACAGCACATCTCGCCAGCTCACCCTATTCAGTTCTCGTCCACCAAAGGCAGGTAATGCACGGTCTATACTGGACAGAACCCCAAGCTGTCAGGGACAGGAGACAGTTATTATAGTTTTCAATTTTCATTTCAAACCCAGTTCAGTTTTAGTTTGTTTTCAGTGTGGTTGCATTAGTTCTTTAAAAAGAAATTTCTATCTAGTCTTGATATTATTATAGTTCAGGTTTTGAAATTTGTTTCAGGCCAGAAGTTGTAGAGCTATTTTATGTGCAAGACAGACCATTAGAGACTCCTACCTGATTAGAGTGAAGCTTATGAACCAATTTCCTCAAAATGGACAACACATGTTGCAAGCATTATTGATGGTCATTAAAGATAAATTACTTTAGCTACAGTAAAATCCTCTATGATATCCAGCATTCAAGAAACCAGCACAAATATTAAAATTCAGAATTCACAGTACTAACCCAATTCAATGAAATGTTTACAGCAAACTAAAAACCACTGCGCATTACATGTCATTTCCTGTGTGTGCCCACAGAGCAACATGCTTTAGTGGTCTGCTTGTTTCGCTACTGTTTAACTTGCAATCTCTTGTGTTCTCTCTGACATCTAACTCACTATACCAGTACAATCACTAATGTGTTTTTACAAAGAAATTAAAGTATGTATAAGAAAACGCTGAACTGTATCGCATTTAAGAGCAACAGCCGACTATCTGGAAAATTCAACTACAAAAGCAGTGCCTCTATCCCAATCTTGCCAGACTCGAGAATGTTACTGTAAATAATTAGCAAAAATCCACAAGTATCTTACATTTGTTATTTAGTTTCAGAAGCAATGTGTACAGCTTTTGTCTGGGTGTAGTTTTCCCATTTTCACAGCTTATTTCAGTTTGCAAACACATTTCCTGGCAGTTTCAGTTTTTGATAACGTTGATAACCCAGGAGAGGAGTTCCCCCAGCAGTCAGCACCTGGCAGATAAACGTAAACTTTTACCACATACCCATCTGTGTGGCCATCTTTTACGACGAATCCGCACCTTTAATCTAAAACTTCTGTTCATCCTGGAACCAGCAGCATTCTGGTCAGATACTTGGCCACTTAACAGAAGCACGCCAAAGAGCAAACTGGACGTGCTGGTTGCAGTACTTAGACTGGTGGGGCTTTTTGGTAGATGGGGGGGGGGGGGGTAAAGAGAGACACCGCTGGCAAGGTGCCTCCCTAGAATCACCCCGCGGAGAGGCAGGCGGACGGGCAGCAGCGCACGGTGGACACACTCCAGCAGGCATGGCCGCTATCTCTCCCACAAATGTCACTCTTTTGCCCACACCAATGTGGACCTTCTAGCATGCATGGGGGTACAAACTTCAGGCATCTGCTCCTCCTGCAAAAATGACATTCGTTTGGGGCTTCAGACCCCCCCCCACATTTTAAACACAGACCTGTCCAGCTGTAACACATGGCTACCTACTGATGCTGCCTCTCTCAAACTGAGTCGGGAACATTGTGGGCAAGGAAGCCCAACAACCCAGACCCCCCATAAGCAGGGATAAGGCCCAGCATCAAATCCAGCAACTCCGTCTACAGTGAGTTATCCAAAATTGCGGTATTGTCTGCATGTATAGCCAGGGTTTAATGGAAGCTTCGTGCAAAATGTGCCAGATCAGCATTAACCGGGTCTGCCAGGCCGGTCCGGGAGCATCGCACTGGAGGTCCATTATAACTCAGGCCCTCCCACACATTAAAACACACGCTTACGAGATTCTACACCTTGTATATTGGTATGAAGCGTAAGCTTTGATTACAATTCAAATCCATTTTTAAAGATCGGGGCAGAAGGATATAACGGATGTCGTAGGAAAGGAAAAATGGAGGCGGGCGCCTCCTGTTTACAAACATGGGAAAGACACAACGGTACAAATACGGGATAAGAAAAGGCGTCCGCGTCGATGGCAGCGGCGAAGCCGATAAACCGATCGGGGATCCGCACGGTTAAGGCTCATAGACCGGGATCATTAGTTACAGGACAACGGCGCCGTAAATTGTTAATCAGGGTGTTCGGAAGAACTGGCGAAGCGCCACGTAGAATATGATCTGGGGAGAAAACGGCATGCGGACGGGGGAAAAACAATTAGGGTAATTAAGGTGAGCTGCCTTCCACACGGCGGGCGGCATCCATGCGGTGCTTAAGACGTTCGGCGGCTGCATCAACTTTCTGAACGAACACCGCCGGTTAGACTACCGGGAAATCTTTGCGGGTTATAGTATGATCAAGCATGCGGGCCTTCGGAGGACAGAGCGGGCCGCAGACGCGTTCGGGGCTGACATGTTTGCCTCACAGCCGAACAAAGGCGAACACGATTGCGAACGCGAAAGGCGGGGATATGACGCACGCTGCGTGCCTAGGATACGGCAAGGAATCTATACTGAACACCGAGGTGCTCGTGTGTTAGAAAACTATACCTGGCATGGTGTGTTTTGCGGGTTTACGTGCTGAAATCCAACGAGCGAGGTGATCCCCTCCGCATGTGGCGTGGCAGGCTGCAGATGCTCTCGGCCGGCTAGCACGCAGCCGAGGACATAGCGAGTAGCATGGTCATGTGACCTCCGCTAAGACAACCCACCAAGGCCCCGCCTCTCCCCGCGTGGTCACGTGACCACCTCCTCGCAAACACACATGCGCGGCCCTTCACCTAGCGGGTCCAATACATAGCGAGCACACTCGAACGGAAAAATATACTTACGATAATAATAAGCCAACAATATTGTAATTACCCGTCTCAATTTAATTTTAAAAAGCGGTAGAAGGATTTTAGTGACCATATGATGCATTTTACCGCCAATCCCACGTGGAAATGTTCGCGTCAAGCAAACAGCCCATATGCATCATACTTGTTCCAAATTTTTCGACGTCTGGCTAACTAACATGACACTTGCACTAACTACCTGATTAGATGCCGAGCTGAAAACTTAACTCAACCAGCTAAACAGCATGGCATTCTGTTTAGGCTGATATGCTGTGTAACGTGGATGATACGTTGTATAAGCAGATTAAACCAGGTAACAGGCAGCAGGCTATAAAGCAAAATTATTCATCCGAGGTTCTCCTTAATAATTAGTAGCGAAAATTCACAACGATCCATTTATCCTATCAGTTTAACGTACAACTGGCACGCTATCATTCCATCGTAAACAGTGAAGTATAAGAGATAATGTATTGCTCTTACCCAATTAATTAAGCAAAAAAATATTCCAGCCACCAAGAAATCCTTTAAACCGTTGTGTAAATAGCCGCTCCTACTGCAAAACGGCTTTTCCTCCGTCTTTGATTACAAAAAATTAAAAAAAAAAAAACATTAACTGCAACAACCAGGACTACACGCCTTTGTCCGTGTTTTTCGTTGTTATTCGCCAAGCATTGCGCCTATCATAAAGTTTTGTCCAATAGTAAGACGGATTACAGTCACGTGGCCGTAATTAAATGACCTCTGCGTAAACCATTGGTCGATTCCCTTATCAGTAATATTCTACTGCGTTTTGACATCACTCTTAGGCAAATCCCTTAAGTCTAGGATTGTCATTCGCGGTTTTTAAGATTACTTTTACGGTTTTGCTCTTGAGGGTCATAGATTCTGAATCCATTCATGTAATTGTGGGTCCTATAATCGTGATTAACCAAGAACTCTTTAAGTGCCATTGTTTTGATAGTTGAATCTGAAATTCTTAAATCGATGTCAGTGCTTGTAAGTAACACAAGGGCGTTTCGGCGACTTACCAATGTATGATATGATGTATGAAAATTACGTGCTTGGTGTTGTACTATTTTTGATTACCTTTTGCGTCACTGATAGGTGCAGATACCTCAAGGCCTTTTCACGTCCCGTCCCTCCTTCACCAGCCTGCTATATGCCGGTTACTGTGGAATTGCCAAGGCAAACATATTGTATGCAAGATAATAATAAATGCAAAGGTCGTATAAAATTTTTATGGTGACTGTGCAAATGAAAAAAAAAACAAATATTTGATTATATATTTAAAAAATATATGCGATATCATCATTATATGAGCTGCTCGGGCAATTTATACTCGGTTATAGAACGCATTCCTGATACTGGGATAAATAAAGGGTCATTTATTGAAATATTGAGCCCCATTAGGTAGTGTACTGGCCAAGTATATGAACGTAAAACATTTATGTTGCTTGGATTCCCTAAAGGTTTTTTGACTCCATTTGATTCCATTTGATTTTTCCTGGTAAACAATGTATGTTCCTTTTAGGGTGAATTGCATACATCTGTTTCCAGTTAAAACGGTTTACTTTTGCAGTGAATGATCCCAGGGAAATCTCATTTAAATGCATTCCACATAGTTCTGGAACTCACTGAGTATTTTATGTACAGAAGTAGTCTTTCTTTTTGTTTAGCTCCTTCATCTTTCGTCTTGTACCCTGCGGCCTTAATTGCCCTTATGCTTCGTCTAATTACAGCGGCAGCCATGCAGCACAGAAACCAAGCATGGAGTTCTTGTTAACGGACAATTGTTGTGAATCCGCTTTTCTATGGGTCAATATAAGCGGTAAAATGAACTGGAAAATGTATATACCGTAGTGAATTGCTGGTTGGAAGATGGATGAATGAATGATGTCTCCCTCTTGTGGATTTTTTTTGTTAATACAGCAATGTTCTTTATCACCCACGCTATTGTTCTCAGGAATTTGTCAGTAGCCATCCATCCATCCATCCATCCATCCACCCAACCTTTTACCCCTGTCGTGGTTGCAGGGAGGTAGGGTAAACCATTGAACAGGATGCCATACTCATAACAGGAGCTCTACTCATACACGCTCATTTTGTTAATATATTTTTGTTTAAACATACAACACAAAGTGAACATTTTCAGAGAGTAGTACATACGTGTAATTGCTGTAAGATAGCTGCTACTTTCCCATAGCTCTGGCCTGTGCATAGGATTTTATATATTTTTCTGCCTCATAAGAATTTTTATGCAAAATATATATTACTTTTATTTATTTATGGATACCATTCTGATTTTTACATTAATGAACAGCAGTCATCTTATTTAATAGCAAACCCACATACTGTATCATTCAAAAGAATTCGACAGTCATTCATCAGAAAATGGCGTTTCTGTATTCCGGCAGTCCTCCGTCCAATGATGTGCCACTGCCAGGCTATGTTCTTCTTCATTTCTCATGTTCCCACACTGGTGAGCCAGGCCAAAATACACCACCCAAAAACCATGATGAAGACCCTGCAGAGCTTTGTCCTACACTCCTCCAAAAACCATGATGAAGAGCCTGCAGACCTTTTTCCTACACTCCTCAAAAAACCGTGATGAGCACTTACTGCACTCTCTGCAGCTCACCTATCTACCACAGGTGGGAGCTAAGGACTCGAACATCTACCTGTTGTGCAGAGCCTACTCTTACCTGGAGAAGGTGGGGAGCGCTCTGAGGGTCATTTCTGTGACTTCCCCAGTCTTTTTAACACAGTTTAACCCCCCTCCCCCCGCTCAGAGAGATGCTGAGGGCACGCACCACAGGTGGATGATTCTCTGCTGTCCTGGATCATCCACTACCTTACCTGCAGGCCGCAGTTTGTTCGGTTACAGAACTGTGTATCTGAGCAGATGGTGAGTAGCACAGGGGCACCATAAGGACCTGTCCTCACCCCGTCCCACACCTCTGACTTCAGCTGCAACTCCAAGGAATACCATTAGTAGAAGTCCTCAGAAGACTCTGCTACACTGGGATGTATTAGAGAGAGGGGAGAATGGGGAATACAGAAGGCTGGTGGAGAGCTTTGTCAGGGGGTGTCAGCAGAACCACCTCCATATATACATCTGTAAGACCAAGGACATGCTGGTGGACCTTCAGAAGACTTGGTTTCCGCATACCCCCGTCAGCATACAGGATGCGGACATTGAAGTTGTTCAGGCCTACAGGTACCTAGAGGTACATCTGGACAGTAAACTTGGTTGGGACACAAACACAGATGCCTTGCACAAGAAATTTCAGAGCTGGCTATATTTCCTGAGAAGGCTTCGGTCCTTTGGTGCATGTGGGAGGCTGACGCAGACTTCCTGAGTCTGTGTGGCTGCAGCCACCCTCTATGCTGCTGTGTTGGGGCAGCAGTATGAAAATGTGGGAGGCCAGAAGACTGAACACAGTGTTCAGAGGGGCTGGCTCCGTGCTCAGGATCGGCCTTGACCCCCTAGAGCAGTTGAAGGACGGGAAAATGAGAAAAAAGCTCTTGTCCATCATGAGTAATGTGTATTTATTTATTGTTCACCACAGCCAGTTTGAATTGCATAATTCGCCCTGTTATTTATTGTAAATGTACATTTTGCATTTGTGGTCCCTCGTTACTGTACAGCACCGTTGGTACATTACAACTGTTTTGTACATTTGTATTTATTCCTTGTGCACAGTAAGACTTAACATGTAATTTATTATTTTTCAATTGTAATGTTTATATTTATTTTCCTGTCTGTTTAAATATACCAATGACTATTTTTGTCCCCTTGAATTTCCTTCTAGGGAAAAATAACGTCAGTCAGTCAGTTACTCACTCGCTCGCTCACTCACTCGCTTGCCCGCCCGACTTGGCAGTGATACTGCAGCCCATTCATCCCAGCCTTTGCTCATGTCTCTAGAAGAGAAACATAACTCTGAATATCAAGGGCATTCATGGTCCCTGTTTTATCTTATTTTTAAGGTTTTTAATTTAGGTTAGCAATTTTGTGGTCGTTTTATATTCATCAGAACTACTGTCTGTGCTAGGATTTCGGAAAGGTTGATCAAGGTGACCTATACTATCCCTGACTCCCCCTTCCGGGATTCAGTCCCCCAGGGCTGTCACGCCGGCTGCTATCACTGAAGGTCATGTTACTTTTGGCAACCGCCATGCCCCGTGTGTGGATTGGTGAAAAGCCCGGCACTCTCTTTCAGAGTTCAGTGACTGTATGAGGTGGCGATAAGAAAAATCCAGGCAAATAAGTAAACACCCCGAGAACTTGTGTATATTTTGTCCTGCTGACGAGCTATTCACTGATTTGCAACGCCTGCATTTGAGCTATGTTGTGTTTTCATGGTCTAAGGAGAAAAGAAAACAGCCAGGGGGCTCTTTAAACAGGCCCTATTTTCTACACATAACAATGAAAAGTCCGTGTACAGTGATGGAGTGATTTAACCCCACGTGTTTCGCTGCATTCTGGTGGCTTAGCACCGGCTGAGCAGGGAGCTGCTTAAGCTAAGGAGGGGCTCCTTGGCAGCAGCTTGGCAGTGACATGAGCAATCATCCCAGTCCGTTCAGGTGTGAGTGAGGGCATGTTGGGACAGCTCCCCTCTGGGGGGGATTGGCACCGCCCAGACTGCGAGGGGTGTACAGTCTGTACTCTCTTTTCTGGAGTGTTTTGGCCGTCAGTCACAAGTGCTGCGGCTCAGTCTTAGAATGTGTTCCCTTCCCGCCCGGTCCCGAATGCTTGGCCCTTGATGACCCCTGGTGACCTCACTGCATCCCCCTCCCAAACACACGTACACACAGATATGCTGGTGAGGGACAGGCGCGTCCCAACAATGGACTAGGGCTGGCTGAGCCGGTGGCTGCCGGGGGAAAATGCAGCGGCTTGACAGAGAGCCGGAAGGGGCATGGGGTCGCTCCCGTTCCGGCTGTACGGCATCGTCCGGTCACCGGGGTGGGGGCCCGGGGCTGCCGGAAAGGCGGGGGCGAGGATACTCACAGGCACGCAAGTGAGCTCACACTCACTCATGCCAGAAAAAAGCAGGGTGCCTGCTGAAGTCCGGGAAGGACCTTGTGTCAGCAGCTTCAGGCTGTTCTGTACATTAATATTAAAAAAGACTAGATGAAGCAGAGACTAAATTTAACAGTAACTGGAAGGTTTCATTTGTAAAAAGGAATACAGTTGATCCTTGGTATTCCTGGGAGATCGGTTCCAGGACCTGCCCATGGATACTAAAATCCACAGATGCTCAAGTCCCTTACATATAATGGCATATTATTTGCTTATAACCTACACACAACCTCCTATATACAGACCCTTCCCAGGTCACGGTGGTCCGTGTCACGATATTTTCAATGGTATTCCAGTTCCATTCTGTTTTTAACTTTCAGTACATTATTCAATAAATTACATGAGATATTCAACACTTTATTATAAAATAGGCTTTGTGTTAATGTTCTTGCACGACTGTAGGTTAACGTAAGTGTTCTAATTTGCCTGTTTAAGGTAGGCTAGGCTAGGCTATGATGTTTGTTAGGTTAGATGTATTGTATTAAAATGCATTTTTGCCTTACGATATTTTCACCTTATGGTAGGTTCATGAGAATGTAACCCCATCGTAACCCGGGGAGTGTCTGGACTTTAAGTCATCTCTAGATTACTTGTAATATCTAATACAATGTAAATAATGTGGAAAAAGTCTTATTTTTATGTATTTTTTAGGGAATACTGGCAAGGGAAAAAGTATGTACACCACTTCATTTGCAATAATTTAGCGTAGTGCTTGGCGTGGGAAATTTTTGCCTTTGGAACTTTTGGGATTATTTTTTTCAGTTTCAAATATTTTCATTCCGCAGTTGGTTGAATCCTCAAATACGGAGGGCCGACTATAATTGCAATCAAGTCAAAAGTCCAAAACAGAGATCCGTTCTGATCATAAGCATTTACGGGTTTTGTCCCGGGCCTGTGCGAGCGATCCCTCCTGTGACGTGGCAGGCAGACTTCCGGTTCCCGGTGCGGTGGGCGCTGCTGAGACCATCTGGGCAAACTCTACAGCTGAAGCTTCCCAGCGTGACTCAGGTTACACTGGGTTTGGGCAACGGCATTTTTCAAGGTCTGCTTTTCAGAACTTATTATACAGTAGAGTGCTGAACTGACAAACGTGAGCCATAAAAATGTTGGTGGTTCACATCCAAAGGCACCAGATACTACTGAGCACCATGAAGTCCGACTCTAATATGTTAGTCCTGTCTGGCAGGACCATGTCATGCTGAAGTGATACAGGTACCATCTAAAGAAGTTCCCAAAGAAGATTATAATGCCAGTGGCAATGTGATACTTTAAGGTTTGGTTTTAGTGCTATATAGCGATTTTTATTTCTCAGCCAGTTACGTCTTGTCTGACTGGATAGAACAACAGCCAAGGAGTCAGACTGGACACCTTCCTATTAAAATAAACATGCAATACATAGATGTCACCGTAGTGTGTGTGTGTGTGTGCCTGCATGAGCGCACACTCCTGTGTGGATGCGGTGAGGTCTGCTCCGCATGGAGGAGGTTTACATTACACATACAGAGAGGCAGAGGAGGCCCACTCTGCAGACCATGGCCCACGTGAGGCCCCCCCTTCGGTACCCGCCAGTGGTGCTGTCCCTAATGGGTTCCAGACTCCATGCCGCAAATTTGATTTGGAAGCATGACAGGCCCACGAGCATGCTGGGGGGGT
>JAODKC010000016.1:16920574-16931329 GCA_026777985.1 Mormyrops attenuatus | reverse complement strand
GTACAAGGTCAGGAGAGAACGACGAGTAACAGTCAGGGTACAAGGTCAGGAGAGAACGACGAGTAACACTCAGGGTACAAGGTCAGGACAGAACGACGAGTAACAGTCAGGGTACAAGGTCAGGAGAGAACGACCAGTAACACTCAGGGTAAAAGGTCAGGAGAGAACGACGAGTAATACTCAGGGTAAAAGGTCAGGAGAGAACGACGAGTAACACTCAGGGTACAAGGTCAAGAAAGGGCAGCAGGTAAGAGCAGGTAGAATACAGAAGATTCTAAAAATGTCATCTTCAACTCACCCTAAGCTGACATTATATTCATAAGTGACCATTGTAAAGTGGTGTTGCTGAAAGATATGTCTCCAGCTGTGTAAGTATGACCTGTGAGGATGTGGTAATAACAAAATCACGCAAACATAAACATTTCTTCTTTATGTGTGTTCCTTAGGCTTTTCTTGGCAGAGGGAAGATGTTTGAGTTTTCAAAGCATGCCAAGGAAACACTAACAGCCACCTGATAAGTGATAGTATCACACGGTGAACAGATCATGAGTTTGGGTTTTGAGCCAATCAACAACCTGAAGTATCCTCTTATGTAGGAAATTGTGTAGTCTGCTTGCATAGGGCTTGCCGCACACTGGGGTAATTGTACTGGGGTATTGTACTCACTGTGAGACAAATATGATGTTTGACGAATAATGGGTGGTGCTTCCTGTTTACTGCAGGGGGACTTGCCATTTGGCAGAACAGGGGCGTAGCAGAGCTCTCTATCCGACATTACCAAACAGCCACAACCCAACACACATTCATGTGTCAGTAGATGTTGCTTGACCACTTCTGGACTGTGCCAGATTTGCTCTAACAGTTCCGTCTCTCTTCCAGGCTGCAAAGGCCCTGGCATTTAACCATGGCAGCCCTCCTGCAGCCCAGCATGAGTAAACTTCAGAGTCCAGGTAACGATCCAGGTTAGTCCCAGGTAATGCTGAAGCAGGCCTTCAGGCATGATCCCATTTAGGGCTTTTCCAAGGATGGTCCACATGAGCATCCAAGGAAAAACTTATGTGTTGGTACATACACAAATAGAACAAAGATGTTCATTACAAAACACGTACAGATGTCCTTCTCAGCTAATGCCCCACAAGTCCTGCATAAACATACTTCTCAAAGACTGTCAGATACTCCATTGTGATATAGGAAGGGCCTGCAATACATTTACACTCTCAGAAGTTGTATACCCATACAGCATCCGTGTCAGAGTGGCCATCATTCTGAAAATACCTATTCTTCATATAACAGATTTTAAAGAAAAATTTTATATGTGAAATATATGGTCAGTCCAGTGTCTAGGGCACTGGCACAGCTCTCTGTGAGTTAAATCCACTCAACCAACCTATCTCCAGAGCTTACATATTTTTACCTCCCTTACTCCCTTGAGAATATCAGTATTTGCAGATAACATTCCAGTCTTTCCTAATGGCATCACACATTGCAGGATCACCACGGAGACCGTGCTGTGCTACTTAGCACGTCTAAGGCAGGGCTACGCTAGCACAGAGACTGCCATCGTCTCACAGATAAAAACAAGATGACCGTCAATGCCGAGTATAGCTGATGCTAAGCTACAATTAGTTCAGAAGGCAGGCCAAAAACTTGTCCTTTTCTTTTGAAGTGCTATCGGATATTTCCTTGCATCGGAGAGCATTTTGACATGGTGGGCCCGCTGGGTTTATTGCATTTCCGAATTCGGTATGCTGTGTGTACTAGGATAATGTTGATTTTACTCTGTGGGCCAGATGAATTTCCATATTAAGGTTATTCGGCGCTCAACGCTATCAGTTTATCACAAAGCTGGATTCAATGCCCAGCCAATAAGACTGAATTCTGCTACATCACACAAGTTAAAACTATGAACTTGGCAAACAGAGCGGAGAGGGACCGCTGACTTTCCTTTCTTCCCCTTCTCATGTCCAGTGCCCCCTTCGCCTTCCTGCTCACCTTCCCGAAACGACTGCGGCATCGCCCCTCTCACCCCGTCCCCCTCCCCGGTAAGCGACATCTACAATCGGGGGTCTATGGATGGCTGGGATGTGCCATGTGTGAGAAAGCAGCAGCAAGAAGTGGCACAGGAAGCGGGATGCTCATATGTACTTACAGGCCTGAAATAAGGTTTAATGTTGGGTTTGAGGCTTAGAGGTCTTGCATAGGCAGGGTGAAAAATGCATTCGATTTGGCCTTACACCACTAAATAGAGATTGCATGTTAATTAGTGCATGGAATCGAGAACACACACATACACAGAACACACAGTGCAATTATCTAACTATATTCAGCCTGAATTCTTTGCCTTTGCTGAGAAAGGTCAAATTACTGATACAGGAGCCTGAACGTTGGTGGCACCGTATTAAAATAGTCTCAAGGTCTTTTTAATTGTCATGCGCACACAGCACTAAATAAATAAGAAATCCATTGAATCAAATGCTATTTTCCAACTCATATTTATGTTCTGTGTGGCTTATACACTCAAACAGTATTGAAAAGCATCCCCAGTGAAAGATTCTGCAAGTCCTTCCAGTGGCTTAGTGTTTGTCTGCACTGCATCAGATGAAGTGTCAGTTTGCACCTTCCTACTCCAGATAATTCTAACCCTGCCTTGCAGTTCTTCCTCCTCTTGGCAGACAAAACGCCTCCTCCCAGATTATAGAGGTATAACATCATGAATCAGATATAGACAAATAAGCACACTGCACCCTGGGCAGTATGGGGAATTTGATCATTATAAGAAGGTTGCATGTTTGAAATCCACAAGAGAGCACGGCTTTTGTACCTTTGAGCGGCTGCTCAGTCGTTTTCTGCTTATGTCACCCTGGTCAGGGTTAGTTTCTCAGCCAATGAATAACATGTACAGCCTAGATACAGGCGAGGGCTTTTCATTGGCTGTTCTCCACCAGGATGTCCCCACTGTGATAAACCCTTCTGCAAGTGTCACTTGTTTTTCTTGTCTCTATACTTTCTCTTGTGTGAATTTTCTATGGTCAGTCTCGTGTGTCTCTGTGTGGACCTTTTTCTAAGCTATTTCCTGTGTCTTTGTGTATTTTTTTTATATCTCTATAGTACACCATTTGCCTCTCCAGTGAATTTTTTTATGTAGAATTTATTTCATTTAAATGTTTTCAATATATGCTCTCCGCAGAGTGTTTCTGTATTCACTACACTATGTGGCTTTTGTGAGGCTGTGTATGGATCGGATATTTCAGGGCCTGTAATGTTCGTTTTGCATACTGACCATACCTTTCTGCTTTGGTCATTCCGCATATGTCCACCCAGGGGCCAGCGCTCCGGGCCCGGGCTGCCCGTCCTTTCTCTGTGGTGGTAGCCATTGACTTCGGTACCACATCCAGTGGCTACGCCTTCAGCTTCACACAGGACCCCGAGGCGATCCACATGATGAGGTGATATGATCTCCATCATCTCCCACCTGACAGTAGAAAGTGAGACTTGCGTGGGCCCCATCTGACGCATCCCTTCTCCACTGTCTGCAGACGCTGGGAAGGCGGGGATCCGGGAGTGGCCAATCAGAAGAGCCCCACCTGTCTGCTGCTGACTCCAGATCTCAGGTTCCACAGTTTTGGTTTTGCCGCACGGGACAGCTATCATGACCTGGACCCAGAGGAGGCCCAGAACTGGCTCTACTTCGACAAATTCAAAATGAAGATCCATAGTACCAGTGTAAGAATCAAGGTGGACCTAAAGCAGGGGTGTCAAACTGCAAACCTAGAGGGCCGGAGCCCTACAGTATGTAGCTTAGCTCTTTCCCTGATCCACCACAAATGATTCAGCTCAAGAGCTGTGTGGTAATTAGCACAAGGAGGTGCAGGGAGTTGAATCAGGTGTGTTAAATGAGGGGAAACCCAAAAATGTGCAGGGCTCCAGCCCCCCCAAGACTGGAGTTTGACACCCCTGGCCTAAAGGAAAAATATGGATCAGAGAGTATTGCAGGTACTGTTGGGTACTTTGAATGCTTGTGCTGGCCAAATCACCCAAAGAAGTGAGGTGGAGCATTCCAGAATTGGGAGGCGGTCTGAATGATCAGACGCATCAGCAGAAATGTTTCAATGGGGTGGCCAATGATTTTTATGGGGTGACACAATCACCAAGACCTAGCAACAAGAAGAACAACAAGAACAATAATTAATAGTAATAATAACAATCATCACCATCACCATCATCATCATCATCATCATCTAACTAGCTCTGTTTGTTCTATTCCAAAGTGTTTGAAGTGGTACTAATTTAAAATATAGGTCTTTAATGTAAAACACAACAAGCATAATTAGAATAAACCACATTTAAAATCAATCAGTTAAAGGTTTTACGACCTGTTCATTGAGGACTGCTGGGGAGCAAACGAGTTAATTAACCACACAAACTGAGGGCAGGTGCTACACACTTAACGGTTTTGCTTCAGGGGTGGCCAGGGCTTTCCAAGGGCCACCCCTTGGTGGCGCACTTGCATATTCCTGGGCTGTCCTTGCAACTTTGGTTCTTGTCTTACTCATAAGCAGGCTATGTAAGTTGTTCTGCTGTGTATTGCATTTCTTTTTGTCTGAACGTGTTAAAAGTTTCCGTGGAAAATGATGGAGTAGTTGATTTGGTGCTGAGGTGGATGGTTCAGGTCTAAAAAGTAAAAATCCAGACCACCATTTTGTTTCAACCAACCAGTGGAGTATAAAGATTCACAGTCACAAACAAAATCTTGTTCTGGTTATTTACTTTCTGGTCCTAAACACCTCTGATTAGGTGGGTGAGATCGCTGTAATGGAGATTCCTTTAAAGGTTTGCAAAAGTATTATGTGACACCACTCAGGCTTCAGCTAGTGTTCACCAAAGCTTCCTCATGAACCCTCACATTCTGCCCCTCGCTCTTGAAGGATCTGACTATGGAGACAGAGTTGGAGGCAGTGAGTGGCCAGAAGGTCAGAGCCATCGAGGTGTTCGCCCATGCGCTGAGGTTCTTCCGTCAGCATGCTTTGAAGGTATGACCTCTGACCTCTGGCTTCCTGTTTCCATGGAGACACACAGCACTGACAGACACCCTTGTACCTAGACTCCAGAATAACCTGCCTGCTCAAGTTAGGTTATCCTCCTGTTGTGATTTTTAAGTCTCTTTTAAAACTTAATTTTATTCTATTTATTTTCCTTATTTTATTCTCTGTACCCTGTACAGCAGTTTGGCACAGCTTCAGTTGATTTGAAATGTGCTATATAAATAAATTTGACCTTTGACCTGGACCTCACACCTGCTGGCATGATTGAATGTACCAGTTTCAAATGTTAACTTCTGCATTAAAAACAAACCTTTGGTGGGAACAATGGCAGTTTCCATTATGGAAAAAGACATGGGACTGGAGAGCCAGAAATGGAATATCGCAGCTGGTTTTTGGCCAAGTACAGCATTCCTTTGTTATTCTAATATACAAACAAATCACGTCCATACTGCAGAGGCGGGGCCCAGGTGTAAATATTAGGTACAAATTAGGTGGCCCTTCCATAAAACTCTGGTTACAAAGCCCAGCTGTGCTGTTGGGCCTCGAAATCTCATGTTTTCTCTAGCTGGACATTTGTTTTGAAGCACTGCGGAGGAGCAGTTAAACATTCCGATAAATATATGAGTGTGCGCGAGCGAGGGCATGCTGTTTACGTGTGTGGGAGTGCTTGTGCTGGGACAGACGTCAGCGTTTGCTTTGCGGAGTGACCTGCATTTCTGCGTGTGTGCATCTTTGCGTGCAGGAGATTAAGGACCAGTCGTCTTCCATGCTGGGGGGGACGGCGGTGCGCTGGGTCATCACGGTGCCGGCCGTGTGGAGACAACCGGCCAAGCAGTTCATGAGGGAGGCCGCTTACCTGGTAAGAGACATGGTCCGAGAACATCTAACATGCTGAATTCCTCGTAGTGGCATGGAGGCGGAGTACAGCTTAGTGAGTTAGTGCCTGTATCCGGAAGGTCATGGGCTCAAAGCCTGTGGGCAGCAGAGTAATACTCCCTGTGTGGTAGTCTCTGGCACAAGTGCAATAAGAAGGCGTACAAGTCATATCACTGCATTTTTAATATTCCTAATAGTTATTAACTTGTTTTTTATTGGTGTGTGTGTGTGTGTGTGTGTGTGTGTGTGTATATATATATATATATATAGAGAGAGAGAGAGAGAGAGACTGAGAGCTGAATTGTTTGTTGTTAATGTCCCACTGCTGTAACAAAGGAATTTCCTCGTTGGGGATCAATAAAGTCCCATCCCATCCCATCCAATCATATCCCATCCTTTCCCATCCCACCCCATCCCATCCTATCCCGTCCTGTACTGTCTCATCCCATCCCATCCCATTCAATCCTATCCCATCCTGTACTGTCCCATCCAATCTCATCCCATCCTATTCCATCCATTCCCATCCCATCCTATCCTATCCCATCCTGCACTGTCCCATCTGATCCCATCCCATCCTATTCCATCCATTCCCATCCCATTCCATCACATCCTATCCTATCCCATCCTGTACTGTCTTATCCCACCCCATCTCATCCCATCCCATCCTGTACTGGCCCATCCCATTCTGGCTGAGCCTGTTCCCTGGATCCAAGCTTTCCTCACTCGTATGTCACTTTGTATAAAAGCATCTGCCATTTAAATTCAAAACAGTGAAGTGGGTAGTCAACACCAGTTGTTTTCAAAAAACTAACAAGGCTACACAGAGATTGCTCTTTACGCATTTTTCTGCCTGTTTGTGTATATAATTATATGGCCTGAGCTCATGCATGTTTAATTTGCTGCATGTTTAATTGGTGCCTCAAGGTTGCTGTAGGGTGCAGTTTGCTCTCTCCATTCCAGTAAGAAGCAGGAGGCTCACACAGTGGGGTATCCTTGCATGTTAGGCTGCTAAGCGGATGTTTATGGAAACACACTAGCTTTCAGGGCACCAAGAAGTGCTGGAAGGCAGTTCAGATAGGAGAAGACCATGACAGTGTGACACAGTTAGGTGTGACAGGGTCACATGGTTTTGTATGTCAGACGCCCTGGCTTCCATCCTTACAAGTCTCCTGTGAGGGCCTGTAATCTTCGAGGGTCTGTGCTTCCTGAAAGTCTGTACTCTTTGAGTGTCAATAATCCATGAGGATGAATAACCACCAGATTCATTCATTCAGGCTCCTTGGCCAGCATCTATTCCTGACTCAGGTTTGTGATCTCTGCCTGACCCCCACCATCAGGGGCACTGTTCGTCACCCCTCTCCCTTCCTCATCAGTCTAGACTGCCTTTCCCTCCACCCCCATCCCTACTGCGGGAGTTCCTAGTCCCGGGTGGAATTTCCTCCTGACGATGTCATCGTGGTGAAACAATGCAAGATCCCGGTGCACAAATGCAGGAAACCACTCCTGCCGGACTGAGGAGAGGGGAGGAAAGCAGCGTCCAGCCCCGCCCCCTTTCAGCCGACCATGTCCCCATCTCACACGGAGCCCCACCCCCCCCCCATTGCAGGAACTTAATCCCCCACTGTTCACCATCCAGCAGTCACCCCTCCTGCTTCTTTCACATCTGCCTCACGAAATGGCCGCATGATTCTGGATTACTTTGTGGAATGTGATTTGAAAAAGGCCCCCAAAGATCGAGATATATATATATATATATATTTTTTTTTTTTCATCTGTTAAACCAGGGGTCTCAAATTCCAGTCCTGGGGGGCCGGAGCCCTGCACAGTTTTTGGTTTACCCTCATTAAAAACACCTGACTCAACTACTTACCTAATTACCACACAGCTCTTGAGTTGAATAATTTCAGTTGGAACAGGGAAAGAACTAAGCTACACAGGGCTCCGGCCCGCCAGGACTGCAGTTTGAGAACCCTGTTCTAAACAATGACCGAAGGGAGTTAGGTTAAATGGATTTTTCGTGGTAGCATGGACATAAAAGTTGAACAGCGTCAGCTGACTGTGATATCTGTCTGTATCTGTCTCACTCTCTCCAGGCTGGGCTGGTCTCCCCTGAGAACCCAGAGCAGCTCCTTATTGCCCTTGAACCAGAAGCCGCCTCTATTTATTGCCGGAAGCTACGCCTGCATCAGGTGATTGACCTCAGCTCACGGCTAATCACTAACGGCATAGAGGCCGATGGTTCCCGCCCCTTTGACTCCAGCTTCAGGCAGGGTAAGACCACTACCAGTGACAAATGTCTTATCAGTCAGCCTGGAACAACTGCGCACAAAATATAGCAGAAATGGAACTAATTTGTTGGGTGATTAAAATCAAAAATGAACTGTGACCAAGCATTTTCAGGTTTGAAAACCAAAGAACACATTTCAGTCATCTAAATCAATTGAAAATTAATTGAAAATAATGAAATATCTAATTATCTATGCAGAGCTGTAATGTGTAGATCATACAAAGATACACTGGCCTTGGAAATATGTGTCTCATTTAGGTAAAAAGTGTGTCCCAAAATCACAGTCCTTTGCTGAAGCCCATAAAGCTGTCATCTGTTAGGGAGATGTGTTTGCATCATAAGGGAAGGGGCTGTGCGTAGGGTGGCTTTGATATGGAGCTCGCATGCATTATGGCAGCAAACAGAGGAAGGGTCCGTCTGCCGGCACTGCAGGCTGCGCTATGCGTGGCCTAATGGCCCATGTGTGACGTTGGTTGAGGAATGGTGCAGCCTGGGGATGCGGGTCCATGCAGCGTATGGCCTGTGCTGCTCTCTCACTGGGCATTATCTGTGTTTCCCATCAGTAAGCTGAAAGCACGAGACAGCACACACACACGCACACACACACACACACACACAGACACACACACACACGCACACAGACGCACATACCCAGACACACATGCACACGCACACACACACATGCACACATACACGCACACACACATACATACGCACACACACAGACACACATGCACACACACACACACGCACGCACACACATGTACATGCACGCACACGCACACTCGCACACACATTCGCACATACACACACACGTGCACGTACACACACATCTCTGAGTGTGGGCCCTATAATTGAAACAAGGTGTTGAGACCATGATCTCAGAACCCCCTCTCCCCCACCACCATGAAGTCTGCTGTGCGTTTTCTCTCTTTCTTGTGCAGATGAGTGACAGTGTGTTAAATTATAGGCAATGCCAGAGTTTGGGGAGGGTGGATGTAGATAAACTATTGCCATCTCCCCTACCGCCAACCCCCTGCAGTCACAGTTACCCCTGCTGTCAAGCCCGCCGTGCATGTTTCCTGGTCCACCGTACATCAGCAACTGGGGCCCCATGATGTGTGGCCCCTCCCCTCAGGGACCCCAGGTTACCCCAGTCATCACCCCCCCTCCCCCTGCCTGCTATTATGCCCATACTCTTCTCCCTTCTTTTGCTTCTCCCCCACAGCTATATTTAGCCCCCACCCCAAGCTTCACCTTCCCACCTGAGCCTGAGTGACATCACAATGAGGGGTCCTTACTGTAAAACAACATTTTTTTTCATACAGAAAATTGCTTCCAGACACCAGCTCACATTGTATGTTTATATTTCTTTTGTCTGTTCCAGAAAGACCCTCTTGATTGCATTATGTCACAATCAGCTTTGTAACATGAGACGCGGCCCCAGTGTGCGTGTGGGGGCCGGGGGGAGGGATGGGGGGGAGGGGGGAGAGCGGGGGAAGGTAAGGACAGTTTTTTATGTGACCTTTTTATGGTTAACATGGGGTGATGGAGGCGCAGGAGGTAGTGTGAGTGTTCGGCAACCAGCCCTGGCTCCTCCTGACCCCATCAAAGTGTCCTTGAGCAAGACATTGAACCCCGAATTGCTCACGGTGAGCAGGTTGGCGCCTTGCATGGCAGCCTCCGTCACCGGTGTATGAATGTGCGTGTGAATGGGTGAATGTGAGGCAAAACTGTAAAGCGCTTTGGAAAAAAGCACTATATAAATGTAATCCATAAAAATGCAATCCATTTTACTATGTTGGCTATTTCATATTTGAAATGGGGAACATAACTTATGTACAAAGTACACCATGTGTGATGTCCTATGAAAAAGCCCCAATAAGTAACATCTGTCCATCTCGGCGTCCATCTTGGAGCTGCGACATCGTCAGTGGGACCGAGGGTCAGTTAGACATCATGGATGTTTTAAAATTGCGGCTCACTTTCAATGATGTAATCAGTTTGGATTTCCGTAGAACCCTCCAAAGAGGTCCCTGTATACGTGTAGAACGTTGCAATGCACAAATCTGAATATCTCCCCTCACGATTCATGCTTTCATTATGAAATATGAAACCTCTACAAAACTTTTTTTTGTGACTATTGGGGGTAGCTTGTGAGGATAGCCAAGGTGCCCTGGGAGTCACTCGGACATAAACACATCACTGCTCTTTCTGTCCCCACAGCCCGAGAGCAGCTGCGCAAAGCCAGGCACAGCCGGACCTTCTTGGTGGAAAGCGGCACAGGGGAGCTGTGGTCAGAAATGCAGGCAGGTGAGACACCAGAAGGGGGAACGCCTGTAGGTGTGAATAGGCACCAGAAGGGGGAACGCCTGTAGGTGTGAATAGGCACCAGAAGAGGGACACCTATAGGTGGAAATAGGCGCCAGAAAGGGAACACCTGTAGGTGGGAATAGGCACCAGAAGGGGGATACCTGTAGGTGTGAATAGGCACCAGAAGGGGGAACGCCTGTAGGTGTGAATAGGCACCAGAAGAGGGACACCTATAGG
>JAODKC010000016.1:16900591-16919462 GCA_026777985.1 Mormyrops attenuatus | reverse complement strand
GGGGGACACCTGTTGGTGCGATGAGGCACCAGAAGGGGGACACCTGTAGGTGGGAATAGGCACCAGAAGGGGGACACCTGTAGGTGGGAATAGGCATCAGAAGGGGGACACCTGTAGTTGGGAATAGGCACCAGAAGGGGGACACCTGTAGGTGGGATTAGGCACCAGAAGGGGGATACCTGTAGGTGGGAATAGGCACCAGAAGGGGGATACCTGTAGGTGGGAATAGGCACCAGACGGGGGACACCTGTAGGTATGAATAGGCACCAGAAGGGGGACACCTGTAGGTATGAATAGGCACCAGAAGGGGGGGCACCTGTAGTTGGGAATAGGCACCAGAAAGGGGGCATTTTATTGTTACTTTTGTATCATTTATCTTGTGCAGGGAGTTTCTTATTGGTGTTCAAATTTTTAAGTTGCTGAACTCATGTAAGGTCACCTTGAGTTATCTATCTATCTATCTAGATCTTGATCATATTAATCTCCATTATGAACTGTTTTTTTAATCTCTGAGAATACTCCACTGTTGAGGGGGTGTCTTATACTTGACCTCATTCTTTTTTAAGTTGTTTGGGCCTGAGGTCAGAGATCTGTGTCAGTCTCTGCAATTCAGAGCACTTGTGTGATTGATACTCAAGCCCATTTTCCAGAAATCTGAGAGGTGGCCCATGACTGTGAGTAGCATAGTGTGTATTCTGCACTACTTACTAAGATACTTAGAGCTGTGATACATCATGTTGGTTTAATGTGTGAAAAAGATCCAAAAAGCCTGACAACAATCAACTGAAAAGTCTTGCTCATCCCCAGGGGGCTGGATTGAGTTCTGAGGCCAGTAGCCCTGGTTTTCCCATTACTGTCTAGCTCTGACAGTCTATGTACAGCTGTAGATCAGGCCTTGGCTTGCTACATTTCCTGTGAGGAACAGGGAGTCTAAGCGATATCTACAATCTTAGCATTCCCACAACTAAAAACTCCCTAAAGGGTCTTTATTATGTTGCTACGGCGTTCCACACTCTTCGTTCATGGCTAGTACTTATGATGCACACAGGCAATACTGAGTGAGTGGTAGTGAAATTAGGGGACCAGTGGTATGATAACAACTAGCTATTATAAAGCTGCAAATGACAAAATCAAATTCAAACACATAGAGTGTATGAGCACACATACAACAGATATGGAACCCTGCCGGTTCCCTCCTATAAAAAATCCTGAACCACCTCTCTACCTCCCTTCTCCATATTTCAACTCTCATTTAAACCTCAGGTCCTGAAAGGGGCCCTATTATACTTTTCCATTTTTTCCCTTTCCTTAAGTGTGTTATATAGCCTTATGTGCAAGTGAACGGTCTGCAAAGTCTTAAGGCTCAAAGTGCACAACAAAGGGAGTAAACTCTCACCATAGAAACCACTCTTCTCTAATCTGCCTGAAACGGCTGCTTGGAATTCCAGCGCTCACTTCCCTGACATGGTGAGGTCACCTCATAACACAATCCCTATTGGCTGGCTTCCTACCTGCAAGGATATGTCTGCTGATTGCAAGACAGGGAAGAAACTGAGCGTTTCAGACAGAGTTACAGGCAGAGTGAATAGAGATGTACAGTATGAGAAAATTATGTTTTTGTTAAATTGTATCTGTTCAAGTAAACTACAAAAATAAAATTACGAACAGTGAAAATGAGCATGATAGGACCCCTTTAAATGGACATGCACGTTTGCAGTGACACTGTACTAGTGAATAGGTGAGAGTGCCCCCAGTTTCCTGCGATGGCATGTTACACCAGTTTGCCTCTGATCACCTCCCTTGGTGGTCTAATAGGTAGGTGTTTCACACTTAATATGTGTGGTGTCACATTCTGCTGGCTCAGAATACCCAGCAATTGTGTGTGTGAGTTTGATAACTGGTCAAGGCTCAGTTTGGAACAGCGTTCCCTCTGCTCCAGATGTTTCCTGCTGTGACTCCGACCCCGCTGCCCCCTGCTCCATCCGCCTTTCTCCACCCCATCCCCTCACTTCCTCGAGTACACATTAAATCCTTGTCTCTTGGTCCCATTCTTCCTCGATCATTTCTAGATACACTCGGCCACTCCTCAGGAAGCTTGCTTTGCAAATTCAGGGCTGTGTTTTTCATCTGCTAAACCACTACTGTGAAATCAAATGGAAGGCCCCCACCCCCAATGCATCTTCTCCTAAAATCTCAGTACAGCAGAAGATAAGTGTGAAATGTTATCCCTTCCAAATGTACGCAATGATACTTGGTGACTTAGATGATGCTGTAACATCGTGTTTCACTGGTCTTTGTAACTCTGTGTAAACCCTTCAGTTTTATCCAATTTTTGGGGTAACTACAAGCAGTGCCGCCCCTGGCCAAACTGGGGCCCAAAGCAGAATTTTATTTTGAGGCCGCACCCATTACAAAAAAAAATGAGTAAAAAAAAAAAAACACTAACAATCTTTTCCTTTTCCTGTGCGTCTTTCCTAACAACTTTTATACAACGTTCTTAGCGGTAAATTGATCTTGACAGCTGTTGATTTTACGTCTAGCTTATAAATTGAAGAACAGTCATAGACTACTAAGTACTTGTTGTAAGTCACTCTGGAAAAGAGCGTCTGCTAAATGCGGTAAATGTGAATGTAAAATGACTGTATCACAAAATGCGATTTAGGTTTACAACCTTGCGGTGTCAGATTACTTGTCTCTCTTTTTTTCTCTCCTGCCTTGGGGTGACTTGGTGCTCTACGCGCGCCTCACAGCAGCGATGCGCATCCTTTGCGCATTTGCAGAGAATACGTCCCCTTTCGGAAAATGGGGCCCCCCATGGATCGTGGGGCCCTACGCACAGCGCGTGTTCAGCGTGTAGGGAGGGGCGACACTAACTACAAGTGGTCTTTACTGGACAGTTGGTTTTGAGGGATAAATTGCCTTAATAGTCAATTTTGTCAGCACATTTCACAAGGTGCCATATTGGGTGACGTTGAGGACCCAAGCCAGAGGAATGGCAGCCTTACTTTATTGATAGTCTTAGATTTATTTAAGGTAAAATGAAGCTGGTATAGAAGCATTAAACCAGGGCTCCCCCTGGAGGGCCAGAATCCATCAAAGTTTACAGATTTCTCTACTCAAGCATCTTAATCAGCTAATTACCAGGTTTAGTAGGTGCGTCTGAGCAGAGAAATCTATAAACTGTGTTGGATTCTGGCCCTCCAGGACCAGAAGTGGTGAACCCCGCATTAAAGCACTTAGTGTGCAGGCTGGTTAGTGTTCACATGGTGTGTATGTGCATAGCTATATGTGCTCATTAAAGTTGACTCTTAATGAGCCAATAGCAGTTTTGGTAGAGTGAAGCTCTGAAGCTCTTGGTCTGCTCTCCACAGGTGACAGGTACATCGTGGCAGATTGCGGCGGGGGGACAGTGGACCTGACTGTGCATCAGATAGAACAGCCTCAGGGAACCCTGAAGGAGCTTTACAAGGCCTCAGGTGAGCACAGAGGCAGCCCACGGGGCTTTGCACAGGTAGGATGGACCAGAGACCCCACGGGGCTCTGCCCAGGTAGGGTAGAGCTAAGATAATAATCTATGCATCTCGACGAACCTTGTGCTCTCGGCGCACAAGTCAGCTCCAAAGTGAAGCGAATTTTAATGCACCGACAAACACCTTTTTCTGGTTTTCATATGGTCAGCGTTTTGGGGGAGACTCCCAGTGTTTGCGCTCACTCTCTGGCTTTTGGGGCAGTATGTGTCTCAGTGGGCTAAGCCTCCCTGCCTGCGATCGGAAGGTCGCCACTTTGAGTCTGGCATCGGCAGGACAGCCATGCCTGAGGGCCCTTGAGAAAGGCCCTTAATCCGCAGCTTCAGGGGCACTTCTGCAGGGGGCTGCCCTTTGTTGGCAAGCTTGCGCCCACCTATATATGTGTCTGTGTCATGGAGAGCAAGATGGGGTAAGAGAGAGGGATCAATAAACTGACATTAATATTATTCTTTCCCTATTCATGTTTGAGTAACATTTGTGAAACTCTGAGACATTCCAAAAGACTTCTATATATAATAACCATTGTTGGAGGAGCTACTTTTAAATGGTAGTGTTTCAAGCTACTTGTGATTAAAAGTAGCTAAGCTACAGCCAAGCTACTGTTTTAATATAGCAGTTAGCAACACTACAAACTACAGAGAAAAAATAGCTACATCAAAGCTATTTCATCCGGTAATACTTAATATGTGTGCTGTACGATACTCTTAAAATAAATTCATTTAAAAAATGTGAAACATGATGTTAAAAGTAATATGAAAATCTACATATTATACCATCTTTAATTCATATTGATTGGTGTTTTTTTAACCTTTTTATCACCATTTTCTTACTTCATTATTGTTGCACAAACTAACAGAAATGTGTACTGTACTGTGAGCACTGCGAACAGTAGCTTGAGCGGCGATGCTCACACTGCCGGTAGTCGGGCGGAAGCTATCTGTGGTCTCTGAACGGTCGTAAAGTTGATCAGCCGTAAGTTGCAATATTTTTTAACGATGTACTGTTTTGCCACGCTACATTGCTATTTGTAAAAAAATATATAGTTACTGGAAAAGCTACAGTGCTACTAATAAGCTATTGAAACAAGTGGATAAGTTAGTAGCGTCGCTAATTGTAGCTAGCTCCTCCCCAAGACTGAAAATGACGAACCATGTTTCCCCACACTGAACTGCACACATCATCCCAGGTGGTCCGTATGGAGCAGTTGGTGTAGACATGGCCTTCGAGGCCATGCTGTGCCAGATCTTCGGAGCCGACTTCATCGAGAGCTTCAAGGCCAAGAGGCCGGCCGCCTGGGTGGACCTCACCATCGCCTTCGAGGCCCGCAAGAGGACTGCATCCCCCGGCCGAGCCACCGCCCTCAACATCACTTTGCCCTTCTCCTTCATCGACTTCTACAAGAGACACCGAGGCCATAGCGTGGAGACTGCCCTTCGCAAGAGCAAGTGAGCTTGCGCTCTGTGTGCCCGCTTTGATGTTTTTCTTTATTTTATTTTTTTTTGAGTTATAGGAAAGCCCATCAGATGTGTATGTGTATTTGTTCCCTCTCTCAGGATGAGTATGAAATATTTGCATGCCTACATCAGAGCTTGCCAAACCTGCTCCTGGAGATCTACCACCCTGCAGAGTTTGGTGCTGCCCAGATGTAACACACCTGGATACAGATCATCAGTAACATCTCACTATGAAAGCCAGCTATGTTGAGATGGTACTGAATAGTCTGATAACCTGTATCAGGTGTGCTAATCAGGGTTGCACCTACGCTCTGCAGGGTGGAGGATCTCCAGGAGCTGGGTTGGGCATCCCTGGCCTACACAGACTATGCTTTATTAATCTCTGGTGAGGAGCAGATCTAAGCTCCTGGGAGTTTTACTTACACAAAACTGTTGTGAGGCCAGAATGAAAAATGATTGATTCAGAGAGATAACCAATCAGATCTTGGTCCAACTAATCAGACTTCATGGTCTCGCCTCTATTTCCTTGGACCCTCCTCCACTACAATCTGATTGGTTATCACTCTAAACCAATCATTTCTCATTCTGCCCTCAGAACATTTTGCATAAGTAAAACTCCCAGGAGCCGGATCTAAGCAAATAGTAAGTACATGGCTCTCCCTGCTGCCACCCCACAAAAAAGCAGCTTCAGTTAATGTTTACATGGCTTTAAGAATGTGAAGTGAATTTAAAATAGTGTTAGCAGTATTTATTTCTAGATTAAGTGTTGTGCTTGTATTGCAAACACTGTTTTAATGGTCTTACGAAACATTTCAGTTGATCATTTCCTTTTTGCTTAATGCCACCCCCATAAATGTACTTGGTCCCCGATGGCCACTCAAGTTGACATTTCCTGCCCCTTCCTATGTTATCCACAGTGAACGATATTCAGGGGAAGCAGGTCTGTGTGTGTGTAGTACTTTACTGCTTCCTCCTATCTCTGTTCAGTATGAGCACTGAAAAGTAGTGCATGTGTTTTATTACTCAAGAATCGAGATTTTTATTAGTCACATGCATGAATGTCCTGCTACATCAGCAGTGAGATGAAATTGCTGCTACTCCAGACTGTGCAGCAAACAAGGTAGAAGGATAACCAAATTAAATAACATAAGTTAACAAAATAAGTATTAAAAATACGGAAACATAAAAGTAAAGATAAAAGTTATATGAAAATATTTGAGAAAATATTTAAAGTGCAGGTTGCAGTCATAGCTTGTTTTAGTTTTTAATTGGTGGTGTTAATGACCCTAATGGCCTGGGGGGTAGAAGCTTCTCCTCTCAGTCCCAGCTGTAAGGCTCCAGGGGCGCCTGCCTGAGTGCAGCCACTGGGACAGTGTCTGGCAGGGATGGTGAGTGTCTCTGATAATGCTTAATGCCCTGGACCTGCATCGCTCGACGTAGATGTCCTGCAGGGCAGGCAGTTTTGTGCTGGTGATTTTCTTGGAGCCCTTGCAGGGCTCTGCGGTCCTCGGAGCTAAAAGCATGGATCCCACAGTAGCGCTGTAAAAGGTTTCTGGCAGCTGCCTCTTAAAGCAACTCATTTTTGCTCCCATTTTTAGCAAACCTACCGAGTCTTTGTGTCCCTTTTAGTGACCGCACTGAAACGGAAGGCCATCAGAATACGTACGTGTGTGCAGAGCTGGTCTAACTCGGACTTCTCTTCCAGCATGAACATCGTGAAGTGGTCCTCCCAGGGCATGCTGAGGCTCACTCCCGAGGCCATGAATGAACTGTTCCAGCCCACCATTAACAACATCGTCAAGCACATAGGTCAGGCTCACCTATGCCCTGTTGTTTCTAACTCTGGTCCTTGGCTTTTCCCCCCTTCCATCACCTTCAATAACCCTCTGTTTACAGTCTTCTTTCCCTTTTCCTCTAGAGGACTGTATTTCAGTTTTTTTTCTTTACGTAATACCAAGATATTGTTTTATTATGTCCTGTGTCAGAGACTTTGCGGTTTCCTGCTATAATTTCAGACCTGTATTGGAGTTTGTGTCTAGCTTCCTAATGTCTGCATATAACTAGGGTTACCACCTAATCTGGGAGGACACTTGGAGCTACTTCAGGTTTTACAAACTATTTTCAAACTGAAAGGCTCCTGTGCTTGGGCTACAGAGTTCAGGTCTTCTTGTGCTTTGACTGGTTCGTTTCCTTGATTGAAAGACTCATCCAGCTGTGTCACATTAATATTAGTGACACGCGTGATTATACAAGACTGAGCAATCAGCACAAGGCAAGAATGCAGTGCTTAAGTGAAATCCAGGTGATTTCGCTTGAAATGGTCTTTTCAAATCCTGCCACTCAAAGTGTCCTTCTTGACATTGATTAGGCGGTAACCGTCAGTATCACCCTTTTCTCTCACAGACGACATGATGAAGAAACCGGAAGTACAAGGTGTGCGTTTTCTGTTCCTGGTGGGTGGCTTCGCGGAGTCACCCATGCTGCAGCAGGCGGTGCAGGCGGTTCTGGGGAGGAGCTGTCGCATCATCATCCCGCAGGATGTAGGTCTGACGATCCTGAAAGGGGCTGTGCTGTTCGGCCTGGACCCCACAGTGGTGCGCGTGCGCCGCTGCCCGGTCACCTACGGCGTAGGCGTGTTGAACCGCTTCGTGCCGGGCCGGCACCCACGGGACAAGCTTCTGGTGAAGGACGGCCGAGAGTGGTGCACGGACGTGCTGGACCGCTTTGTGTCCGTGGACCAGTCGGTGGCGCTGGGCGAGGTGGTCCGGCGCAGCTACACGCCGGCCCGCTCGGGCCAGCGCAAGATCATCATCAACATCTACTGCAGCACCACCGATGACGTGGTCTACATCACCGACGCGGGCGTGCGCAAATGCGGGGCCATCACTCTAGATCTGCCCGAGGCCACCGGATCCGAGCGCCGGGAGATCAGGGCCACCATGCAGTTCAGCGACACTGAGATCAAGGTGACCGCTATAGACGTGGCCACCAACTGCTCTGTCCGTGCCAATATAGACTTCCTGTCCAACTGACTGCCTGACAAGCAAATGGGGCAAGACGAAGACGCAGACTCCTACCCAGCTACGATTATGGGGGCATCCACCTTTTGTATTTCTAGCTCCATCTCCTGGACAGCCCCTGCCCCTTCAGCTTCTACATCCACTCAGCGACAATATGGAAGGCCCAAGTGTGCTTTCTGAAGTCCTTTAATATTCCCTGGAATATCTGCAGAGAAGTCAGTCTTTCATATAATAAATGACTTCGGTCACTCCCAGTCGCTGGTTTTCATTACCAAATGACGATAGACTCAGTACTACTTTTATCTGACTTTAACCATTTCTTACTAAGTGGACTGAGGTGAGGTCTTTGAATCCCTTGAGTAATTACAGTAGCACCACCTACTGGCAGGAAGACTTTACAACCAGCTTGAAAGCTATTTCTACAGGACTCTTTGCTACACTGTTAGTTACTGTACAGTCCAGACAGCCCATAAAACAGACATATATTTTGTATTATCATGCATGTGGAACACATAATCTGAAATATTTATGAATAGCAGAGTACACTGCAACATTATTTATGGTTTTAATTACGTATTTTTTTAAGTACTAAATCTGAAACCCCAGCCACAAGAGTGAGTGAGCTGAAACACGCCTCGGTCACAGGTCACTTCTCGTTTGCATGGATGCATCTATGACTGAAATGTGGAGTTCCCCGAGCAACCCCAAAGCCTGTCCACATTTATGTTACCCTGCCATATAGTCTTCATTCTTTCTTTCAAGACCACATCATTCCAGAACTTACATAATCTGATTACATACTCATTAAATTGTAGACTGTATTGTACAAGCATGTAATCCTAATCCCACTTCTTGTATGCATGTTTCCTGCTTTCAAAACCATATAAAAGCTGCAACCCTGAGGTTCCTCCTCCCGTCTGTACATCACCAATACGGTATTCGGGCATTTGAGCAGCAATTGTCAAGACTAGTGTTCAAATGAAGGGTTCTGTACATCCCGGGTATGCAGGATATTGGACCTGGATTGGAGTTTGCGTCTAACTTCCTAACGTTTAGGTATTACTAGGGTTACCAAAAGCACCAGGATATTCTTAGAAATGAGTGCAGCAAGTGGAACATTAATGACCTGTATGGCCACCAAACATCAAAACAATGTGAGACCCCAGGAGTTATCAAAGCTATTGCGGTATAAAAACTGGTTTCTTTAATGTTTTTGGAGCAGATTTGGGCTAAGATCAGAACCAGTTAAGCTGAATCATTTTCTTTTTCCCTGATTGAGTGAGCAGAGGTAATTACATTCTGATGGTATTATGCTAGATACAAATGAGGCAATGAAGTACTCAAGTATCCAAAGGTATAAAGATTAAGCTTCATTTCATAAAAGGGTCTCCTTCTTAAAAGGGTCTCCTTCTGAGGATCAGGCCCTAACCAAATTCAAATCCCACTGAACAGACACCAGACATGTTTAACAAATATGTTTAATAGCCCAATAAATAGTTCCACTGAGTGACTTACATGGTAATGGGCACGGCTTGGCAAGCTGTCCTGCCTACTAGAAATCAGTGCTATTTCAGTAAAGAGGGCAGTATGACTCATAGCTCACTTCAGGGCTAATTATCATAACGCCTCAACCCACACAGCAGAGCTGTTTAACACCCAGCACTGTAACTAGGAAAGAATAAACTGCTAGTTCATTGTTAGCTAGTTAGGTCTCTACTCAGCACTGGGTGCGCGTCTGTTGGTTCCTGGAATGTTGCTGTGGTCAGTGGGCGTGTGGTCTGCCACGGCCCCGGCCCCGGCCCGCGGGAGGGCCATCCACGGTGGAGCGGGGGTTCTTGATGGTCTGATCTACAGACAGGATGAGACAGGTGGCCTCTGAGGCAGCGGTCAAGGCGTTGATGCGCACCGCCGCCGGCTCCCACACGCATGCCTGGAAGTTGTCGGCGATGTCCTCATTGTTCACATCCACGCCGTACCACATGCCACCCTGTAGGGGGAGAAAGTCACACGTAAAGCCATTGGCATGGCAACAGAACCTGCCCTACTGATAGCATCAAACTGTATGACCTATGCACCAAATAAGGGGATTTAAAATGTATAAATGCATTCTAACACTCTTCTAGATCAAATAACACTAGTTACTGTAAACAGGTTTCATAGGTGACTAAATTAAACGACAACAAGCTCAACGTAAGTATGACAGTGGCCATGTTTGTGTTTGCACATTTGTGTACGTTATTTGCCTACAGCTTGTTAAGGATGTTGTTCTGTACTGTTGTGTGTGTGTGTGTGTGTGTGTGTGTGTGTGTGTGTGTGTGTGGGAGGCACACCTGGGCATGCTTGGCTCTCAGCTTGTTAAGGATGTTGGTTGCGTCAAAGCCAGCGTTGTCACACAGCTGCCGGGGGATGACCTCCAGTGCCTTGGCGTAGGAGCTGATCAGCAGCTGCTGCTTGCCCGGGATGGTGCGGGAATAGTCCCTCAGGTAGCGAGATAGCTCCATCTCGATGGCCCCGCCTCCCGCCACTATAGAGTCATTCTAGGAGCAGAGGAGATTGTCATACACCCACAAAAACACAACTAGACAAACTGCACTAGACAAATTGCAAACTGCACTGGCACCTCACTGCCATGAGGGACTTGATCCTTGAGTCCTTATTTTCAAACAGTTTATATAACTTGTTTAATAGCTGTATTTATACCAGGGCTAATCAAATTGCACTCCTCAAGATCTAAGCCCTGCTGATTTCCCAGCCTTCCTTTACCTGTGAGCCAGGTGTGAAGCCTCTGTGGCCAATCAGAATCTGTAATTATTAAACTAACTACCTGGGAGAACTGAAAACAAGGCCAGGATTTGGAATCGTGGTCCAGATTTCAAGAGCCCTGATTTATACAAAGGGTTTATTTTCTTAATTATCAGCAGTCATGTCACAAATGCGTGAAATGCCCCTAGGGTCATACAGGAGGAAGCCACCCACTGACCTTGATGGCCCGGCGCACAATCATGATGGCGTCATGCAGAGAGCGGTCCGTCTCCTCCATGAACTGCTCAGCACCGCCTCGCAGGATGATGGTGCACGTCTTGGCCTTAGGGCAGCCCTTGAAGAAGTTGAACCTGCCCGTGGCGGGCGGGGGGGCACATGGGACGATTAATCATCTGAGTTAATGACACATGCAAGACGATCGCTGTCACATCATTAGTTGCAGCAAATGTAACATCGGGACCCTACAGGATCAGCCTTTAATACCTAGGTCTATGCAAATGTAGTCAAGTTAGTCTTCATAGCTAAACAGAACAAAACGAAGCATTTCATTGGATGGAGTCCGAAGCTACAGAAAGAAATTACCTCTCCCCTCCAATCTGCACCTCCTCAAAGAGACCACACTGCCCCAGTACATCATCACTCATGGAGCCGACACTGGTCTGGATGGAACCTCCGCAGGCCTGGGGGTCACATTGCATGCATATAAGTAGATGGTACAATTTGCACAAATTCAGAGATGCATTTGCACAGCATGTAAATGCCATATCAAATAACCAACAATAAAAAAGGCAACATAAGTAGCTATTCCACAGAAAAAGGGCAACATCGGGCAGCACCTCCAATAAAATCCCAGTATTGATACACTAGGGCAGCGGTTCCCAAAGTAGAGGTTGTTTATGGAGTAGGTCAATCAAAATTTACAAATGTGAAAAAATTCCATTGCAGCTGATTGTGATAAATCTACCTAGAGGATCCCGAATTCTACCAAGGAGGTTCCGCAAAATAGGGGTTCTGGGCTGACAAGCTTGGGAAGCTACGCATTAGGCGATTTTAACAGCATGTATCATGATCATGTGCTTGATCTTCATAACAAAATAATCAGTTTGCTAATTCATAACAAAAGCTAGCTTGTCGATTATCTCGGAACAATGGCACATGTCAAGCCTGGCATATGTCACACAGTAAGCGAACATATGATATTCGTAGCTGACCTTGAATGCGGAAGAAATGGGCAGAGATCAAGATTTGAGTGACTTTGAAAAGGGTCAAATCATTACGGCCAGACAACTGCGACTAATCAAACTGCCTGAGTAAACAGAAAAAAGCTTCCAATCACTGCCCTATTACTGCATATCTAACAGTGTACTGAGTAACACAGGTCACTGATGTACATGCAGATCCCTGCCCCTAACCCCCTGCGCCTAACCCCCTGCCCAAGCAGACCTTTCTGTCCATTCGCCAAGCGTCAATCACAGCCGTGATGCTTCCCAAAACTAAACAGCCATATTGCGCATATACACCGGCAGCTCATCCGTCTTGCCGCTAGTCGAGCAACGGTTAGTGACCATCCAGGATGGAGGCGGGGCCTGTGTGCCTGCTCCAGATGCCACCCCTCGCCCGCGTTTCTGACACGATCCCCAAGATCCCCGAAGCTTTATTGAGACAGCGGGCCACGTTCTTTGTCAGTGAGCTTCCCTTTAGCGCATTCCCAGCATTTTGTTTGCAGCCTGAATACAGATAACAGGACAACAAACCTCACAAATATAACAAATTATATATATATATTAATTAAGTTATCGGGGCAGACTGTGCCTGATCACCATAGAAGTGACATGCTTTAGTGCAAATACTGACCCAGACCTACCTGTAAGCATGTAAACAGGAAGATTTGTGTCACATGACATCGGTTTCCTCTGCATTCTTACCATCATGGTTCTCTTGAGGTCCTCCTCCGGTACTCTTCCAGCACAGAAGAGGTCCCGGTCGGCAAAGTACTGCGTGGCTACGTCGCCGATGGGCAGCTTGGACAGCACTACCTTGGCCCCAGACTTGTAGATCTTCTCCAGCTTGTCATACAGGATGTTCCACTCTGCATCCACAATGGCTTGGTAGTCCTGGAGGCAGGGGCAGAAGGGTTATGAGAGAACGGGTCAAGACTGGATGGGGAAGAGAAAAAATCTAAAGCTAATATTACACAAAATAATCACCAAGAATACAAACTAATTTTGCAGGGGGAAAAAAATGGTTTTCCAATTTTTTCCACTAACACGCCAGATCCTGATATTAATACCAGTGTGTCTAAATAACAAACAGCATATCAGAATACTTTGTTCAAAAACGCACCTCCACAGACTTGACCCTCACTTCAGCGTTGTCCTTCTCCGCCTTCAGCTCCAGCTCCACATTGAGCAGGGCGATCTTTGGATTCTCGTACCTCTTGGGCTGCATCTCGAAGCCGGCGTAGGAGAAGGTCTTCTTGAAGGCGACGCCTGCCACAAGCTGGGAGTCCTGATTGGGAAGGAAAGCGGCCGAGTGAGTGGGGCAGGCGTACAGGCGGAAAAGGGGGCAACCACAGTTCCTGTATACATGTATATATTCATACATGCAAAAGCATAACATACACTATGTTTCATGTAATGCCGACATATTAGAAAAAAAACACTGAAATATCATGCTGAGATCCAGGGAGCCAATTCCTGGGATGGTAAAAAGCACATCTCCACACGTGATGTCATCTTACAGCCTACCCGTAATCTTTAAGGAACAACGGGGCTTCACAGAGTGGCATGTCGTATAGCACAAGAGAGATGTGCATAAAATGACCTCTACGGGGAACAAAAATGAGTTGCTTGATTTCAGGAGCATATTAAAATATGATTTCTCAGCCCAACCATCTGTACACACAGATATAGCCTTTCACATTCGGAAGCTATATGACCTGACTGTAAAAGACACACTGATCATACTCAGGGCTGCAACAACTAATTAATAACATCAATAATAAATGATTTCACTTATTGTGGCTCCACAGAGTTCCAGGCTACTACCATTTAGTTGCATTTTTGACCATTTTTCCAGACAGAGCACCTAACTAGGTGCACCAATGTGACTTGCGAATATGCACCTAAATTATGCCCCCCAAATAGCAGCTAACCACATCATCGTAAGTCATGTGAAACACCTGGATAGAGTGAGAGTTGGTGTGTATGTGTATGCATGTGTGTGTGAGCGAGATCATTGGAATGCAGTCCGATTCAGTTCCTCGGAGGCAATACTGTGGAGGCACTTAGTGATAAACTTGCTGATTGCTTGACCACAAGCAGCAGCACTAACAAATGTTACGCGGAAATGCAGAAAAAGACAGAACAGATGAAATTATTTTTGTACCTCAATAAGACTAAATACCTTTTTGCTTGCGTCTCCATATATTACCCATGCTGGCGTTAAAACGTACCAGTGCTTAACAGAATAACGTTACATCAGTTTTTATTCTGCGTGAAAATGAAAGATCGATCAGCCAGCCTGGTTTAATAATTAAATATAAACATGTCACGAATCATATAAGTAAAATAATAGGCTGTGTCCCATTATGACTGTCATAACCAACCCAGTAACTCACCAATAACTCCCCAAATGATCTGTTCAAATTAAAGATTTGTGCTGTAATGTTTGACATATTTTTGTTGTTGAAATTCATTTAAAAACATATTGGTATCGGAAAAAGTATTGTTCAGGAACCGGTATCGAAATCAACGTATCATTCTGGTACTGGTATCGAAAAACTTTGAACGATGCCCAGCTCTGCATGCAGTTAGTTATTTAGTGTGTTTCTCACAAGAAATGTTAAATTCAACCTTGTTTAAGCTTTGATCTTTGTTTCTATTCCACTTTGTAACTTTAGGTTCTCTAAACTGTGTAAAATTTTTACAACTATGACTTAAAAATATTTCTTGCATTTGCACTTTTCTTTAAACTCAGTGCTGTGCTGCAAATAATCCATTAGTTGATGACCTGATCACGTGATTAATCTGTTAACAGAATGATCGTTTTTGCAACCCCAATAATACCGATTGGTATAGAGGTAAAACTGAGGACCTGGTAGTATGAGGCCGGACCTGTGCTGTATGCCCTGGCTTCTCACCTCAAGAGCGCCCCCTTGCACCTTCTTCACCCCGATCATCTTGAGGGGCAGCAGCTCATCCAGCATCATGACAGCATCCACCACCATCCGGGAGAAGAAGTCCTTCTGGACGGCGATGAGCTTGGAGTTCAGAGCCGTGGTGGCACACTTCTCCAGGAGGCTCCTCTGCTCCCTTACAGGTGGGTTCAAAGGTCAGTGACGGCAATGTAGATGCAGCACCACCAAGCTCACTGTGTTTCCAGATCTGCTAACGTTCACTCTGAGATTACAGCCTACAGCATTAAACAGCTAAGAAGCTAAAACAAGGTTCCCCCAGATGCTGGGGAAACAGACCTTACTACTCTCTCAGCTGTGGGTAGTTCCGGTCCAGGAAGTAAAAATCCAGGCCACGATCTTGTTGTTTCAACCAAAAGGTTGAACATAAAAAGATTCACAGGTCACAGTGTACCCAGCTAGTTGGTTGAAATAAAATCTTGGTCTGGATTTTTACTTTCTGGACCTGAACTATCCCCTGCTGCTCCTTCCAAATAAAATGTGCTCCGTGTTCTTGTGTTTGCTGACCAATAGAAATGCATGTGCAGTTCCCTTTAACCATTTACATTCGACACCAAACTAACAGCTGACCTGAAGACAAAATAGTTTATCCTTGCGAAGAATTTGGGATAAATTAGGTCCCATTCAAACTTTACATGCTTTTCCACATGCAACCAATCAGAACGTCATATTAAGTCAAAGTACAGAGACCTGTAGCGTGTCGTCTCTCTGAAAGAATACTTACTCCTTGTTGTCCTTCTTCACGGTAATTGCTATTTCTCTGATCCTCTTCACTGCCTATGAGTAGAAAATAAGAACAGAGAAATTACACGATGCTGAAATGCCATTTATGAGGTATCGCAACCAAAGCTGCAGTCACACAAGAACGCCACCCAGACCACAAAGCTCCCCACCTCACAAACACGGATTACAATTCATTCGCAGAAAAATAGAGACGTTCAACATAATAAATCTGATGGTGCAGTATTTCTAATACTCAGACAAAAGGAGAACCCACAAACACAACCGTTAAAAACCCCCCCATCTGATACAAAAACGTCGAAGCTGTGAGCAGACTGCCGAGATGGGCAGGCGAGCAACTGAAGTTTACAACACCCAGGCAGAAAGACGAGTTCGGTCATGCCACCATGTCTTTTGCAAAGCTGTTATCGGCTCTTGCAGCCGCCTCAGGTGCACAGTGGTAAGCTGCTAGCGGCTGGCTAATTCCAAGAAAGGCCCTCTTTCCGGATGCTGTCCTGAGTCACCTACCAGCTGAGTGGCCATGCGGAAGGCGCGGATGATGGTCTGGGGATGCACACCCTCCTCCGCGTACGGCTTCAGCTGCTTCAGGAACTCGGCTGCTAGAAGGGTGACGGAGGTGGTACCGTCACCCACCTGTGGGATGAATGGCATGCCAAAGGCCGTCAGAGACAGCAGCTCACCCGCCGCCCGCATGGCACATGGCTGGCACAGCACCAACCTCGGCATCCTGAGACTTGGCTATGTCCACCAGGGTTTTGGCTGCCGGGTGGACCACATCCAGGAGCTTCAGGATAGTAGCTCCATCATTGGATATGGTCGCTTTTCCTATTGAAAAAGAAAAAAAAAAAAAAAATACATCCAATGTCTGGATTCACTGACAAATCATACAGATTTAACTAAAGCACTTAAAAGTATCCAGCTGCATCAAGTGACAAGTTAGCTCTGCTTCTCATTTCTGGGGCTGTTACACCTTATGTCACATGGCTTAAACCTTAGCACCAGAATGTTACCATGGAAACACACATGGCTAGCACAACCACCAGCGATAAACCAACACTAAGTAAGATCTGCCATAATGTGGGACCACAAAAAGCTGGCAACAGAATTAAGGCATAGTCACAATAGAGTGTATTATCTATGGTATTTGCGGGTGTGACAAAGTACGGTATACTGTGGTAGTTTGGGTATACTGCGTTTTTTTCGTTCAGCAGCAAATTTTGTCATGGGGACCCCCTCCCCCGTCAAGATTCCAAAACACCACAAATCCATTTATCTTGCACTGTTTTTATAATTAAAAAATATTCTTGTCCTAACAGTGAAAATGTGCAAAAAATAAATATGCATGTGTGGTGCTACGTCAAGAAATGACTGATGCGTTTATCCCTTTATACTACCAATGCGTCGTGTTATGTTCATTTGAAAATGTACCAGAATTAGGATTTACTTATACTCTAAGCTGCGTCTGAATGCTTTCTGCTAAACAGGCAGCATCTTTCTTTTGTGGTATTTTACACTCCGGCTGATCAATCAAAATGGACAGTGAGCCCAGATACAGCTTGGGCAATGAACTGCATTCTGTACTGGTGTGAGACTGAGGGGTCAAACCCCACCCATGCCAAACCCAGCTGGTTTAGCCAAGTGAATTTGTGGGTCCGAGTTCATTTAAATAAACTTGGATTATGACCCTGCAAGTTTGCTTTGCCACCGGAACACAATGAGAGGCGAAAATCTTTTCGTGTTTGTTCGTAATCCAAGCCACGCTCCCTCGCGGCCCAACAGCTCTGCTCTCACCTCTGCTGTCCACCATGAGCTTGTCCATACCACGGGGGCCCAAGGTTGTACGCACTGCCTCTGCGATCACCTGGCAGGCATTGATGTTGCTGACAAGCTGAGGGACACCCTGGGAGGTGTCTGTCCCCTCTTTCAGCAGGATGACTGGAGTGGGCTGCAGGGACAAAAGAGACTGCAGCCTTTAGGTCCTTATTCTCTGCATAATCGGCGGCCGAACTAAACATTTCAAACAGAAAATACTGTATAATTATTCCTACATACGGTACTGCTGGTGCGTTAACTAGTCGAATAATGTAATATAATAAATTCATAACTGCTCAGAAGATCAACGAACATAAATTTAAAATGTTAGTTAATCCAATATTTAACATCTAACGGCAATCTCACCACCGTCGCAGGTTGATGACGTAGAAAATGCCGGCTAACTAGCTAGCAACTATTAACCGAAATAGCGCATTTCTTTTTCTTTAGAAAAAAATCAGTATGTTTTCGTCCTCAAATAATTTAACATATGCAAACAAAGACAACACTATATTACGACAGTAAAATCACAACATACTGCTGAAGAAACCTGTCTTAAAGGATACAGCCACCCGGCAGCACACATTCATTACGAAAAAAATACAACCAAAATGAACATGAACAAATAATAACATTAATTTAGAAAAGACACATTCCTTATCTTAAAGCGAACAAGTTATGGACTCCGCATTTAACATAAATACTCCGATGGCGATGATTTCTACACGATAATACATCGCACAGTTACTCACCATCATTTTGCAGCACTCGTGAGACAGCGGCTCCGGATCGAAGTCCCAGAATGCACCGCGTCACTGATCAGCGGACAATGGACATGTTGTGTGACGTCACGCATCCATTTCCGGGTCCTCCGCTCCCACAGGAAATTAGCAGTGGCAGAACCGGTGAACCTGTTTACAATTACCTCTTTCTTTAGCGACGCACCAGCTAGGGTTAAAAAAGGTCTAAATTCTTTCAATTCTGACAGAGTGGTTAGTGTAGCAGTTCTTCCGGGTGACATTATCAAGGGTAGTGTCCAGGCATCCATGAAAAAGAAGATTTATGAGGTTGAGGTGAGATAGACGTTAGCAGTAAGACAGCTAGTTCATCTTTCCTAATAAATTAACACTAAATCATATAAAACTGCTATAACAGTGGCTGTAAATGAAGATGGATCTAATTGAAAAACTACTATCAATGTTTTGCAGTGCTAGCGAAGTTAGGGTTACTTATATACAGAAGTATAGTTAGGCTAGGGTGACCAGATAATCCATGTCATCCTGGACACTTTGAGCTACTTCAGGTTTTACAAACTACTTTCAAACTGAAAGGCTCCTGTGCTCGGCTAAATAGTTCAGC
>JAODKC010000016.1:16860542-16874882 GCA_026777985.1 Mormyrops attenuatus | reverse complement strand
TGAGTACTATTTGACTGTGACTCTTTACGCTCAGCTGGTTGGTTGAAATAAAATCCTGGTCTGGATTTTTACTTTCTAGACCTGAAATTGACACCTCTGCTGGGAAGGGAGTGCAGAAAGAGGTGCAGGGCCATTTTCTCTACCAGTGTGTGGCACTTCACCAGTCTGACCAGTTTCTTTTGCCTGGTGAAGTCCTGCAGGTCAGTTTCAGCATCACCTTCATCAACCAGGATAGAGAGGGTGATCGTCCCCCAGTGTTCACTTGCAGAGGGAGACCTCTTGTACAGCTGACTTACTCTTACCTTCTTTTACTTATATGGCCTTTAGGCCATGCCTGTGAAGGCTTCCCCGCCTCCTGATTGGGGCGACTATCAGCCACCAGCCGTGCCCTTTTGGCATTACTTGGTAGCTGCCTGTGAGGAAACCATAGTTACAAACGGTGTGCATGGTGCTGATCGCCCCCTGCTGGTGCACAGTGGATTCTATGTGGGCCACCACTGCACAAAAAAGCATTTAAAGTGCATTGATAGTGGACGAAAATCCACACATTAGATTTTTTTCTTTTGCTCTTAACCAGTTAACATGACATGGGAGCAATAATTTAAATAAACCTGGGTCAGGTTAGATCATCACTCATGCCAGAAAGTGTTTTTTTTTGTATGGGATTTGCCTTAGATTGTCCTGTGTTAATCATAGACATCAGCCCTAATTAACAGAGGAAATATGGAACCGTTTTCACAAGCTAAGAGGAGAATATCATTTGCCGGGTGCCTTCCACTGACCTCCTCATCAGACATCTCAATGGAGCTTCTTTTTTATCCTCTTCCATCCATCTTCCAACCCCTGATCCAGTACAGGGTCATGTGCAAACAACCAGTTAGGTACTCTGTGACTGTGACTCTTTATACTCAACTGGTTGATTCAAACAAAATCCGTTTGGATTTTTACTTTCTGGACCTGAAATGCCTGCCTCTGGTCATAAGAGAGCTCGTACCCCACAGCACACACCAGCAGTAGACCATGCCTGGGATATCTTCAGAGAGGGGGAAACACACAGATATTTAGAAAGAAGTTTACAAATGCCAGTTCAGTGAGTTCAACTGCATGTTTTCATTGTGCTATCCAACCACAAGATATTAACTGCAAAATACTTCTTTCCTTGTTGTCAAAGAGAGTGCTTTCATCTCATCCAGGGTGCACCCCATCCTTATACTGCCTTGTGTAATACTAAGAACTCGTCGACGGTGATGATCTTTTAGGGTTAATACAGATTTTAAAAAGTCTTATAAAGTATTACAAATAACACGAAAAAACACAAGGGGTGAGTTTCCCGAAGCCTTCTTAACGCTACTTCGTCCGTAAGTTAAATGGCAGAACTTCGGGATTAAGATGACTTCGGGAAGCGAGTTCGGGAAACTCACCCAAATATGCAGAAGAGTTTTGGGAGCGCTTGGTGCATTTAAAGACGGTGAGTTCTTTCCGCCAATAGGAACGGCGGATTCGACTATTGTCCAATGATAGAAAAGCACGGGGTGGGGTTTCGACTTCTCACTGGATCCTGGCAAAGAAAGGAAGTGGACGGCCAAGTAGGAAGGGGAGCCGGGGGGATCCGCTGTTTGTACGCTGGTTATACGCTGGGTTTTTCCTCCTCTCCCAGTGACGCAGTCCGATCGGCGTTACTGGGACATGGAAGATGGCGAGTGTGGAGACAGCCGCAGAGCATGAGCGGATCCTGCGGGAGATCGAGAGCACGGACACCAACTGCATTGGTCCCACTCTTCGGTGAGTGCCCGCTCCGGGACGCCCGTCTGTGATCGGCGGCTCAGTCGGTGCCTCCGGCTCTTTTTTTAACGCCCACAAAAGGGAGTCGGTCCGGCTCTGCAGCTAACTCTGGAGGGGACTTCTGGGCTGTTTTTCCAACTTGTAGATCCAAGGGAGGTGGTCTTGCTCCCAGAGTAATTAACATTCCGCTCGCCGATGCGGAGAGATGAACCTTCTCGCAGGGTCTTCCATCATCGTGTCCATAATCAAAAACTGCATTCACTTTAAAAATGACGTTTCTGTTTTCCTGCCGCAGTCAGGCATTACTACACACCCTCCTAAACCATCCCAAAGGCGTGACATGAAGCGATAATTTTACATATCTGAGTTCTGTCTGCTACTTTGCTCGCCGATTTCAAGTATAGTTTCGCACAACTATCTGATCCAAAGAAAGCCACATATATATAATTATTTACAGCATATAAGCATGATGTTATGTGATTAGATACGTTACCACAATACAAACTAAATTCATGTTCATATTTTTATAATTTTTCATTTAAAAATCCTTTTGTATCTACTTTAAAATGGCAGAATTCGAATGAGATGGTCTTTCACTATTTTTAGTACGTAATAACTTGATCACGGTTGGCTTTTTCTTAATGAGAACGGAATACACAACATTCGGATGGAACTTTATATGCTTGTAAAGTCTTGCGCTGACATTGGGGGGTGGGCATTGTCCATGCAGATAAAACAATCCGGTGTGACAACAACAGAAACATGTTTTGGCAGATTTCCCTGATGTGTATCAGGCGTGTTTTCACCTCTTTGAGACATGCTCATGCTCAGGACCAGGTTTCTGCCTGTTGTCTCCATTGGTTTCCTTGACGCAGATGATATGAATCTCTGTTATTGTTTATTGGCCCCCCCCCCCCGCCTTTGTCAGTTTGGTTATTCTCTTCCGCACTTTTTGAACCCCAGAATAAACGGCCGCTACCTTTCAGTTCTGCTCCTTGTCAGAGCAGATGCTCACCTGTAATCCATGCTAAGGTGCGCTCCTGTCGAGGTCCCCTGCAGTGCAGCGGAGTCCGCCATGCTCAGCGGTGTCTACCAATAACAGGGCCCTGTTTGCACACTGCAGAGGATGCTATGGGTCAGTATTAAGTGCCTCGACATTATGAGAATAGTACTTCTCCTTTAATGTGAACTCCCAGGGCTAGTCACTTAAGTCTCAGGTTAATCTTCTGCCTCTTCTACTGTGGCAAGTCTGCAGATGTTTCAGGTTTAAACTTGCGACCCCCCCCGGGATGCCTCGGGGACCTCTTTCACAGACCCCTTTTCCTCTTTTTTTTTTTCTCAGGATTTAGAATTGTTTGGGAGCTGTGTGATTGTGAACCATGTCGGCGAATGGCTACATGCCTTTTCTGCTGATCTCGCTGGAATCCTATGGTTTAGCATTCAGTCTGGCAATCAGTCAGCAGGAAATACATTTGAAAGTGAAACTTCCCTCTGATGCCTGGTTGTGTGGGTGTCTGTCTGCATATTCATGTTCCCATCTTCCCAGTAGCTGCCTGTGCTACAGTAGAAGTTGTTGTATGTTTTGTGGCTCCTGTGGAGCCTTAAAGCTGAGGTCTCATAGCCCCCTGGCCTTTAAGCAGGTCTTTAGCCATAAGCCTGTGCGTTTCATGTGATTTCACTTGTCAAACTCACATTTGGTCTGTAGTTAATTGGCGCCTCAGTGGAAAAAAATGGGTTGGATTCTCATTGGTCAAGGACAAGTGGGCCACACCTCCTTCAGCCACCCTTTAAATAAAAAGTTTCCTTTTCACAGAAAAATAACATAAGTCTGACAAGATGATAGATCCCTGAATTACCGGGGTTTGCTGTGCTTTCCATCTACTCGAGCAGTTTTGGGACGCGTGATTATCTTAGCCCGTGGTTTTTCCCTATGTGTCAGAGATCCCAGCTGCCTGTAAACAGCTCACACTTTCCTGTGCCTTGCGTAGATGGCTTTCTTTAAGACTAAGTAGTATAATGTGCCACATATTTTTCAAAAATAAAATGCAAGCATTTACTGGTTTTGTATTTGTTCCTGTGGGTTGGTGTATGGCTCTGCAAGCTAGGATACTGTCACTCTGATCGGAAGATTGCCAGTTCAAATCCCTTGGCCGATTGAGTATTTTCACCATCAGGCCATTGAGCAAGGCCCTTAAACCCATTTGCTCCAGGAACACTCTGATCCTCACTTGTCAATTTCAACAAAAACTGTTGCTACGGAATAACGTGATATGTTACTGAAACCTGGTTTCCTTGTGAGGTACTGTTATGATGGGATTAAATTGAAATGTATAGGAAATTAATTTATTAACTCTCGCTCAAAGATAGCAGCTGGATCCTTTCTAGGCGCCTGAACTTGTGTCATAGCCTGAATAGGAACATCTTTCGTAGTAGACCTACTGCACCATCTACATTTATGTGGTGAGCGAGTTTGAATGCACGAACAGCTGGAGTTTCATATACCCGTGTGACTACAAATGCAAAATTATAGCATGTTTTCGGCAGGCCAGGGTCCTCATTGGCCGGAGAGGTGTCGCATACCCGCGGTACGTCTCCATAGTGAAGGCGGACTATGCTGACTTTTAGTGCTTTGCCACTGAATGAAAGTGGCCAAATGTTAGCCCCTGGGTCTGTTTACTGTTATGTGTGCTGGTTTGCTTATGAGGTGTCGGGTCAGTAGCTAAGCAGGGAAAAGCTGTGAGGGCTGTGACCTTAGGTGAGTGTAGTTCTCTTTGTGCGGCCTCCCCTGGATGGTGATACATATGTATGTGTGTTTGTGTTTGTCTGTGCTTATTTGACCTTCAGCCCTGCTTCAGGGTTTCAGGACGTCCTTTGCGTCTGACCTGCAATGAACTGAAGAATAGCCAGTATGACTGGTCACACAGGGTTCTGTAATTTCCAAGTCAGCAGTGCAATAGTCCCTGCGTGCACCCAGTGTGTGCCTCTGCATCAGTGGGCCCAAAATAGTTGGCTTCTTCAGGGATGAGCAGGGCAGCTGGTGTGGCGTTTGCAAGTGTATTTCTGAGCCTTGGAAGACTTAACTGACTGTCGTAAGTCTGAATCTTCTTATCAAGTCCAGTGATCTTTCTCCAGCTGGAGTTGTATAATACACACGATGATTACTTTGTCCCTGATTCATGAAAATGACTGAGGATATCATTATTGGGTGGTATCATCTGAGGTTTAACTAGGTCAAATAAAACTGTTCACCAATTGGACACAGATTTCTAATAGGGTTTATGAGCAATCGAGATTTCTTTGGAATCCTTTTGCACCTCGGTGTGCTTAATTCATCGTTAGGGATGCTGCCATTCTGTGTTTTGTTACAGTGTAGATATGCTTATATCCAAAGAGATTAATAATTAATGTTTACAGCCACAAAATCGGCAAGACTCCGGAGCTGCAGCATGTACAGTAGGTTACCCTGCAGGGATCCGCAGCTCAGCGTTTTGTCTCTCTGCTGCTGATTGTCATTAGTTGATTGCAGTTTCCCCCAGAGCACTGATTCCCTCGTTTCCCTGCGAACCCTGTCATTAGCGCTCGATGGGCTGCAGCCAGGCCATTAATGGACTATGCTCTTAATTTGCATCATGTAAATCTGTGCTGACGAGGGGAAAAAAAAAAAACAAACATCTAGGTCTACTTCTTTCTCGTCCGCAATTTTTGGTCGGCAGCCACCTGACATAATTGTAATGCATTACTCTGAGACTCCACAGATGTTATGTTGCATGTTTAACATTGGGTGGACTTGCCTGCTACATTCATCATTCAGATACTTCAATATACTTGTTATTACTTGACAAATTTGGTGACAGAATCTCAATATAACACTATCGGGAGAATCTCCGACTTTGCAGAATGTTGCCGGTGAAAATTGCCCAAATGGCCATGATTGTAGGTAGATCTTTTAGCTGCTGGACAGCACCGCCATGAGCAGTCAGTTTATCATGCGTTAATCTCTAAACAGTTAGTCAACTTTACTGAATAATGATTCTTTATGTAAGCAATCATAGTCCTAAACAGATTCTTGCTGGGTAACATGGAAAGCAAAAGCTGATTGTAGTCATTTTGCACTCTTTTTACAATTAACACTCTTACAAACACTCTTTATAGTACAACCAAAATCTTCTCTCTGCATTTATATGATAATATTTGATTCCTGAAAAACAATTCAATAATGAACTTTGTATGTGACAACTAGCGTAAATGCTGGTTATGTTGCTCAGTGATTGCGTTACTCTAACTAGTTATTTCAGTAGTAACAGCTGCAGCCAGTGTATTTTGTAAATGTTGAATCTTAGCTGGCACTAATAGTAATAAGCATGGCTTTTCATTTCAAATTTCTTGCTAATAATCATTATTGAACTGCAGATAAAATTGCTCTTGCTACCTATTCTGTATCTTTGTTGACCTTTGCTATCAAACGGTGCATTTTTCTATGTAACCTGAGACTTCACCATTTGATCATGAGCAAAAAGCAGAGTGACAGAAGAGGGAATGATCTCATCCTCCGACTATAAGAGGTTGGCAGTTATGGGAACTGGGTTGGTATTTTTCTGCTGCCAGGCAATAGAGTTCCTGTGTCAAACCGAAGTCTGCTAGATGTTACTATGCCAATAACACTAGATCAGTCTGAATGCCGTGTTCTTCCTGCCTTGTTCGACAGAAGCCCTTTCCTGCTCTGAGGCCTGGTGCTGTGGTCACTGGTAAAAGTGATCCATTATTCTATTCCTGTCTTACCGCTGGCTCGGCCCAGTGGTAAAAATATCAGAACCTTGGGGAAGAGTCTGGTTTCCTGAAGTCCGTGTGCCAGCCGGGAAGAAGGAAGGTAGAGTTGGCCATGGAGCTCTGAGCTGCATCCAAAAATATCAAGGGGTTCCCCTCTGCTGTACTGGCATGGCGCCCAGCCAGCTCTCCGATTCACAATGCCATGTGAACTTAGTGTACTTAGTACAGGAACAAAGAGAAGTACGTGAAGTACAGGTAGTGGAGTTTGTAACTTTGTACTGCAGCTGAAACCGATTTGTTAGCCAGCTAGCGTCTCTTTGGTTCCTTATCTGCTCTTCTGTGCTATGATCATTCTAATTATGATCAAACATTAGCTTCGTTCCTGGGGAACCAAAATAACACGAGAATCTTGTTCTATTTCGTACATGTACTGAAAAGTAGGGGCAAGGAAAACTGATGCTGTGTTTTTTTTTTTTTGCTGTAAGGGGTAAAAGTCAGCTCTATCTTTTCAGGACTTGAATGCTAACGTGTCGCTTCCATAGTGAAGAATGGGGTCACGGAGTGAGGCGGCGGTTTGGGAGAGTGAGTCTGTCAGGCACTGCAGGAGATCATGCAGTCAGGCTGTAGTGTTACTGCCACCACCGTCTGATTTTTAAAAAATCTGGCATTATATCAAAAACAATGCTGAGTCGAGACTATTGGAATGGTCTGAAGGGGACTAGATAGATAAAGGCACTATGCTCTGTTCACCACTGATCTATAAGCTGGGGAATGACGGCATAGTGAAAGTGGCACGTGTCTGCCTGAGCAGTCTGAGACATTTGCTCCAGGACGTGTTTCCTTTGGTGATGGCGATGTAGGGTGGGAGGCATGCTGACTTATGGTGAACACCCCCACACTTCCACAAATAGGCCCAACACACGCTAGACTAAACCGGCAGCAATTAACTTGCAAACAATGAAATCTGTGATGAAGGAAGTGTTAGGAGAACATGCCTGCCTCTTGGGGCACGGTGGAGCCAGGCGCTGGACTCTGGGGAGCCGGTGGGGGTCATCGCTCGCTCTGGAATCTCAGACATAACTAGTGGAGAGGAGCTAGAAGGTGAAGCCAATTCCAATTCCTTTTTCCTTCATTGGGTAAACAGGCGGTGTTTGTTAGCTGAACAGGGACCGGTAATGCAGTTAATGGAACATAGGTATCTTCTGGAATATCCTGAAACCTGTGATCTTTCCTGAGTCAAGTTGTTCTGGGCTTTGAAGAACTGGCATGTTTTCTAGGTCTGTATGAATGGCCAATAGATCATGTTGCTAATTGTCATAGGTAGCTGTTTTCCTAAGATGTGTATCTAGATTTAAGATTAGCTCTTGGGCTTTGTCAGGAGAGAAAACATACTGAAATGTGCCATGATTTATTTGGCCAGGTGAGGCCTGTAATTGAGTCACTGATCTACATATGACATGGTGCTTGTTATGTGGTTTCAAGATTGTATACCTGTGATCTACAAAAATCTTCCTGAGTCTGAAATTCTCCTTTAGTGTGTTTGTGGTTGTTTTTGCAGTGATTGAGTGCAGGAATCAAGTGTCTGAGTGCAGTTACACTTCCTTTATACTGACTGCTCAGATCCGTACATCAAGGAAGTCCTCCGGGGCTTCCCTGAGCCGTGCATATGCTTACGTTTCTAGCCGCGGCTCTCCATGGCGGTAGCCTTCTCCTGTTGCACCCTATCTTTGAAACTTGCCTTTTCTTCAGCTTCGTGATAAGAGCTCATTCACATTATCTGCAGGCTGCAGCCTGCGTCCAGCCTGACCTTGAAGCACCCAGCTAATCCCTTTACCATCCATGGGAGCAGGTCTGCTTTCTGCGCTGGTGCTGCTGTTAGGGCTGGGCTACCCTTCCGGGCTGCCTGCTTGCGCGTTCTGACACGGTTGTGCCACAGACGTGGCATAAGGGTGGGGAGGGCAAGTCGGTACTAGGGCTCTTGGCCGCACCCTGCTTAGTCACCCTGCCATCCCAGCTGCGAGAGCAACACCCTGCAGAGCAGCTTCAGGCCGCCGACCCCGCTGAGTCACGCCGGCTGTGTCAGTGTTTGTTTCACCAGTGGCACAGCCCCACTTTTATGATCGATGGCACATTTGGTAATGGCGTGGCATCGATACATTGTGAGGGCATGAAAACAATGAGCTTGCCAAGATACGATCGCAGTGCTCTAATGTGAAATGCTGTTATTAGGAATCAAAATATTGAATACAGTAGATGGAATTTACTCGTGTTAACGTAAAAATGGCGTGTGTGTGTAACCGTTGATGTATCTCATGGATACTGTAAAGCTACTGTACCAGCCATTGCGGGGGGAGGGCCCCCACAACCAAGTGTGGGCACCAGACAGGTCCCCTTGCCTAACCACAGAGTATGACCTGTGCGCAGTGACACCCCTCCCCCCGTCAAGCATACACACACGTTATTGCTTGATTTAGTCAAGGTGACGGAAATAGGCATGTCATCTGTCATTATCACTTGGTCATGTGCTTCACAGCTGCGGCAGGATGTGGTACTGGCATTTTTGAGTCCCCAGCTGTCTGAAAGGAGCTGCTTTCCTGACTTCATATTGGTCTCTGTGGCCTCGTGTTCTTGGTGTTGGTGTTGCGCTTGCTAAGTCGTGCTCTGATACCTTCTGGCCCTGCCAAGTGCAGCCTCTGATGGCCAGCGATAACATCTGTTTTCCGGTGTGGACCCAGATGGGATATGGGGGAGGAGGAGGGGACCAGCTACTCAGTGCTTGATGAATTTGTCGTTTGCGGTTTCCCTCGCTGTGACTCTCGTCCGCCTGACTTTCTCGTGCCTGTGTCCTGGGATAATGTGGCAGCTGTACCTTGAATGTGCAGCTGGCTTCTCATCTCAAGTCAATTCTGATACCTGAACCCAGACCTAAATAGCTTACAGCCGGACATTTTACATTCGGGTCCTTGGTGAAATACAGTCGCAGACTGCTGCCCTCCTGCCCCGGATCTTGCTGAGTAACTGATCTCCAGGGTGAAATTTATAAAGAAATGATGTGAATTATTTTATTGATACCAGAGGACCACCTGACCGCAATCTTTGGCTGACTGATCTCTCAGAGCACCGTCTGTTGAGCTTTGCCTGAGCTTCCCAAGGCGGTGGGCAGATGTCCTGCAGTGCGTCCGGACAGACGCGCTGTGTAACTTGAGAAGCCGGAGCGTACTGGCCGCAGTGATATTCAGTCGCCAGCGGTGACTGACTTTTAGCAGAGCTGTGCTACAGGCTCTTTGGCGCCTGTTTTATGGGTGTCCCGTTTGCATGACTTTGGATCTGGCTGTAAAAGCATAGGTGTGAAATTGGATCTGGATATTAAGATGGTGGCCCAGATCATGATGTATAGCACTGTGTGAGCTGAGAGCCCTCAGGCCTGCTCTGTTGGACCTGGGAGGACTGTTTGGACCAAGAATACACTGGCACAGAGATGTAAGAAGCGATCAGTCGGGATAGCCAGTCAAGGCCAGAGAAAATAAAGCATGTGCTGGGATTCAAGGCAGGCTGACTAATTCAGCCCAGATTGATTTGTGACTCATGAAGTAAATGTTAAATAAATATGTTACAATGTTGACAATGAAAAGGCTGTTGTTCACTGAACTTCATTTATACGTTTGCCCTGATTCTCAGCTACTGTAGCGTGTTGTGCATTTTTTTCTAATAAACCGCCATGTTTATTCCGTGGCTTTAGCTGGTGTTTTTCACAGCTTCTTCAGAAAGTGTCAACACACTAGATCCAAACTTCCAGATGGGGCTTTTGGTAGCATGTTGATCAGATCAGTGTCAGGCTGTACTGTGGAGACCTCGAGCACAAAACACAACTTGAATTGATTGTGTAAATTAACCAGCTCAATAAAAATGAAACTATTTGGTGCTAGTGTCACTTGAGGTGTATGTGTTTGAGAGGAGACTGAATTTCTAGATGCTGCAGTGTCAGCTAGGCAGTCGGTGCAGTGGCGGTTTGCTCCTTTACATCCAGTACAAGATAATGACCCTAAGTACCGTTTGTGCTTCTTCACAAAACAATAGGCCTACTTAGTACATAACCTCAGAGATGGAGTGCTGTGACTGATGACCTGGCCCCCACAATCCCCCGACCTAAACTCTATAGCGCTGGTCTGGGATGAGTTGGATCTAAAATGAAGAGCAAAGTAGCTAATCTGTGCCCAGAATTTGTGGAAATGCCTTCAGGATCTGCAATGCTGTCATCGAAGCCAAAGGAGGTTGTTTTGTAGGTCTCAAATTTGAGAAAATTCTGAGATGTTGAACACTTCTCTTGGTCATTGCAATATTTGATATGTACAGTCGGCCTCCGTCTCCGCAGGTTTTACATCCGCGGATTCAACCAAGCGCAGATTGAAAATATTTTGGGGGGACAAAAATTCATAATTTTCCAAAAAGCAAAATTAAAATTTGCCGCTCACTGAACACTATGCTGAATCCACATGAATGAAGTGATCTGTAGGCGTACCCTGCTGACGGATCCTCAGTCTCTCTCCAGCACTTGTTGTTTGACCATTGTTTGCCTTGCATCTCATTCGTTCGCTACTTTTGTTGTGTGTACTGTTTGTTTCTGTGAACAAAATACCTATTTGCATTGCATTTACATTGTATTAGTTAATACATTACATTGTATTAGGCATATTAAGTGAGTTTATGGGAGGATGTGTGTATGTTATCTGTAAGTGCTACACCATTTTATATAAAGGATTTGAGCATCCGTAGATTTTGGTATCAGTGGGGGGTCCTGGAACCGATCTTCCAGGAATACCGAGGGATGACTGTATTACTTCATTGCCTTTTAAGATGACTAACACAGCTAAAATAGAATCAAATGCATCAAAAGCAGGTGTGTCCAGACTTTTGACTGGTACTGTAGGTGTAAGTTCGTAAGGCTTGGTTGCTTCCAAGTTCGGTTTGGCTTTACGTTCCAGAAGGATAAGATGGATTTGTTTGCTGATTGGTTATTGTGTACTTTTATGAATTTATTTGTGTGTATGTGTGTGTGCATGTACCCAAGGAAGGAGGAAACTCGTTGTGATGCTGGGGGGTACTTCCTGTCCACAGGAAGTGAGCGGGTGGCCAGTCGAGATGAACTGCATTGTCTTTGAGCCACGGGGCTGAGCGTAAACACTGGTTCTCCAGAGGTGCCATTTCGCTCTCTTCCCCAGACCTGTTCGGCCCCTTCCTGTGCCCCCCTTCCCCAGAATCATGCCCCAATTGAGCCTGAGTTCTTGGCTAATTAGTATTCATGTTGTATTCTGAAGCTTGGTCCATCATCTGTGAAGGTCTCTGTTCTCGGCTCCTCCTCCTGGGATTCAAACCCCCTCTACTTTAACGCCTTCTAAGTCAGTGTTTCCCAGCCCGGTCCCGGAGGACCCACAGCCAGTCCGTGTTTTTGCTCCCAATCCAGTTATCGTGGACCCTCAGCCCATCTGTGGACTGTCTGCGGGTCCCAGAGGACCAGACTGGGAAACGCTGTTCACGGTAGATCACGCTGTTAATCTATCTGAATGTGCTTTCCTCTCAGGACTGCCATTGGAGTATTTCTTGAAAGGATAACCCAGCTTGCTCTGTAGCTGTGCTCTTTTAAGGCATGTCCTGTTTTGGGGGGACAACAATGTGTATCTCTGTGTGCATTTAAGGACGTTATGTAGAAAACTAAGGTTTGTAGGAGCTGAGATTTGTACTAGTTAGTTTCAATAAATATGAGAGACTGGTGTATCCTAATAAAACAACGATTTTGTTGATAGTTACTTTCTTTTTGCATTTGATGTTACGGCTGCTGGTTATGAGCCTGCCTTTTTTGCTGGTGTGCTAATTTATTTCAGTATTTTGGATGGGTCCTGTCTACATGGGGTGCATGGAATCTGGGTAGGGGACTGGGTGCCTGTCAGTGGGGGTGATGTTGCAAATATCTGCCCATACATGAGATTCAGGGGTCGCTGACATCTGTAACACATGACTGGGGAAGTAGAGCTTTTTCCCTGGTGTGAAAAGTGTCTCTCTAGACGTGCTGACTGAGCAATACTCCCAGCTGACAGTGAGTCACTGTTTAGTTTTCTTGGTGGAAGGGTTCCCCCTAGTGGTTGAAATATGTCTAGTTTTGAGTGCCCGAATGGTTTTTCTAAACTGACTTATGCTGCATATTATGTACTGTGCTTTACTGACCTCTGGTAAGCGCTGGATCGGTTCAGGGTGAAATGTTGGTCAGTTTACTGTGACTTATGACCTTAATGCTTCTTTTCCTGTAAGAGGATAATGTAACAGAGAGGGATTATGGGAGGAGATGGCTTTCCTTCTCATTGCCGCGCTCTGTCCTTCTGTGACAGATCAGTGTATGACGGACAGGAACATGGCCTTTTTATGGACAAGCTGGAGGGTCGGATTCGCAACCATGACCGCGAGATCGAGAAGATGTGCAACCACCACTTCCAGGGCTTCGTGGACTCCATCACAGAGCTGCTCAAAGTGCGCGGCGAGGCCCAGAAGCTCAAGGTGGGTCAGCGGCAGAGGCCTGGGGGGTGGGGCTGCAGAAAGGAGGGAGGTTAGAGGGGTAGAAGGTGGAGAGTGACCTCTCTGTTACACGGATCGGTATAGCTGTGTTAATGTGGGTGTGTTTCTGTGGTTTGACTGTGTTTCTAAACGGTCTGCTTCTCATCTCAGAGTCAGGTGACTGACACCAACAGGAGGCTCCAGGATGATGGGAAGGAGGTAAGACCTGCCACCTTTAGGGATAATTTAGAACCATCTTTTGAATTTCATAATTAAGACCTTTACTGAACTGCAGTATGGCAGTCATGCAACAGTTATTTTTTTCCACATGCACATTCTGCATATGAGTTTATGTTTTGGGAGAAGGATGGATGGATTATTTTGCATGTAAAACTATTTAGATAAAAAAAGATTCCGTTACCATCCATAGGATAAAACATTGCCCATAGCAGTAATGGAAGCTACACTGGAGCGACTGAAAATGTATACAAATGCGAACGTTTAATCATATACAACTATACAAAATGAAGGTCCTCGAGTGACCTGTGAGAGCGTGAGCAAATACACCAAAGAATACGGGCAAAGATTATACCAAACTGACCTGATAGAGACCATCCCTGATGGTATTTCCCACCAGGTTTCCAGTTCATGGACCTCTTTGAAGGAATTTTAATTCATAAAGCTGTGCTCAGCCCTTCAGAAATAAATGCTGGCCTGATGTAGATAAAAGCAATATATCTGGCTCACTCCTCCCGTACTTTATGGATTTTGAAGATACAGGGTAATATTTCTGTCCTGAATTGAGTTTTCAAACGGCAGACTTTGATTTCTTTTCCATATGCCTACAGCTTTTGACTGCGATGGATGAGTTGCGGCAATGTCGCCTGCAGCAGAGGAACATCGCCACCACCACTGACAAACTGGCCCACTGTCTGCCCAGTACGTCTGTTACACATTGCCTTGTTCTGAAGTGCTGGCTGAGATTTCTGTGAAGATCAGCTTTAATAGCTTGATTTTAGAGCCAGCCCTTGTGCTGCAGGAGTCCAGGACTGGCAGATACATCGTAACATTGTGGCTGTTTTTGGCTTTCAGTGCTGGAGATGTACAGCAAGCTACAGGAGCAGATGAGGGCCAAAAGGTACCAGTTTGACTCTTTTTTTTTTTTTTTTTTTTGTGGCATTTTGCCAAGGGGTGTGTGTGTGTGTGTGTGTGTGTGTGGTTGGGGGGGGGGGGGTTTAAATATAATTG
>JAODKC010000016.1:16839276-16860442 GCA_026777985.1 Mormyrops attenuatus | reverse complement strand
TGGGAACGCCTCGGGATTCCCCCAGAGGAGCTGGACGAAGTGGCTGGGGAGAGGGAAGTCTGGGTTTCCCTGCTTAGGCTGCTGCCCCCGCGACCCGACCCGGAACAGCGGTAGTTAATGGATGGATGGATGGATGGATGGATGGATGGATACCTTAAATCCGACAGGTTATCTGGCTAAGCAAGAAATCCAGCTTCGTGATACAGGCCCCTGGCTCCACAATGTAATAATTACAAAAGCACACACATTTCTGATAAAACCCACTTTGATTCAGAAACAGACAGACTAACAGACAGACTATCGATAAGAAAGTATCAATGCATTACTGTACTTGCAGGGCTCCAGCATGGCCTCCAACTTTTGCAGTTTATCCAGCTCGGCTGCTGTTAGTGTAGGAACGTTAGTGCTTTGTAGGTCCAGTGCAGCTCTCAGTGGATGTTTATTTCTCAGAATTCGCCTTATCATGTCCAGAGGTGGCAATTTCAGGTCCAGAAAGTAAAAATCCAGACCAGGATTTTGTTTCAACCAACCACTTGAATACTATTTGACTGTGACTGTTTATGCTCAGCTGGTTGGTTGAAACAAAATCCTAGTCTGGATTTTTACTTTCGGGAGCTGAAATTGCCATTGAATGTGAGGGTGTTCTAACTTTTTCCTCAGTGGAAATTGGCATGTTAGTTCATTTCATTTGTTAAATTAGTGAACTTGCTTCTTATCTTTGCATAGATGACAGTGGTAGTACATCACCTTTATCTACAGATATAATTTGAGAGATGTAATATTGATATGTTGATATTTCTTAATAAAAAACTAAATATTTAATAGGGTGTCCTGTTTTTTTTCCACATGATTGTGTGTGTGTATGTGTGTGTCTATATATATATACATATATATATATATACATATATATATATATATGTGTATATAATACATGTATATAATGTATTAATATATATTACTTTATGACATCTGAAGGAACTTAAAATAGAAAAGTATTGCTTAGTTTATGATCTACTGGATAAACACCGACATCTGACGGTTTTAGAGTCTAATGTAGAATGTTTATCACTATTGTTTTTCTGCCTATATACACTATGATTGTTAAGAATGTGAAATTTGATAATGAAACTTTTAGTTGACATTTTAGCCTCGAACAACAAAGCAAAGTTGTAGCACATCATTGTGTTTACATGTGGGAGGTCTTCCAATGTAGATCAAAACTGTTTTGACTGAGCTTGACATCAAACATACACATACAAACCTTTGGTAACAAATTTTGGGAATATGTAAAGAAATTGTCCTCCTAATAAATAGAATGCTGCATTTTGTTTTTATTTCTAGTAGAACTCCAGCCCATTTTTGAGTGTTTTTCTATCCTTTTATTTATAGGCTTATAATAAATAAATCACAAAATATATTTAAGGTTATTGCATGGATCATTGCAGAAGTGAATATGCACTTTGTTTTCCATCTAATGTGTATAATATTGATGTTTTATGCATTATTAGGAGTGCATTTCGGTGGAAAATGTATATGCCTATTTGTGCACAGGATTGCTCTGGAATAGTTTAGCACGCAATGTTGCAACTTAGACGTCCAGATCGAGTCTGTTCTCTCAGTTCCAATAATATGCAATTACTGTCTGTGCATTATACCTATCCAAAGCTACGAGCCTGAGATTAATGGGTGTGAAAATCAATGCATTTTTTGTTTGTCTGGTTCTATGGGTTAAGCAGGCAAAGGAGAAATGAGGGAACTAGAGGCTGGTGTACTGCTGCACCATCTTGCCCCCAACAGCCACAGACAGCATCCCCCTGCCTCTCATGGGGGGTCACCTCACCGGTCACCATGTGCAGTTCCACATAGGTTGGCTCCAGCCGAGCCCAGGCTGCCCCATGTGAGGCCTCACCAGTGTCGTGGTGACCTCTGTGTCCACTAGGGCGGAGCAGGGGATTCCCTCCACTGTGACACAGACATAGTAAAAGTCCGAAGTGCAGGTGCGACCCACCACCGCCACCTGTGCAGCAGGGGCGTCCTCTCTGGGGGGGAGCCCCAACTGACTCACAACTGGCCCACACGATATATCTCTGCACCGCGAGCCCCAGGCTACCCTGCAGGCGGCGCAGCTGCTCTGGCTAAACATAGACCAGCTGTTTAGGGGAGAGAGTCCTCATGAGCTGGACCTTCAAAGCTTGCTCTGCACACTCTGGGGGCATGTGTCCATAGGCCCACTGCACCAGGTCCTTGGGGTTGTTAGCTGATGCCCAAAGAGGTTCCCCGAGCCATCTGCAGCGATCCCCCATTACTGCAGCATAGCTGTGTCTGTCCCCAGGGCTGAGCAGCAGGACAGTTTTTCCTCATTTAAACAATCGTGGCAGGACAGAGTCCCACTGCATGCGTTGTCAGCTCAAACTGAGTGTGGGACACTTCGCAGTCTGGCCTACCTAAGCTCTTGGGGGTTTTCAGTGGTTGGGGTGATGTGAGGGGTGATCCGGGGTGGGGGATGGTAGGCACAGTTAAACCAATTCCCTCGGCCACCCTGACCATGTCCACCCCCAGGCACAGCAGGGTTCGATGCCCTGTGTGTCGTGACATGTTACTCCTGTGACCATCATTAATATTATCTGCCATTTGTGCCACAGTCACCCTTCTGTTGGTTTGTCCCAGACGGGATCGCCTTCATTCACATCTCACATCGATGAGTCTTGGCCGCCCAACATCCTGTCAGTGGATCGTGGTTTTCCCCTCCTCAGATGGTACTACACAAAGTAGCCATCTGCTAGTTCGTTGCTTTTAAAATGATGATATTGCCAAGAGACATCACTGTCCTGTCGAGTAATATGCTCTAATTGCTAAGCCACTGCACAGACAGGTACAGTGATCCCCCGCCTATACACCTAATCCGCGATATAGAAAGAGCATATAAATAAACATTTTTTTATAGTTTAAGCCTTAAAATACCCCTCCCACACGCTTTAAACACATGTAAACCTATTAAAACAACACATACGAGTGTTGTGGATGTCGGGCTAAGGATACGAGTAACGTAAAATAATAATAATATGTAATGTATATGTATATACAGTATATATACATCTCTCTCTCTTTCTCTGTATATGTAATGGAATATATAAAAGTAAAAACATATATGGCTCTTATATTCTTTTCATCCTTCTTGATGTATCGTACCGTCTATTCATTCAAGCCATAATGGCGAGTGACGTCCGCGTAATGCTTTCCTTCCCGAAGCATATCCAGGAGTTTTACCTTCTCCTAAATGGTCAAGGTCTTCATCTGGTGCTTAGGCTCACTACCAGAAGGCTTAGAAGATGCAGGATGCTTGGGAGCCATCGTAGGGCTTAAAACAAAATGAAAACAATCAGACCACAAGCAAGGTACGTGATACGCAGAGAACTGTGAGGCGTCGGGGAAAAATCTGCGATGTAGTGGGGGCGCGATAGCTGAACTGCGATATGGGGGATCACTTGTATTAAGTACATCCCAACACTGGTGTCATGTGACTCGAAATGTGTGAATTGTACCATTGTAAAGGGAGCCAAATAAAAAACAGTGATTGCTTAAATGAGGAAAATCTTATATTATTAAAAACACAGACAGTCAGTTAAATTTTTGTATTTGTAATTGTGATAGGATGTTGCACTAGTGTGGATAATTAAACACCACTGACTAATGTGATCTTTCTGTTTTCAGAATTTTCAATTCCGATTGCAGTGGCTGCTTTGGGAATATATGCATGCATATTCATCAAGGATTATTTATTGATTTATGAAGAAAAGTGCTTGGAGGGATTTTACTGTAAGTAAGACATTTTGTACTGAGCCATATTCAGCCTGTTTATCACTGATGATTTACCCTGTAAACTGTCATCAGAGTACAATTAAAATCCATGATGTTCTCAAAACTCCCCTGCTTACATGTAGTTTGAAATTGTAATGCTTTGCATAATGGTGCTTATTATATATTCATTTGATATTTCTTGATAATTTTGTTGAGCAAAATTTAATTAACAGTGATGCTTATTCAAATATTTACTTGATAATCATTTTTAAGCATTTTTCCCCCTATGATTCCCAAAAGTACCATTAAAAAATCGTACCAGTTAATGAGTTTCAGTCAAGGGCATGTTGTGGTCATGTCATCATCAAACTGGGGCATGTCATTATCAAACTGACGTGTTTCACATAAAAACTCTTCACACCCTTAAAGAAGAACCTGAGGTCTTATCTATGGCCATGATGATAGGGGTGTTGGTGGTCTAGTTGTTAGGATGCTTATCTTTGGACCAAGAAATTACAGGTTCAAGTCCCACCCCCAGCACTACCATCATTGGGTCCCAGACTAATACCCTTAAACCCAACTTGCTCCAGGGGGACTGTCCCTGAATTTTGAAAAATGTAAGTTGCTCTGGATAAGAGTGTATGCTAAATGTAAAATGATACATCATTACAGTTTATTATCATGAATGTTTCCCTGGTATTTTGCTGCTTATTCCTGGTTCTTTGGTGGCGCCATGATGAGGCATAATAAGCCCTTTATTTATTCAGCAAGATGTTCCCCATGCGGCTGAGACTGCAGCCTCTCCTAAGTGTCGCCTCTCCTCCCTTCTCTCTCCTGAGCTGCCTTTCAGCCTCACATCAGCCTTTCTCCTCATCATCCTGGTGCCTCCTGGCCTCATCTCCTCATAATAACAGGTGTAAACATTTGTCCGGACGCTGCCTTTCTGGTACTATACAGACCTTTTCTTGCCCCCACAATTTGGTAAGCAGATTAGTAGTATGCCTAAAATATTATTCAGGGGTGTGTGACCAAAAAGTTATTAATCTGTATAAATTCACCTGGTTTCCACTGGTTTCACGCTTAAGATGGCAGCCTAATTTTTCTGGTGCCCCTGCCGGTTTAATAAAATAATCCTGAGAACCCTCTGGATAATATCAGGTTTTTGTACAAAATGGAAAGTAGGGCTGCAAAAAAAAAACGTAGGAAAACTGTAACAGACAACATTATGGAAGTCCTGAATCTACCTCCTCGTGACCACAACCCAGAGAAAGCCTTTGAAGAACTGAGGGGAGAGGGCCTTCTCTTAAAGGAGTGGAGAAGGCTAGTGCTAAGGAATGGTATCATGTACCACTGCATCAGAGACTGCAAAAGGGGAGTGGTGGAGCAGTTAATATTACCAGAGTAGCTGCAAACAACAGTCAAAGCTGCTCTTCATGATAGCTCTGGGCACTTGGGAATTTGAGAGAAGGTCACAGATGATAATGGAGAAATTTTTTACTGGACACAAATGTTCAGAATCAGAATCAGAATAGAGTTTATTGTTTAGTACCTTCACACATACAAGGAATTTGCTTCGGTGGTTGGTGCCAGACATCGAGAGATAAGGTGGTTAATATATATATGAGTATGTACAGGTACTAATATAAATAGTCAGAAAATGTGAAATATGATACAGCAGTGGAAATATATACATATACATATTTAAGAGAGTGCATGCTTGTACTGGGATGGGGAAATAGTACTTCAGCAAGTGCTCCTGGCCTTATTGATGAGGCGGGCTGCGGTGGAGAAAAACTGTCCCTATGTCGTGATGTTTTGGTCCCAATGGACCACAACCTTCTGCCAGAGGGGAGAGTCCAAAGGAGCTTGTGACCAGGGTGAGAGGAATCAGCCATGATCCTTCCTGCTCTTTTCAAAGACCTGGACTCGTTCAGGTCAAGGAAATCAAGGATTGGTGCGAGCAGTGTGAGAAATGCTGCCTCAGAAAGACTCCTACTGCAGACCTCAGGGCTCCCCTGGTCAGTATCCACAGCAGTGCACCCCTGGAGCTGGTTTGTATGGACTTTTTGCCCCTAGAAAAGTCAAAGGGCAGTATAGAAAATGTGGTCATTGTTACTAATAATTTCTCCTGCTATGCCCAGGCGTATCAAAAAGTTGGCACAGTTGCTATGGTACTGTGAAGGAATTTCTTCTGTCAGTTTGGTTTTACTGTAAAATTGCACTGGACTAAGGACATAATTTCGAAAGTGTAGTTGTGAAGGAGCTGTATAAGTGTATGGGCATCATCAAGACCCACACAACCCCTTACCAGCCCCAGGGCAAAGGGACCATTGAAACCTTCAACAGAATTCTCATGAATATGCTGGGACCATTAGAATCTCACTTGAAGCCCCTGTGGTATGAGTATGTAGATGCCATGACATATGCTTACAACTGCACATGGCATGACTGAACTGGTTACACCTCATACTATCTAATGTTTGGTAGACATCCTAGTCTCCCAGTCGACCTGATTTTTGGGCTCCCCACCCCTACTAATAAGCCATGTGTATACAGTGAGTATATCCAAACTCTGCATGACTGTCTGACGCTGGCCTATGCCCAGGTTTATCAGGCATCTCGACATGCAAAAAGACAACAGGAAAAGCACTATGACTAAAAAGCAAAGAGTCAAATTTTAATCCCGGGGGATAGAGTCCTGGTGAAGGTGCGTCATGTGAAGGGGCAGTGGAAGCTGGGAGATAGGTGGGAAACACGTCTGTACGTCATGGTGAAGAAGCAGCCTGGTTTGCCTGTATATGTGGTGTGATCAGAGTGGTTCACCACAACCTTCTTACAACTTCTAACACATGCACTGGAACCTGAACATCTGGAGGAACTTTATGTTCAGCGATGAGTCCACATTCTGCCTACTGCAGTTGAATCATAGGGTCAAAGTGTGGAGAAGACATGGAGAATGCTATGCTGATTGCTGCACTGATAGGGTAACAGCTTTTGGTGGAGGCAGTGTAATGGCGTGGGGCGGCATCTCTGTCACTGGAAAAACAAGGCTTGTCATCAATGGAGGAAGATTTCAAGATGAGATTCTGCAACCAGTGGCAATCCCAAATCTCCTCCAAAAAATAAACTCAGATCTTCCAAGATGACAACGCTCACCCCCTCAGAGTGGGGCTTTATCAGAGACTACCTCCATAATTTTGGAGTGGAGAGGATGGAATGGCCTGCCTGCGGTCCTGACTTCAGCCCTATTGAACACTTGTGGGATCAGCTTGGGCGTGCTGTTCATGGCAGAGTGACCAACACAACCACATTTGCTGACTTGCGACAAATGCCGCTTGATGAATGGGGTGCCATCACACAGCAGTGTGTGACCAAGCTGGTGACCAGCACGAGGAGGAGGTGCCAGGCTTTTGTGGCTATGCATGGTTCTTCTGCACGCTACTGAGGTTCCTGTTTGTTAAATGAATACATTTTTAAATTACCAATATGTCTTGTTTCTTCAGACTTCAATCATTCAATCCACGAAACGACACCAAATAAGAGTCAATAGCAAAATCTGTCATGTCACGGGGAAGAACGGAGACAAAGGCAGGCATGGGGAAAACCAAAAGGGGCTTTATTAAATGAAACTGCAGAAAAGGCAAAAGGAAATGGACCATAGGGGGGCGGAGTCAAAACGGGAGGATCAGACGAGAGCACAGGACACAGGGCAAGACAGGGAGGCACTATATACACCACTGATGAGGGAGCAGACAAGAGGCACATGGGGTGAGCCACACAAGTAACAGGTGTGGCTTGTTAGAGCCACACAACAGAGAGAACGAGGTGGAAGTGATGCAGGGTGTGACAGAATCAGCTTTTGGCATTGGCAGAGAAGTTTTTTATGGGGGCAACCAACTCTGGTGCTCAGCCCACAGATGCATTTTCCTTACAAATGGCACCATTTAAAAGGGAAATAAACAGGCTTTCCAACGGTATAAGATTTATTGCCAAGAAGCATTGTCACAAAGAAATAATCAACCAAATACAAATTTCCTTACTTTTTGTGCTAAGTTTATATTCCACCAAGACAACTGCAAGATAAATTCCAGTTGAAATGAGGTCTGCACCAAAATACTTAGGTATAATGCTACCCAAGGAAGTTTCCATATTGACAAAGCTTAATTAAATGGCTAAAATAAATCAGAAATACATTGATGGAATTCTAATTCTTTTTCTTGAGTATCATTCAGAGAATTGAGGCTGTGCATGGTTCCTCTGCATGCTACTGATGCTCCTTGGAATATTCTTCCAAGATTCTTTTTCTTGTTTCAAGCACTCTCCACAGAACAATTTTTAAATGAGATGAAATTATATTTAGCAGCAGCTAAGAAGGCAGTAGTGACAGCGAAGGCCAAATATTACCAAAAATTGTACGACCAGCTAGATTTGTCTGGAGGTGCAAACACTATCTACAGCATTGCCAGCCCATGACACCGTGCAACCTGAGACATCGACCACGTCAAAAACATCAAGGACGAGCACCAGGAAGTCCTCCGCAACCTGTCGGCAATCTTAAAGCAATGGAGCCAATCCTTTTCAAAGGTTTCAAAACTGAAGTTCCTGCACCCGCCTATACCAGCAGCAGAGCCACCCTTCAAAGAACCAGTCCCTCATATCAAGGTGTCAGAGGTCGAGGTAGTGATCCAAAAGATGGAAGAATGGAAAGGCTCAACAAAATCTCAATAAAATTACTCAATTAAATTAAGTTATTCCTAATTAAAATCTTATAAGTAAACAATAAAAGCAGGACCTTGACAATAGTAAAGTGACTTATGCCAAGCAGTACAGATATGCAAACAAGCAGTAGTGCAGAGTGAACCACATCTCTTCACATGTAATGTACCAGTACTGATATGATTAATGTGCTGTATTCAGATGTCTTATTGCCTGCATAATAAAGCTGTTGCACAACCTAGCATTTCTGGTTCTGATGCTAAAAGGGGTAAAAGTAAACTATTGAGAGTGGGATGGGTCTTTGACAATGCAGTGTATCCTTTGAAGGCAGCTCCTGGATACAGGGAAAATGCACTCTAATAATCTTCTCTGCCCCTCTGATTATCTCCTGTAGGGTCTTGATTGTCTTTGTGCAGTTGGAGTATAAGGTGGAGATGCAGTATGTTAGAACACTCTCAACCATACCTCTGTAGAAGGTGGTGAGAATTTCAGGGGGAGCATTGCCTGTTTCATCTTCCTGATGACCCATAGTCTCTGTTGGGCCCATTTGATGATTTTATTACAATCCAGGGACTAAGGGAGTCCGTAAGAGATGTAGATCCCCAAGAATTTGATGTTGTCCACCCTTTCCACTGTGAAACCACTAATCCTGAGTAGTATATAGTTAATGGGAGTCCTTCTGAAGTCCATAATCGTCTCCTTGGTTTTGTTGATGTTAAGGACCAGGTTATTATCCTTGTACCAGCCTACTGCATTGTTTACCTCCTGTCTGTTGCTTCATCATTGTTACTGATCAGTTCTACAACAGTCGTATCATCAGCAAACTTGATGATCTGGTTACAGGTGCATTTAGCAGAGCAGTCATGAGTTTGCAGTGTAAAGAGCAGTAGCCCGAGCACACACCCCTGGGGGCCCCTGAACTCATAAGAATAAATAAGATAAGACTCATCATGATGGAGCCTGAAGTTCTGCTGACAACCCGAACTGTCTGTGCTCTGTCAGGAAATCCATGATCCAGCAACAGGTGGAAGTGCTGAGACCAAACAGGGAAAGTTTTTTAACCAACCTGTGTGGAATTATGGTATTAAGTGCTGAACTAAAGTTTATGTACAGCATCAAGTATTTTATTGTCCAAGTGAGACAGCACTGTATGCAGTGTGGAAGATATACATGTTATATATACGGGGAAGAATAGACACTTTAGCGGAATCAGGAGCAAGGAGCAGCTTTATTTTAGATGGAAAAGTTCTCAAAAATTTCTGTGGGAGCGAAAATAACTCTCATCGCTATTCCCAAGATGATGGACAGAGAACATAGTCAGACAGACGGGGTCGGGCGATGTGCATCGGAGATCAGAGGGCTTAGGCAGGTATTCGGCGGTAATGGGCAGGCAGAAGTCGGGCGATGTGCGTCGGAGATCGAGGGGGCAGGCAATTCTCGGGGTCTGGGGGCGAAAACAGGGTGCAGGTAACCAGGCAGACAGACAGGAATAAACGCTCAAACTCAGGACTGGCCATGAAGATCTTGCGTCGGAGTTTCAGATCAGGCAAACTAAAATAGGCTCCACTGATTCAACCGCTAGGAATCAGCTGAGAGGTCCGACAGTCCAAGAACTGGGAACACCAGAAAAACCGGTGGAGAAGCACGTAAACTGGGCAGTTTCCATTCTCAGGAAGGTAATCCTCGTCGGGGTCTCCCCGGGGGTCCTTCTGACCTCACTAGGGGATCCCTGGGGTTAGTCTGTGACAATACAGCTCTGAAAAAAATTGAGAGTTTCACTCATTTCTTAAGAACATAAGAAATTTACAAATGAGAGGAGGCCATTCGGCCCATCAAGCTCGTTTGGGGAGAACTTAATGAACCGTTCTATGCAGTTCATTACAATCATCATCAGGATAGCAGTCATTCAAGCAAGTCACAGCTGTTTTCTTTGTTACTGGAATGACTGTATTGGGGACTGTGGCCTGGCTCTAGGAGATGACAAAGATGCTTATTAAAAATCTTTCAGTTAGTCAGCAGAGTCCCTAAGCACATGACTGGGAATGTTCTCAGGTGCTGCTGCTTTCCTTGGATTGACCCTGGCCAGGGTCTTCTGCACGTCAGCTCCCCACATGGTCATGGAAGTCTTTGCCTTGTGTGATTTCTGGTGCCTCAAAGTGTCTAAAAAATGTATTGAGTGCAGTGTTACAGTCATCAATCTGTAGTCGGGTTTTATAATATGTTATAGCCTGGATTCCCTGCCATAAGTGCATGCTCTCTCTGGTGTTCATGTTGTAGCCACTGATTTTTTTCAGCATAGGCCTGTTTGGCTTTTGTGTTCCCCTGCGTTAGATCAGCCCTCGCTGAGCAAACAGCAATCTCATCCCTGGATCCGAAGGCTGCATTCTGGATTTTCAGTAGTGTATAAACCTCTGCAATCATCAATGGCTTCTTATTGCTACCCATGGTAATAAGCTTATGACAGTCCCATCAGCATATTTGGCAGCGTATCTGGTCACTATCTCAGCATATTCTTGGATGTTTGAACTTGGAATCTGACGGCAGAATCTGCGCATATGTACGCCAACTCTGACCCATGCATGCGAACATTTTGGAGAACGGGACCTAAAAGATGCGTATGCCTGTTCCTATGCAAGACACTTGTGAGCAAGACACTGAACCCCAAATTGCTCCTGGTGAGCAGGTTGGCGCCTTGCATGGCAGCCTCCGCCACCGGTGTATGTATGTTTGTGTGGATGGATGAATGAGAGGCAAGAATTGTAAAGCGCTTTGAGTGCTCGTAGGAGTAGAAAAGCGCTATATAAATGCAATCCATTTACCTTTTACCATTTCATGTATTGAATTGTTCGGTTATAAAATGCAGGTGACAGTGACTCTCAAGCGCTGGCTACTCACCTGCATTTCAAACCCCCAGAGCGCAGAGGAAAATCCCTATAACGACGCTCATGCTCGTGCGCATACCGTTGTGGAGCATGCGATCGTCGTGCTGAAATGCAGATGGCGATGTTTGGACGCATCAGGTGGCCGGTTGTTGTACCACCGCCCAAAAGTGGGCCGAATTACTAGAGCCTGTGCTGTGTTGCACAACATTGCACAGAGGAATGGCATTCCTCTCCCTCCTAGCCTACCTTTACCACAACACGACCCGGACCCACAGCCCCGGACGCGGCATGAAGGCTATCAATTGGGAGCAAGACTCAGGGAAGATGTAATGTGGTGTTTGAAAAGACAGCAGTGCAAAGGTATTTTTTTCAAGAAGATCTGTTAATGTTGTTGAAATATCACCTACTGTAACACAGCTCTTATTTGTTTCAATTCATCCGAAATTACATTGATTGCTCTAATTGTATCTCGTTGTATCACCAAGACAGCCTCAATTAGGACCCGGCCACAGGCTACATGCACCCGGGACTCACTGCTGCTGGGGACACCCAGGGGCTCTTCAGCCACCTCCTGCGACTCGTCACCACCTACTGCTCTCATTGTCTCTGCGGAGGGGGGGGGGGGGACTATAAACCATTACATTGGGCTTTGTCAAAAGTTAACTTTTTTTTTCTCAGAAATGCGAATAAAAACTTATTTTTACTTAACCATATGTCGTCTCGGCCATGTCTGTGTCTCCCTCTTTCTCAGACACCACCCCACACACACTTGTTTCCATGAGTATTGAAGCCATCCAGGTTTCTAAAGGTGTCAACTCTGATGTGCCCTCACCGCCTCTGGTAGCAGACACGTTCTTTTGATGTGCTGTAGTTCTTTTTTTTTTATAATCACTTTTTTTTTATTTTGGGCACCGTCCTGTTTGCAGCACTCACTTTATTCACAGCATTCCTTACCTGTTGCCACTCACTGCCTTTCTTTTTGTTTGTCACCCCACTACTGTGACCACCAAACAAAATAATTTCGGTTTCAGAAAAAATTCTCTTACTTTTCCTCTCGTTTGGCATGATGCCATGAGTTTTTTGAGGTTTACATTGGAGGCTTAACTATGCATTAGGTGATTTGCAATGACCATGTATGGTTGAACGGGGGCGTGTAGAGGGCAGAATATGCGGCAAATGCACGTGCGCACAATCCCAGGTAGAGTGCGTTTTATAAAGCATAGTGCCCCAACTCCTTATAATGTCCTTGAAAGGAATATTCTGATGCTACTACTATTTTATCCACCCTATGTAAAAGTCCAACCCTGAAATATTTAACAGCAAAACGTAAATGATGAAATATTTAATGGAGGCTTGTTGTACGTTACGTTTATTTAATCTGTTTTTCATGTTTTATTGCTTTCAGATTTGGCTCAGAAAATTCTTTTGGGGATATTCTTCATGCTTCACCTAATATTAAGTTTCCTGTATCTGTGTCTGATTCTAGAAAATGACAAAGGTAAGAAAAACCTTTAACAATAATTGTGAAATGTTTAACCTGTAAATTTTTTTTGTTTTAAAAATCTTTATATTTATGAACATTTTGGGGGGGGCTGCAATAAACGGTAATGCAATATAACCATGTCTAGTATCTAGTCATGCCTGAAATACACCTTATTAATAAAGGCATATACTTGGATGCCATCAATATGAAATAGACAGTAAAACACCGTAGTGTCGTGTATGTTATAAAAAGGAAACGTCCAGTGATGGAGTGTTTTTGTTATTAAATTTGTTATGTGAGTCTTCAGAGATGTATTCATTGATTTTATAGGAACAGGAAGTGGTTCATTTTATTAATAACCTTTGTTATATTAAAAACTGAAATTAACTGCAACTAATTCTCACCACAGGACGACCTGTAAAGATCTGCGAGTTTGTGTTCATCTACATTCTGACTGTCACATTGCTCTTTTTATTCTGGTATCAGGAGGATGTACTTGGTACATATTTGTTTTACTTTAAAATAATTTTTAAACAACCCATTTATTGATGAGTTGTTTAAATGATTTGTGTTTCATTAATACAATGGAAACCACTTATAGTGATCCCGTCTGTCTGGGTGATGTTGATCACTATAAGCGGATGATCGTTATAATAATTTTTTTTTCTTTATGTCTCAGACAGATTACCATCTAGTTCACATATGTATATTTATTACATGAATTTAAGGTAATAAAACGGTGTCACTATTTACTGAATTTTATTGACTCAAAGTACAGTATAGCTGTTTCAAATGCTTTTCAAATTACAGTACTGTACAAATTAAATTACTGAACTGTGTATAATTTAAATGCTATAATGTAGTATAGTACTGTACAGAAATATTTAGTTCAATTCAATTTTATTTACACAGCGCATTCACAGTGTAAGATTTTCTCAAAGCGCTTTTTTGTAGTCTCGCTGCTGCATATCAGTGGTTCGTTTTTGGCGGTTTATCATAAACTTTGATGAGTATATGTTTGTCATTGAGAGAAAATGACTTTCTTATTCTCATCATGTTTTCTGTGCACGCTACATTAGCCTCAGGTAGCTAGCCAGAAGCAGATGGGTAATCGTAAAGCAAAGTAGGACAATCAAAGGAGAAAAATAAAAAGAAAAAACAATTACTGCAGCTTTAATTTTTTTTTGTATGTTCATCATGTTTAAAAAGACCTAAAATGTACACTGTAAGCTGACAACTTGATTACAATAAGTGATTTATTTAAACAGTATTTGTGCAGTAATGATTCTGGCCCAAGCTTTTTGATACATATAAGCGGTTGATCAATATAACCCTAATCATTATAAGTGGTTTCCACTGTACTCTTTTATATTTTCAATATATAATTTATATATATATATATAATTTATATATTTATAAAATATATATATATAGTTTTTGTAAACAGCATAAAAATGTTTAAATTAATGAAAAACCCTATGATATATATGGTTGTTTCAATCTATATACGTACAGTGCCATGACAAAGTATACAAAGTATTCTGATCTTGATTCCCTCTACTTTTTCTTAATAGTTTTTAACCTCCAAACAAATTTAGGACAATACAAAGGCCAACCTGAATAAACACAACACACTGTTTTTAAATGACATTATGATTAATTGAAAGAAAAAAATTCAACAAGACCCATATCACCCATGTGACAAAATACAGGCATTCAATGAACCGATGAACCACATCTAAATGATAAACGGTTAAACCAAATGAGACACACCCAAGTTTGATTGCTGCTAGCCCTTTTGAACCTACACATCACTTAAATAGAACCATTACAGTAATTTGGATACCATGCTTTATCCAGAAAAACTTCCAGAAGAGCTGAGAAATAATGTAATTGAAATATATCAGTCAAGGGGTACAAAGCACTTTGTAAAACCCTTGGCTCCAGTGAGAGCCATAATCTGCAGATGGAAAAAACTTGGAAAAATGACGTCTGTCCAGGAGTGGCCAGCCTAGCAGAATTACTCCAAGATCACATAGACAACTCATGAGGGAAGCTACAGCAGACCCCAGACAAACATGTAAGGAACTGCAGGCCTTTCTTAGATCAGTTATTGTCTGTGTTTATGATTCCACGATTAGAAAGACACTGGGGAAAAAATGGTGTCCATGAGAGAGTTGCAAAAGCCACTGCTACATAAGAGGAACATGAAGGCTCGTCTACTATTCACCAAAAGGCGCTATGATTACCCCCAACACTTTTGGGAGAATGTTCTCTTTGGAAGACATGTGTCCTGCTACATCTTGTGTGAGTCACTCAATCAACCAATGAACCAAATCTAAATTATGAGTTAATTTAAAATACTACCCGTGTTTAATTGCTGCCTGTCCTTTTTAACCGACAAATCACTTAAATAGAACCATTGCAGTAATCTGGACATCCCTCAATGAAAAGAACTTCCGGAATATCCGAGAGAAAGTTAATGAAATATATCAGTGAGGAAAGGGCTACAAAACACTCTCTAAAACCCTTGGAGTCCAGTGAATCACCATGAGAGCCGTCATCTTAGATAGAAAAAACTTTTAATGGTGCCAAATCTACCCAGCAGTGGCTGGCCTAGCACAATTACTCCCAGAGTTCATAGAAAACTCATCAGGGAAACTACAGTAGATCCCAGATTAACTCTCTGGATCTGTCAGAAATTTCGCCAAACTCTCCAAAGTTTTTAGATTGGTGAAATATTTTAAAATGTCAAGGCATGTCAGACTACCCGGAAAGTGGCTGAGAGGCCTCAGACTCCATAGGGTTAAGATAGTCAGCAGACTCCTTTCAGATCAGTCAATGTCAAGAGCACATAGAAAACTCATCAGGGAAGTCAGAACAAACCACAGACAAAGATCTAAGGAACTGCAGGTCTCTCTCAGATTAGTTAATGTCTGGATTCATGGTTCCATGATTAGAACGACCCTGGACAAAAATGGTGTCCGTGGGAGATTTGCAAGGCAAAAACGACAGCTAAATAAGAGGAACATGAAAAGTTGTCTGATATTTGCCAAAAAGCACCTTGATTACCCCCATCAAAGGCATCTGATTGGTTGGTCCTGCCTCCTATAGTTGCTTTCTCTACAATATGATTGGTTATCTCTCTTAACCAGTCATTTTTCATTCTGCCTTCAGATAATTTTTGTATAAGTAATACTCACATGAGTTCACTTTTGGGAGAATGTTCTGTGGAGCTATTTGGAAGACGGGTTCTGCTACGTCTGGCATAAAGTTTACACAGCTTCCACACAAAGAACATCATGCCCACAGTCAGACGTGGTGGAGGCAGCGTGATGTGTGCTGATGCTTTGCTGCTTCAGAAAGTACTGAAGGAGAATGTCTGTAATCTGAAGGTGAAGCTAAATAGGGTTATGTGGCAGGATAATGATCCCAAGCACAAGAGGAAGTCCACCTCTGAATGGCTGAAAAGAAATAAAAAACAAAATTACTCCGCCCAAACTGAGGAGACCGGGGCCTCTCCCTGGAGCCAGTCCTGGAGTGGGAGCTTGACGGCGAGCACCTGGTGGCCGGCCCTCCACCAATGGCGCCTGGTCAGGCATAGCCTGAAAGAGTAACATGGGTCTGCCCTTGTGTGGGCCCACCACCTGCAGGGCGGGTCATGGGGGTCAGGTGCAATGTAGATCTGGTGGCAGCTGAAGGCAGGGGTCTCAGCAGTCTGATCACCGGCTACCAAAACTGGCTTTAGGGACACGGAGTTTAGCCGCTTTGGTGGAAAAGGAACCTGAGCTGGTGCGGGAGGTAGAGACATACTGATGAGATATAGTCAGGCTCACCTCGACGCACAGCTCGGACTCTAGAACCAAACTCCTGGAGACGGACTGGATTCAATTCCACTCTGGAGTCGCCCATGCTAAGAGGTGCTGGGCAGGGGTGGGGCTACTTATAGCCCCCCGATTCGGTGCTTGTGTGTTGAAATTTACCCCAGTGGATGAGAGGGTTGCCGCCCTTCAACTTCGTGTTGGGTTACGGACTCTGACGGTTGTTTGTACACACCTGAACACCAGTTTGGAGTGACTGGCTTTCTTGGAGGCATTGGAGGGGGTGCTGGAAGGTGCCCCATCTGGGGAATCCATTATTCTACTGGTGGACTTTAATGCTCACGTGAGTAATGAAAGTGAAACCTGGAAGGGTGTGATTGGGAGGTATAGCCTGCCCGATCAGAATCCGAGTGGTGATCAGTTATTGGAATTCTGTGCTAATCACATTTTGTCCATAACGAACACTATGTTCGAGCATTTTGTTCACCAATTTTGTTCACAACTTTTATGGACAGAATTTCTAGGTGTAGCCAAGGGGCAGAGGGGGTCTGGTTTTGGGGCCTCAGGATCACATCTTTCCTTTTTGCAGATGATGTGGTCCTGTTGGCGTCATAAAGTTGTGACCTGCAGCATGCACTGGGGTGGTTTGCAGCTGATTGTGAGGTGGCTGGGATGAGGATCAGCACCTCCAAATGTGAGGCCATGGTTCTCAACCGGAAAAGGGTGGATTGCCCTCTCCTGGTGAGGGATGAGTTACTGCCTCAAGCGAAGGAGTTTAAGTATCTCAGGGTCTTGTTCACGAGTGAGGGAAAATGGGAACTGAAGATTGATAGATGAATCGGTCCAGAATCGACAGTAATGCGGACTGGACATCCCTGTCTGGGCATCCCTGCTTTGACTGGTGCCCCCGCAACCTAACCCCAGATAAGCAGCATAAAATGGGTGGATGATTGGATGGATGGATGGAGTGGCTTAGTCAAAGTCCTGACATGATCCCCATTGAAATGTGGTGGGTATGGAAGTCTAATATTTTGGGAAAAATAAAACTCTGACCCCTGTATGTAGGGAAGGTTCCTTTTTCATTGCGAGTCTGTGCACTTAGGGGTCCCCCAGAAAACAGCAGGAAGGGAGCGCTCCGAGCCACAACATGTCTGACAATTTATACCATCAGTTACGAGTTTATGCCCCTTGCACAAGACTCCCAGATGTCTCCTTCTCTTGCTGACTTTTTTGTATACAGTAATCCCTCGTTTATCGCAGTTAATCGGTTCCAGACTCGACCGTGAAGTAGAATTTCCACAAAGTAGGATTCTTTATTTATAAATTGAATATTTTCATAGTTAGAGCATAGAAAACCTGTTTATGACCTTCTAAATAAGGTTTTTACATTATTAGAGCCCTCTATACATGAAATAACCTTTAGTCACCTTATACACTCGTATTACCCAATATATTAGACAAAAAAAGAAAATGACATATTAGACGTTACAAATATCATATTATTATTGTACATTCAATTACTGCTATTTTTTGTCGCAGATAAACTACTTTTATTTGAATCATGGATCCCAGCAAGAACACTCACGGATAAAAAAAGGCTTGTTTAAATTAAAAATACCGAAAATCAGTGCATTTCCAGACTCCGTCCAGGGTGGATATTATATACTGCACATTAGGGTTGGGTACCTTTCACATTTCAATCGATATCGGTACCGGTACTTAGTGTTTGGCACCGATACTCAACGGTACTTCATTTCGATACCTTGCTCTGAATCTGTAATGCCTAATTTGTATCAACATAAAAAATACAGTAATAAAAAATAAGCCCCAAACTAATTTCAAACATTGTCAACTATTTATTTTGAACAAACTCTTCCTGAAACTTCCACACAACTGTGACCAGAAACATTACTTTAACAATTCTTTTTAAGGAAGACGAGCATGTCAACCTTTTCGGGTGAAAGCCGTGCCCGCTCCACACTCACAGGGCGTTTTTCCAGGGCACCAGGTACCGTACTTTCGGTACTTCCATAAAGTGCCAAAAGTATGGCACTTCTTTCGTGTCGGTTTTCCACTGGCGTAAAAAATGGTACCGGCGCCAAATTACATCATCAGTGACCGCCCCTGACCGACATTGTCACAAAGCGCAGCTTAAATCATCCATCCATTGTCCAAACCGCTTATCCCAGTGGGTCGCGGGGAGTCTGGAGCCTATCCTGGAAACTATGGGCACGAGGCGGGGAACAACCCAGCATGGGGGGCCAGCCCATTGCAGGGCACACTCACACACCAGGCACACACATGCACACCTATGCACACCTATGGGCAATTTAGCAACTCCAATCAGCCTCAGCATGTCTTTGGACTGTGGGGGGGAAACTGGAGTACCTGGAGAAAACCCCACAACGACATGGGGAGAATATGCAAACTCCACACACATGGAACCCAGATGGAGACTCGAACCCAGGTCCCAGAGGTGCGAGGCAACAGTGCTAACCACTGCACCACCATGCCGCCCCCAGCTTAAATCATAATTTAAAAAAAAACAGCCCAAAATTAAAAATAACAGTTTAGGCTGGAAAATGTGGTTTATTATGTCATGTCAGCTCCTATCACAGTATAAGATTCAGTAATATCCAAATTGCATGAATGCTGCCATCAGTTACGTTTACGTAGGTACACTTACATTGGCTAAGCCGATCAAAGCAGTAAGAATTAGCTTACTGCTAATTCAGTCTTTTGAAAGCAAACAAATGATTTAATTATGCTTTTTGATTTTCAAGTGGCATTGTTCGGTGTTTCGCGTGTGCCCCATTTCTTCCAAGCGGCTTAGTATTAAGGTGTTCCGGGCAATTCAGTTTCCCTGTGTTTCCCTTGTCTATCAGGAGATAATGTTTCCCCTAATATTAAACCGAAGTGGTATGTGAAATGTCTGAAAATCACTCGGGTACATTATTACATGTGAATACAGTAGATCGTCAAGCATAATATGGTCTTATAAGCAATACTACCGTTTTCATCAAGAAATATCTCTATCCAGCGAATTAAATACTTTCATTTATTATCTGTAAAAACAAAAAACATCGAAAAGGCATGTGATGTTTTAAAATATATGGCTTGTTTATCTCAAGAGCTTCGTAGAAAAACATTAAAACAGCAAAACCGTCTACAAATCAGCGCGCGACAGGGGAAACATAGGGAAACTGAATTGGCCGGAACGGCTAAAACTTTTTTATTTTGAGTTGTGCCATCCAAATCCCGCTGGATCTGTTCATCCGACCATAAGGCGATTACAGCCTGTTTCCTTGTTTGTCTATCCTTCCATCTTACTTTTTTATATTTTTGTTTCTACTGCTTTTTATTTTGTTTCTCGCTGTTCGCTGTGTGTTTCAAAAGATTGCGGTTGTATTTTGTGTTTCAGCGGCAGGCTATTTGCATACCCAATCGACAGCAGATACGTTTGCAAGTCCCACCTCAAAGTACCAAAGTACCAAAGAAGTACCCCAACTGGTTTGGCACTTTCGGTACTGGTACTCGACCGGAAGTCAATGGAAAAGCGAAAGTACCGTACCGAAAGTACCGCACTTTTTGTGCGGTGGAAAAGCACCCACAGTGTCCCCTGCTGTTGAAAACACCCGCTCTGAGGGTGTCGAGGAGGCCTGAACACACAGATATTTTTTGGCCAAGTTAGTGAGCAGTGGCATCTGGTCCCTCTTCTGCCACCACCACAGGATAGGTTTCACTGAGCTGAGGACTGCCGGTGGCTCCTGTATAGCTGTACCTCATTCTGGGCCTTTTCCGTGATTGATGACCCACTGCACTTTGTATCTACAGCCTTCAAGAGGGCCTGATCTTCATCTTTGAAGAGCTCCCTTAGAGCTGAAAGTTTTTTTCTGCAAACAGAAACATTTCTCATAATTATCATGCATTATTTTACCACTAGAAGAAGTGTGTCAGTAACATCACTCTCTTACATGTGGTGGTGGTGCTGACGGTGAAGATGCTGCTGCTGCTCCTGGGGCCTTGTCTTCACTACACCAGTCCTCCTCTTCCTCCTTCTCATCCTCCTGAAGTTGCTGCTCTTCTTCTTGGGCAACTTCCCCATGCTTTAATAAAGTATACACAACAAAAAAAAAAACCATACTAGAATAACAATTATACAACACAACACATAAAGACAAATTAAAGATAACAAACAAACCTTTTTGCTGCTAAGTGTGACCGCTTCTTCGTCCACATGGGACCACACAGCCTTATCATGGACCTTGGCTTTAAATCAAGGATCCAGGGCTGTAGCCTCCTCCAAAAACCGCATGAGGTCATAATTGCTTTCATACTAACAAGATTGGTTTCAGACAAGCTAAGTTGGCTGCTGGGATTGCTGCACTAGGAACGAGTGGTGTAGACGCTGTGTGCACTTGTGTTGTGTTGTGCGCCTGTTGAAGCGGTTGACTGGGATTATTTGG
>JAODKC010000016.1:16766151-16776315 GCA_026777985.1 Mormyrops attenuatus | reverse complement strand
ATGAGTCCAACAGCAAGGATGAAAATGATTATGATTGGCTGGGAGAGCGCATGCAGAGCTCATGCAAATGCAGCGGCAGTAAATTTACACTGATCTTGTAACATATACTAGATAAGCTTGTTCCTGTGGAGTGGAAGGCGTGGGAGTCTGTTAAGGCTGATAATCGGAATGGTACTTTGTTTCTTCGTTCAGTGAGCTGGCTGTGTGAAAGGGGAATGACAGCTGTGTGTGTTTCGTATGGAATGAATCGATCCACACTGGGGTATGACTGTAGTGCTGAGGTTCATTCCCCGTGGGGCCTCAGTAATCAGGTTTATGGTGCGGATGGATATCCTAATCCTACCCCTCCTCATACACTAACGTATGACATGTATGGTACAGATGGATATCCTAATCCTACTTCTCCTCATATACTAACGTATAACATGTATGGTGTGGATGGATATCCTAATCCTACCCCTCCTCATACACTAACGTATAACTTGTGTAGGCAGAGTTTGGTTCATTGTAACTGTAATGCGTCCCTGATGTGAATGTTACTTGTTTTGGTCCCTCACCTTCCAGTGGGGGCCCAGCTCCTGATCCCTGTGTGTCCCTCATGCCCTGGAATTTCACAGAAGGCCTGACTGCACCCCATCACTCTGCCTTCATATGTGGTCATTGGGGTCACACTTATCCACTTACCTGGATGGAATCATACGGGCTGTTTGACTCATTTGGTTCCACTATGCATTTGGCTTTATAGCTGTTTGGAAGCATGATTTAGGGTGAATAATGTCTCCCAGCCAAACACCCTCACTGACTTTTCATGACCTTTATTAATCTGCTTCCTAACCTGTGTGGCTCTATGGTTTGAACTTAACCGCAGGCTGATCCTGCTCTCTGATCCTTACTTGCACGTTACTTTATTCAAAAGCATCTGATACACAAATGAACCACTGAATGTATTTGTTTTTTTCTTGTGTCTAACATTAATTACTTGTTGACTGACTATTCTTACCTCATTTCAGGTTATTTCATTGAGTTTTCAGCTAAATATTCCCCATCTCCAGCTGAGAAAGCAACATTTGGAGGATATTTTGGTGGAATCATATTTATGTTCATCTTTTTTGTTATATTCCGAAGTGAGTATGATTATAAATGGATTTCTGGAGTATTGAACTTGAATTATGCATAGAGATTTATTTTCTGCTTTGTATTTAAACACAGAAATGTGTGACGATTTACATAATTAATATTTTTATAATGCAGTATCTGTTTTGTTCACTGTTAATCTGTATCCATGGGCCAGCACAGTGGCTCAGTGGTCAGCACTGCTGTCTGACACCTCCAGGCTGCTGGTTTGAATCTCAGTTCTCTGTGTCTGTGTGCAGTTTGCATGTGCTCCCCATGTCATGTGGGTTTTCAGTCCCCCTCTTTTGTGTCCGTGTACAGTCTGCTTGTGCTCCCCATCTCATGTGGGTTTGAGTCCCCCTCCTCTGTGTCTGTGTACAGTCTGCATGTGCTCCCCATGTCATGTGGGTTTGAGTCCCCCTCCTCTGTGTCTGTGTGCAGTCTGCGTGTGCTCCCCATGTCATGTGAGTGTCCACCAGCTACTCCAGTTTCCTCCAGCAGCCCAAAGTCTCCCTCCCAGGTTAATTGGTGCCTGTAAATTGCCCATAGCATGCGACTGTGTGTGTATGGCCTCCCATCCAAGGTGTACCTCTGCCCTGTGCTGCTTGAGAGAGGCTCCAGGCCCCCTGTGACCCTGTCCACTACTGTTCTCATTAAAGCTGTATTTGTCTGGGTCGGGGGGGGGGGTGTAGTCCTTTTTCAGTGGAGGCCCCTGTCTGAGCCTTGCATTAAAGCCCCCCTGCCCCCCAACACCCTAGGTTACCTTTTGTTACCCTATTCATATCTTCAAATTAAGTTTTTTTTACCACAGTGTCTGACATGGGATTTAACCCCTTATCCCCCAGGTGACAGGGCTGTACAGAGCAGCTCGACACATTTGTTTTGTACTCACTGTCTGAAATGAATTTTATGTTTGCTGTTTTATGTTTAACTGTTTTCTTCTCGTCTCAGTTGTCAACATTGTGGTTTGGACAAAATATTCAGAAGACAGAGAAAAAAGAGTGAAAATACGTGCCAATGCATCAGGAATGACTGGAATTATGTTCCTGGTCATCTTGGTTTCATCCATAAGTAAGTATGTGTATAAGTTCCCATGTGTGTTGTTTGCATGCTCTCCCCATGTTTGCACTGGTTTCCTCCATGCAGGGGCATCGTGCATCTTATTTTTTTGTGGGGGTGCAGCTTCAAATGCAACATACACTCACTGGCCACGTTACTCGATTCAGCTGTTCAACTGCTTGTTGAAGAAAATATCTAGTCAGCCAATCATATGTCAGCAGCACAATGTATAAAATCATGCCGATACAGGTCTGGAGCTTCAGATAATGTTCACATCAAACACCAGAATGGGGAAGAAAGGTGATTTATGTAACTTTGAATGTGGCATGTTCGCTGGTGCCAGAAGTGCTGGTATGAGTATTTCAGATGTTGCTGATCTGCTGGGATTTTCACGCACAACCATCCTAGGGTTTACAGAGAATGGGCCGAAAAAGAAAAAACATGCAGTGAGCGGCGGTTCTCTGGGCAAAAATCCCATGTCGTTCTTGTCAAACTTTACTGCTGAAAATGACCTTTTATTGCTAGAAGAGGTGTTTGGCAGAGTGATAATAGGCTGATAGAGTGATAATTGGCTGGTAGAGTGACCCTAAGTCAGGGTCGGCTTGCAGAAGGTTGTTTTCCACAATACATGTATACAGTCCAATAAGGAAGTTGGAGGACTTTGTTCCCATTACTATTTATGCATGAGCAGCTTGTACTCTGTTCCTGTTTGGGTGGTGGACACACCCCCCTGTAATACCCATACATCTGAAGGGGATGGGGGATTTTCTCCCTTCTGGGGTTTGTGAGGCAGTCTGTCCATCTCAGAAGCTGCAAAGTGTCATGACTGAACATGTCTGTAATGCCCTGTATGCTGATGTCAAAGTTAACTCTTAGTTTCTCTTTGGTAGTAAGCTTGGTCTGATACTGGCTGATTTCATCTTGTTTCCTTAATACCTTCCTACTCCTTTTCACCTCCCACTGAACATTGATCTTTCAGGCTATAGTCTGTTTCCTTCCATATTGCCTCAAACATCCCCTCAGTCCGCAGCTGATATACCTACATTTTGCAGTCACACACCAGTCCTACAGCTGTGCCGATGTCCATATCTTCTCTATTTTGATAGGACACCAGTCACTGTAAACCATCTTGTCACATTAAGAACATGCAGGGTTTTGTATTTCCCTGTCTTTGACTCTCTCACTACTTGTTGAACCTCAATAAATAGGTCATGTCGCTCTCATGGAGGTAGAAACACCAAAGGAATTACATGAAGCTCAAGCACATTTCCAGAACAACAAGGGTCAGTCTCTAGGCAAAGCAAAGCACTAAACAGGCCTTCTCATTGTTCTCCTGTATGATAGCTTGCACACCTCTGTAAATGGCTAACAGAGCAGCACAGCAAACGTAGTCCTGTGTAGGATCACACATGCGCATATGACAGGGCCGAGATTCCAGGTTGCCTGAGACCAGGCCTAGCCTGGTACGAGAGGTACTCGTTGGCCTAAGCACCAAAGGGGGGTTAGTGATCCCACACATACACACACCTACATATAGATAACAAGGGAGGCCAGTATCCCATCTTTTATGGACCAAAGATTTAGGAGCCCACGGACAGCAGAAAAAACCTCAAGGACAGGGGCCCCTCGACTTGGCACGCAACCCCTTCCCCCATCTATCCTGCCATACCTACCACGGACTCACCCAACACCCTAAAGAAAGTTTATTTTAAGTTTGGCTTTTGTATACCCTGCATATTGATTTACTCATGACTACTAGTCCCAATATCCAGATAGGTTATGTTTGTGTGTGTCCTTAGACAATCTTAGTGTTTTGTGTGCCACCCTTACAACCATGTTCACGGAGTATCACCTATTTTACCCCTCACACTTGAACACTTATATAAATTTTAATAAATAAATATGTATAGCTGCCCCTGCATAGATGTGCTCACGGTTATACCAGAAGAATCTTGGAAATTTAATAGTGTAACCCGGTATCTTAATGTGTCCTAGCTATCAGAGGTTCTTTCTTTGTTAACAACCCCTCCTTTTTCTTCCACATTCCTCTACAGCCCTTATCTGATCTCTGTTGCCCGTTAGCACATTACAGTTGTTTATCTAACAAGTAGCCTTGGGCCATATTTCATTTTTCAAACCTCCAGACAATATTCTGCAGTATACAGTATTTTCAAAAGCAACACTATTCTGGCATTTTTAGATCTTGGCGATAAAATTCATTGCGGGGGGGGGGTCCCTGGCTAATTTCGATTTCAAAATTCCCCAGTATACTGTATTACCGTAATACCAGCCAAGCCTGGTAACTTTAAATTACTGCATAGAAGTTTACCCATTTCACTACACTGCTTGTATTTCTGTTTCTTGCAATACATCTGCCCTCTGCTGGTCTAGAGGAGGAGAGCATCTCTGCTGTCAAACACATTCGCACATTGTGTTTTGTTAGCCTGCTGTATAAAGATTGGATAAGGTCGGCTATGTAAAATGCAGTTGCGCTGATTTGTTGACGTCAATTGTTGACGTCACATTTACACATTACACTTGCATATTTAAAAGCAGATAACATTTGACTAAAGCGGCATATTTTCATGTACACGTTTCACGTTTTATGTGAAACAAAGTTAAAGTAATGTGCATATCGCCAACAATCAAACGTTGACGTCAACGCAAGCGCACACAGTAACTGTAATGTAATTATTGAATTTAAGAACAGTAATGTGTCACACTGCTGCATTACTGACAAATGTAATGTGATTACAGTAATGTGTTACATTGTAACGCATTACACCCAACACTGTTTGTCACAAATAAAGGCTACTTGTAGAGAGGCACTGGAGACACATTTTGCTTCTTTTTTGCAGATCCAGGTGTCTATGCAGTGTGACCAATGCTGTGATTTCTCTAGAGTCTCAGCTGAGCTACTGTAAAGTGCTAGTTATATCTGCTAAACTAAGGACAGCTTTGTATCGGTTTTCTCTTTCCTTTGTTCTGTGTCCAATCTATTTGTCTATTTGTTGTGACAGTTACTCTGAAATATAGGGGCTGCTCATATGTTCCTCCCCTTCAGCTCCGCTGACTCGAATGCCCTCCGCCACGATGCTCCTCAGCCCTAGTGCAGCCCCGGAGTCCTGGATCCCAGAATGGCGCGTGTGGCCTCCACTTCCACTCTGCACACCCACCGTCGTTAGTCGCACCCGTATAACAGCCATACTGCGTCACTGCCTTCCGTTTCAGGCCAAGAAAGATGGCACCCGGCTCATGTCCGCAGGACCACCCGTCACTCTCTCTTCGCCAAAACGGCCTGGCCTGAGTGACTCTTAACTAAAAAACCCACCCCAGGCTTACGTCCTGCCTAACTTAAGACCGGGTTGCTCAGTTCTGAAGTACTGACACCGTGAACTCTCTTAAAGCCTTCACGCTACTCCCTTCTCTCTACACCTGTCCACCATTACTCGAGCCCTCTTCTTCCCAAGAACTCTCCCGCCCGCGCTCTCTTTCGCCAACATCCCACTGCTCCAGCCCCTCCTACTCACGCTACCCATGGGATGAGCATAACCGCACAACCTACCGCCCCCCTAGAGTGGCCAAAACTTAAAGTAGAAACCTATGGATCTTTATATCCATTACACAAAGAAGAAAAAGGCTGAATCTGCTGACCCCTTCTATCCCAGCCAGTGGTATTTCCGATGCCACTATTTACTGCATGTGGCAGGTCTGCCACTGCTAAGGTTAAGGTCCCACTGTGGTTTACCCACGAGAACTCAAGAAAACCCCACTTCAAGCACAGTAACCTGTCAGCCCAATGCAGACCATTCAGCTGAATGAATGAAACAGATGCAAGATTCCTCAAATGCAGACAGTTTATTAATTACATTCCAGTTATGAAAAATAAGAACAGTTTAAAAGCATAACTCCAGTATGATGGCTTTCACAAGTAGGTCTAACTGATATGGCAACAATAATCTCTACAAAACACAAACCAAAAGAAATCAAACGCAAACAAAATATGAGTCACAGTGAGCCACACAGATAACACAATCAACCCAATCAATTCACAAACTCAAACTATTAGGTGCAACACACAAACCCCCAAAAGAACTATCAAAACTATGGGAACGGAGTAACCCCCCCCGCCCCCCCAGATCTAACTGTCCAAAGCCAGTACTCTGAGGTTACGGCACGCAATTAAAACATACAAATTCTTTAAATATAACAAACAAAAAAGAAAAACATGAACACCAGAATCAATAATATTCTGTTCATACATCAATTGCCTCTCAACCAAAAATTAACAGATTCAACACTGTTGCCCAAATGCAACCCAAGGAGTTGCAGCTCCCTTTTAAAAGCACACAAATGGCACAGTTAAAATCAGTGGTTAGCCACACAGCGAGAAGGGCAGTGAGCTGGAAGAGTGCAGCAGCAAGACGGCCACAATGACAGAGGAAGCTGCACGGCAAAGCAGAGAAGTAGCACAGCCAAGCAAAACAAAAAAGCGCAACACAGCAGTGCACAGCAAAGCAAACCAACAAGTTCCTGCAAAGAGAAAATTAAAAAATAAAAATTATACTCCATAATAATGGTAGATAAAAAACCTCCCCATGTCAGCAAAACAGGGTATCTGAATAACAAACCTGTGATGATACGTGTGAGCCGACCACCAGGACACTACAGCCATCCAAGGTGTCTCACCCGATATCACACCAAAATGGCTGAGTTATTAGCACATCCAGCCCGATTCCCCCTTAACCTCCTCTCCAAGCGCACTAACCGGCCTCACATACAAGCGGGTCAGACTGCCAAAGTCACCAGACCCACTTTCTGCCTCGGAAGCTCTCAAACTCCCTAAACAAACAACCCATAGCAATAAACTCGAGGCTCACTGTGGTGGAAAAGCAGCCAAAAACGGTGTGAAAGCAGCAAATTCTTTATTAGGTTATCTGATGCACCAAATAAGTCGGGACACCGTGTCCGCAGACAAGAAGTGCAACAATTATTTTCTTGCACAGCTCCTTTATACTTCTGCTTCATGTTTATCATTCTATGCCATAAGAAAGAAGGTTCACAGTTACTGTCTTCTCTGTGTGCAACCAAACAGAACCGGTCAGAACCAGCTCTGTAATTGTCAGTGTGACCTTCCTCCTGGTTGGCTGCTAAGCGGCCCCCGCTTTCCACACAGACAGACTGTGCTTTGTAACACAGTTTTCTTACCCTGTGATCATAGCAAATATTTTCTAAGTAAGCATAAAATTTCCACATCTAAATCCATAATTTCCACTACATCTCCCCCCTTTTTACAACCCCAATTCCAAAAAAGTTGAGAGAAAATTGTAAATAAAAAATTGCAAATTGTAAGTAAAAACAGAATGCAATAATATGGAAATCTCATAAACCCATATTATATTCATAACATAAAATAGAAGATATCAAATGTTTAAACTGAAAAAATGTATAATTTTAAGGACAAAATAAGGTAATTTTGAATGTCATGGCAGCAACATGTCTCAAAAAAGTTGGGACAGAGTTGGGACACTCATGCCCAATTCACTCAATCTTGTCACTCGAAATCCCTCTGGGGTGCTGATAAGCACTATGCCCAGTTTGCACATCAAATCTTGTGCCAGTGAATTTACAGGACAGCACTGTGACAGCAGCAATGAGAATTTCAATTTAGTACCTGGATTCAGAACATCATCTTAAAGGTTTTGTGAACCTTTCTCTTATAATTTGGCCTGACTCTCCCACAGTGTTTAGGAACCTTCCACTAAGTTTGGGCGGCAAGTCGAACTCAGCCATTCATATCACAGAATTTCCTGCTCCTGAGTCAACCAGAAACTCTGTGTCTTTTCCTTCTACTGTGAACATCTCAGTGGGTAAAGCCTTATGCACGTCATACACTACATATGTTATAGCTTGTTTCACGAGAGCAGTGGCGGAATTTTGTTGAGCAAGCGATTCTTCATTGCAGTTAGCGGGGTTAGTAAGGAGCAAAGCATCAGGAGCAGCTGTGGTCAGTATGCATTTGGACTCACCGCTTCCTGTCCTACAGCATTCACTCCCCCTGTTTACTGGGGATCCATGAAGCTCCGCGCTACAAGACAAGCAGGACCACGGGACAGGCAGAGAACAGGCAGAAAACATGCAATGTCGTTAAAGACCTGACTGGGGAAACATACTCTAATGCGGACCTAAATACATCAGACTAATTAACAACAACAAGAAACAGCTCGTAACACGGGGATTCCACAGGAGTTAGCGAGGGGGGCACAGCATACAGGAGGATCGGATGAGCAGGGCATGACAGAACCACCCAACAAAGGTGGAACAAAGGTGAAAAGGGGGCAAAGAGGCAAACGGCGGGAGGAACCAGGGAGCTGGAGGGATCCCCAGCGGGCGGAAAGTGGGAGCTGCAGGGGCCACAGGCAACCGCGAGTCCGGAGCTGGAGGGACCCTCGGCGAACGTGATGTCAGAGCCAGAGGGGACACTGAAGGGGGCGAGGAGGAAGGCGGAGGGACTGCTGGAGGAGGTGAGGATGGAAGCGAAGGGGATATCCGGAGGAGGCGAGGAGGGAGCAGAAGACACAAGGTGAAGGCACAGCCACAGCCGGCAAAGGCGCAGGTGACAGCCGAGCAGTAGCTGGGGGAACCACAGGCGACTGCCGACCCGAAGCAAGGGGGACCACAGGCGAGCCAGGGGGCAGGACGGGACCTGAGCCCAGCGGAGATGTCCTCTCCCTCTGCAGGACACCGAGAGACGAGGACCTGGCTGGGATCTGCCATGCTGAGGTGGTGGTCGAGTGACCCACTGGATGGGCTCCTCGGGGCAATCAAGAGGGAAATCCCCGAGGGGTCCCACTCGAGCTCCTCCTTCATCTCCACCAAGGGGGGAGGAGCTGTGGTCCGACGGTCCGGGACCTCCTCGGGGACAGAGGGCAAACGCTGTCTAAGACTGCAACAGGATGTATACTAAGGGGGAGGTCACATGACACTTAGTGCTGATGGCTACCTACCTGTGCTCTTCTGCGCGTCCCTTTCACCTTTTTCGGCAAATTTATTGTGCCCTTGCCACTTACCTGCCGGTAATTTATCGTAAATAAAAAAGGTGCTCCGCTCTGATGGCTGCGTATATGAGGAGGCCCTTTCTCACCTCCTGGCTCCCTTTCTTGAGGAGATTAAAAGCTTTGTGTGCGAATAAGTGAACTCACTAAATGGTGTTACTCCAGCAACACCATTCGGAGCTTCGAGCCGACCTGAACGCGCTGAGGACGGATTATAACTCGATCCAAAAAGACATCACCTCAGTGAAGTCTGTGACCGATCGGCACTCTAGGAAGCTGGCTGATATCGAAAAGGCTCTGCTTTCTCTAGGTAGTAAAATACTGAGATTGAGAACTAAAGCCATCATCTTAAACTTAAATCAATTGGAGATAAATTTGGTCGCGAAGGGAGTGATATGAGGTTGTTTTTTAGCTAGCTCTGTTCGACTCTCTTCCCTCATCTCCCTTACATTCAGCCAGCCATTGACTGTGCTCACAGGCTGTGTGGCCGGTCAGAAACCCACTGCCGTAATAATGCACTTTATTGACTTTCATGATTGGCAGACTGTGACACGTGAAGCCCACAAAATCCAAAACCTCAGTTTTGAAGGTGGGGAAATCTTTTTTTACCAAAATTTTAGTGCCAAGACAGCCGTGACTAGGAAAGCAATGAACACCCCAATAAGGCGGGCAACAAGGGAGTTGGGGCTCTTTCCATTTCTAATCTTTCCTGCGCCCCATGAAGCTCTCCTTTGGAAGTCAGGATGTGTTGTGTTCCACTCCGGAGGATGCGAACGCCATCATGGACCATTTCCAGTCTCTTGGGACTTCCTGCTTAAGGAGACTAAGGGGGGACATGATCCAGGTACAGTTGTGTGCAAAATAATAGCAGTGTGTATAAAAGTGAATAAAGCCCAAAGTCCTTATAATAGCTTTTATTTCTATACACGCAAATGCA
>JAODKC010000016.1:16644805-16659099 GCA_026777985.1 Mormyrops attenuatus | reverse complement strand
AGTAGGTCGTGCAACGGTTTCAGCCTGTTAGCTAGATTTGGCACAAATTTTGCATAATAAGTCAACAGTCCCAAGAAAGACCGAAGCTGGCTCACATTTTGTGGAGCTGGCGCTTCCGCAATCGCCTTCACCTTCGAGGGTGCCGTATGCAGCCCGGAACCATCAATCACGTGGCATAAATACTCAACAACGGGGCGGAAAAACTCACATTTGTCCTTTCTGACTTTCAGTCCGAAACTCTGCAGCCTCTGCAGGGTGGCTTCCAGGTTGCTTTTTTTTGTGTTTTAATGATTATTTTGAACAAATAGTGATGGAAATAATGTACAAAATCATGTACCCTAGTGTTAATTTGAGGAGCATAACTTGACCTTTAGCAAATTGGACAGCACAAACAAAGCAAGTTCCGGTATAGTGTACACATTTTCTACAAAATAAATGATAGAACCTGTTAACTTTTTGTATTAAATAAAAAAAATGTGCCCCAATATAAAATGGATCACTGCTTGAAGTAAATATTTAGTAAATTTGATAAAAAAACAACTTGTGGACATGACATGTGCACCTAATTGTAGCATGACTCACAGAATGAACTCAACAGATAGAACACTGGAGTCGAAAATGCACTAGAGGGCAGTGTTGGCTAAACAGTGCTGCTTATGTACATTTATTTAGAAGGACATATATTGATTTAGAGTAATGGTATTTTTTAACTACTTTCAGGAAAGGTAAAGGAAAAGGTCATTTATATTTGAGATTTTTACTGTTTTTACACAATACTTTACTGTTTGACTTGTATGCCTGAGGAATGTAAATGGCTTCCTGGGTTTTCCAAACAATAGACAAAGGTCTCTCATGGTGGTTTCTGGTCCTGACGTCTATCAGTCCACACTGGCTTTACTGATTTAATACATTTTTATGTCTCACAAAAAATTCCCAGGTGTAATGCAGCTTTCCCGTCTGCAGCTCAAAATTAAAAAAAAATAATAATAAGTAGAAGTATCTCTCCTAGAAATGACTGAAGTAAAAGAATGGCTTGTTTAGAATGCACTCAGAGAAGTGACTATTTTTGAATACTTTTTCCTCCCTACTAACATTGTCATTTACGAAGAGTGTAACTGAATGAATGTTGCATTTATATAGCACTTTTCACAACACCCAAAGTGCTTTTACAGAGGCAATGGGGTGTCACTTCAACCACCACAGTGTATCTCCCACCTGGACGATGCGACAGCAGCCATTCTGCACCAGTACGCTCACCACACAGTAGCTGAGGTGGTGAAGGGGCAGAATTTACCAACTAGATAGAGGGGATGAGTAGGAGAGCATATTTTTATTGGATAGCACCACAGTATGCAATTTTAGCCATGACATCAGGGTACCACCCCTATTCTTTCAAAAGATGCCCTGGGAACTTTTATGACCTCAGGGGATCTGGACCTTGGTTTTACATCTCATCCAAAGGACAGCGCGTTTTCTACAGTAAAGAGTTCCCATCACTGCACTGGGCTCCACACAGACCACAGGATGGGCTATCCTGTTATCCACAACAATACCTCTTCCAGCTGCAACCCAGCTTTCCTAGAGTTTTGACTCCGTACAAAGGCCCTTCAATATAAAATTTGCTCCATAAAATAAGCATGAAAGGTTAATCAGCTCAATTTATTTCACTGCATTAGTCTGTGTGCTTAGAGCTGGTATGGCCAATCTTGTCCAGAAAGGGGCAATGTGTGTGCAGGTTTTCACCAGTGAAGGTTGGAGAGATTTTACAAAGGCAAACTGACCGTGCTACTGTAACCCTGCTGCTGTGTGTGTGTGTCTGTCTGTCTGTCTGTCTGTGTGGATTAGGTTCAAATTACATTGTGGGGACCAAATGTACCCCACAATGTGATAAGAACCTGTTTTTTGGACATTGCGGGGGCCATTTTTCAGGTCCCTACAAAGATCTGTGTATGCAATCAAAAAAATAATAATGCCCAAGGTCTCATGCTTTATTTGGTTACTTATGGTTAAGGTTAGGGCTGGGTAGGGGTTAAGGTCGTCATGTTGTAATCAGAGTTTTTTCCCATAGAAATAAATGGAGATATACAAAGATATAATTACAACCTTGTGTGTGTGTGTGTGTGTGCGTGTGTGTGTGTGCGTGTGTGTGTGTGTGCGTGCGTATGTGTGACAGAGATACCTGTTATGTTAACTTGTGATTAGTCAGCTGTACATCCTGGTTTCCTAAACCTGTCAGCACTTCACCTGAGTACCTCCTCTATCATCAGCCATTCGACATTTGGTGCAATTAATGTTCAAAATGGGAAATCCTTTATGTGTACACACTGAATACCATCCTAGTTTATTAACTACTGTATTTTATTATGAAAGACATTAGCTTATTTTTATCCGATAACCTTTTAATTATAATTCAACTAAGGCTTTCCTGTGTCACTTGCGGCTGCTTCAGTAAGTATTATAAGAAAAGGGTGACTCGTGACGAATTCCAGCAGGCCCCCCCATAATGGCGATTCAGACCCTGCTTTGACCCAGTGAACAAGCTGATAGAACATTACTTAGACTGGCATCAAGTGAAGAGAGTCACTGTATGGATTCTCAGGCTGAGGGACACACTCCCACATGTAAGCATTAGAAGGAAAGAGTTCCTGTCAGAGGACAGTATGGCTGAGAGCAGGCTGGAGAAGCAGACCTTTCTACAGCTGCCAGGCCATACTGGGTAAGAGAGCACTCTCAGTTTAGATAGAGCAGAGCTGGAAATTATTTTCTTTGGAAGCACAAATTTATGTTCCGTAATAAAGCTTTGAAAAGGGCAGGTCAGGAGAAACAAATTCAGACTGGATCCTGTCCTATAAGATGAAGCTTTATTTGACATTTGCACACGCATGATTACAGGTACATTGGAATGCCTCTCTTTGCCTACCCCATCTTACTCTCCATGAGACACAGAGACACATACTGTATGTAGGTGAGCACAAGCTTGGGGGTCGCAGCACAGGGTCAGCCAGTGTGCAGCACCCTTGGAACTGGGGGTTAAAGGGCCCCGTTCAAAGACCCACAGACATGTGACTGTTATGCTGAGGATATTGAGAGAAGGTGGCCATTTGGGTATAAGTGTAATGCCAGAAGAAGCTGAAGATAGGGGTGTTCTGCACAAAGATCTTCACATCATCTCATTAATCCTACACCCTACTTATAGAGGATGTAGGACACTGGAAGTAATAAAATGCCCATAGATCTGAGACAGAAGTATTGGATAACATCTGCAAACAGAGCAGTGAGAAGGACACTATTCAGGTGCTTGAAAACACTCTATTAGCCTACAAGCCACCTTTCACCATTTTAGGAGTTATCCACTTTGGGGTCACAGGTTAGCGAAAAGATATGGTGTTCTGTTTACATGCCTGACTTGCAGTGCATTGAAGTGACTCACTCTCTCGATACGTATTCTTTCAGTAATGCTTGTTCAATAAGGGATTGCAGAAAATTGCTCAGTGAATTCTAAAGTTTAAAATAAACCATATAATATGGAATTTTTGCATGCAGTTTTACCACTAGTGGGTTAAACTTTGCTACTAATCATTAAAATAAAGCACAAAGAATGGTTTATGTTTCATAATCTTTTGAGGCTAACTGGTAATATTTAAACAATAAAGTAGCATGTAACGGGGTTATCATTAAGTTCTAGAAGGTTCTTTCTCAGGAGAATGGGGCTCTTTTTCTTCACAACATTGGGAAACGCATTCCTCAGCAATGGGGCTTGGCATGTTAGCAGCTCTGTAATGATAGATCTATGCCTCCAATCGATAAGCAGGCTTCTGGCCCACTGGTAACTTGCAAGTGCTGTCAATCCACATGTACGTGATGCAGATTCACAGGCCAATGTTATTTTGTAGGGATTGAAAGATCCCGTCTGTAACTGTGCTTCTGCATTAAATGGGTTTTCTGCTGGGTTCATCTGTAGGACAAGTGGACAGGCATTACTTTGTTTGCTATACTGAGGTACGTATGTGTGTGAGGGAGGTTGATGGTCGGATCACTGCTGATTTTCTTGGGTTTATAACGCTAATGCAGATTTTTCAGCATGTCTGCATAGCTAACTATACAGCTTTCATGTAATTTTCCTATTTTGTAAATTCCTTTTGTGAATGCTTTTTTTTTTAACGGGGTTTTTAATGCTGAGGAGTCTGTTGAGTGCCAGTTCTGGAATGAATGCAGCCGGCTCAGCTTGTTTTCCTTTTTCCATTTAAAAAAATTGACCAGTTTGCATTGTGCTGTCGTTATTTTATGATTTGACTCAAATTTTTGGATGTAACAGTGGATTTTCTGTTTTTTTTTTTTCCCTCAAATGCAAATCATAACATGAATACATCACCCTTTAAGACATTGGCTAGCCAGTTTGTGCTTATACATAATTATGTGCAAGCTCGAAGAAACCGTGGCTAGTTTGTCGTGGTTTGTAAATATGCAGTGGTGGGCTGGGAATAATTTGTTGGGACAGTAGTCAATTTTTCTTTCCAAAGATCCCTTAAGCCTTTGTTTTGCTTTATGGCTCAGCCAGTCACACCTCAGTGGGCACCGTGTACCATCCCTTATAGACCTTATGTGAAGCACCCAGCTGTTCTTCTACCTGAATGGTACTTTGGAGAAAAACTTGCAGTAAATACACACACCCCAGAGTACGTCATGTTAACGTGGTGCACAGTCACTTATTCAGAGCTCCAAAGTTCCAATTGAAATCTGTTTTTCTTGACTTGTCCGAGACCCTGTTAAGGGTACTGCTGGTTCTCCGTTACTCTGGTATCATCTTCATCTGTAAGTTGGTACCATGGACCCAAAGGAGACCAGCAGGTGAAGCAGCTTCTGTTTTCTATGTATTGAACCTCAGAATGCCCAAAGTGCTGTGTTACTTTTCATGGACGTTGCTCTTGGTTTTGCCCAGAGAATGTGCTGATTTCAGAGCAACAGCTGGCAGAAGCAGACAAGACCTAAGATGAAAAATAAGGAAGGTCTCTTTTTTTGGTGCAGATAGGATTGTATCCTACATCTACACCATAGATGTGTTTCTGGCTGAGTGCACAGCTCACGGTGTCTGAGACAGCATCACCTTTAAAAGCCATCTTGTAGTGTTGCTTATCTACTCCTTGCGGTGGATTGTAAACAGTGTACAATGTCATGCTGTACTTGCATACGCCGCACAGATCTTGGAGTGCGGTCCGTCTGAGACAGCAGATAAGAGTCGATGGAACAGCTTCATACTCTACTGGGACTGGGCTGCAGGCTTGGGGGCACATCTGCAGGGTCAGAATTACATGGTTGCAGCCGCTTGCGCTCACATACACCCCCATCTTCACACAGAACCTGAAATTGTAGAGGCAACATGTGAGACAAGTAGTATGTGAGAGTTTGGACTGGATGTTACAGTGTTACAATTTCACATGCTTGGGATTTTCTGTATGTATTATATGAATGCTAGGTGTGACTTTATACAAAGCACATAGAGGACATCATTATTGACCATTCTGGAAGAAACCACTGAAGCACGTTGGTTAAATAGCACTAAAGGACAGCTTGCCCTCCTATTTCATGTGACCGGTGGTTGACAAGGGCAAGGTTGCCTCTTTCAGGGCTCCAGATGGCACGGCGTCTGAGAATGAGGGCTGGCGGGGCCACGCTGAGGGGAGGGAGCTGTCATAAATTACCCTGTCTACACTGTCCCCCGCATTAAAAAACAACTCGCCTCGAGTCTCAGCTAGGGTTAAGCAGCACCCTGTATCTTGGGTCTGTCCAGGTAAATGGAAAGACACGAGTGGCACACAAAGTAGTTTTGCACAATTATATCATTATTATAAGAATTATAATTTAGCTATTATTTGCTTAGTAAAGAACCTGTGCAAAATGTGAACTCTCCACCCAATCAAGTCTAACCCTGCCATGTTGAGCTTTACCAGAGGGATGCAAAATACCCTTTAAGTGTGTCCAAGTGACTATTTGGAAGGGACTCGATGACAAAGTCATGATGGCCAATAAAGTCAATAAACCACCTTGTAGGGCAGTGAACCGGGCTTTAGTTGCTCACAGTCTGCATTCTTTTCATGTGGAAGTGTCGTCCCTTCCCGTCGTTTCCTACTAGAGCAACCTACACCAGTGTGGCAGCTAGATGCCCCTCTTCATTTGGCAGCATAAGCGTGCGTTTTACTGGAGCGGTTCAGTGCTATATAAGCGGTAATAAACTCTCTGCTTGGGGCTTCTGTGCTGGAGCATAATGTGAAGCTATCTCTGCACAGTGACTTGGTGGATGCGTGTTATTTTTCCAAAGGGAATCACGTGCAAGGGATTGTGTTTTTTTTTTAACCCCAGATATACAGTTTAAGTAGTTTACAGAAGTGGGGGATTTCATTACTTGTTCAGTTGCTTCACCACTAGAGCAGCTGCTACCCAAGCTGTGAGCCTCACGGATCCTGTAGAGTTCATTATCCTCAGTGCTGTTGTTTGGCCAGGTCATTGTCTTCTATTCCATACTTCTGCTCCTCTCAGAGGACTGGAGGCAATTTAGTAAACGCTAAATGCTAAACTCGGCGCTGGCTGAGTTGTAGCCGCACCATGTTACCACTGGTCATGTTAGACATCCTTATAGGCAGCATAGCGTCTCCGGAAGCACGTATTGTCGCTGCTGTTTGGACTGCTTGGAAATGGCAGAAATGATGTTTGTGCTGCCCTGTCCTCCTTAAGGGAGTATGGATGAATGCTGGCTAATCCATCTTGTTAGCCATTGGAAGGCCAGAGTAATGGAACCCCCCCCGACCGAGGATAGGAGTGCCAGTGACTGTGCGTCTGTGCACTCGACGTACTGTGCATGTGTTTTTTCATGTTTGTTAGTATATGTCTGTGCATTTGTTTTTGTGTCTGTGGCTTTTTTACATTTGATTTCTTCACACATAACTGCCTTATGTGTGTCTGTATTTATTATTGTGTGAGTGTTGCATTGCTTGTTTTGTTCGTGTGCGTGTGGATTCCTCATCTTACCTTTTGGCTACACCGGCTCTGGTGCACCAGACGCCAGACGTGTTAATTAACACTTGACCAGCTCCCCCTGCAGACACAGCCCATCGCCCTGCTTAGTATTCCATGACCCCTGGGTAGCATATCCGCTTTTTTTGTTGGGTCTCTGGTGAAGGTGATTTTTTTTTTCGCCGGCAGTCTACATTTAAAGATACCCGTCATAATCTTTGTGTGTTTTCCATAAATATCAGCTGCAGAAGTATTAAAATATTAAATTTGCTCAAAACCGCGGTAAATTAAGCAAATAAACACAGAAGCAATTTAGTGATTATAGTTGCCGCAGAGCCCCCCCCCCCGAACCATAAAAAGCTGCTAATTACAAATGTAATACAAGTAAAAGGAGAAAGTTTTTTAAAAAGCAGTCACTTTTAAGGTAATATGTCGTCTGTTGCATTGCCTGTTGTTGCAGTACCAGGGGATCAGCGCATAGCCATGGGTTAATGTCACTGTGTTCAGTTCATTAGGCATTTTGATTACTGGAACCCCATATGTACTCGAAGATTCATTAACACTTAACCAGCATTACCATAATGGCACACCAACTGCCTGCAAATTTGCATTACAAATTAATTCAGTTGGAATAACACGGTGCATTCTTGGTTGGTCTTGGCCTGCATTGTAACCCAGTGGCTTGCCAGTGCAGAGGACTTCAGACTCCCAAAAGAGGAATAGGTATTGTACCTTTGGGAAAGGTACCTAACCTGAATAGAGGTATGTAAATAAATACAGAATTTAAGTCGAAACCTTGCTCTATTGAGAAAACACTTTTGCTTACAGTTCTGTTTTGAGTTGATTTGGGATTACCTGACTGATCTGATCAAATAACAACTGCAAATAGTTCATTTTTTACATGCAAGGTGACTTAGAAGACTGTTCAGACCTTGCACTACTTTTTTGCTGTAGACTCTTACTGTCTATCTGAGACCTCTTCATGGTTCAACACCTTTCTGTCATCCTTGGGGAGCCTGAGTATGTATTCAGTTCAATCCAGTTTATTTTTATATAGTGCCTTTCACAACAGAGTCGCCCAAAGGCATTTTACATGGGTGTGTTGTAATACATTACTACGTCATTGAGACAGAATCGGACATTCATGTGCAACAGTGTTTTAAAGTGAATTTAGACCCCCCCCCCACCCCTCATTTTATCTCTGAAGTGCTGGAGTCACACAGTGCATTGAGGTCGTTAGACTGCTCCCAACCACATTTAATTGACTGTCAGTAGTTTACTGACTGGAAGGTGATTGGAACACTGTGGGTGCGGATCGTACCAACAGTCAGTGGGGGTAGCAGCTTGTTGGTGTGACTGTACATTAACATCAGGTTGGCATCCTGATGTGAAGGGATCTTCCTCAGTCTCCTGACCCCGTTTTATGAAGTGTGTTTTCAGTATATTTTCATTTCATTTTTCATTTAACTGATCTGCCAGATTGTTCACAAGTGAGGAAATACTAGAGCAGGAGATCGACTGGTGGATTGGTGCAGCGTCAGCAGTTATATGGGCATTGTATGAGTTTATCATGGTGAAAAGAGAGCTGACCCGAAAGGCGAAGCTATCAATTTACTGGTCGAGCTACATTCCTTTGTTTTCGTGAATATTAGCGGCTTGTAGTTATGTTGTATTGTTTTTTACTCTCCCTTTTCTCCTTCAGCTCAAAAAAATAGGTCAAATGGCCCCTAGATGACCTAGCCAGTGGCTCGCAGGTATTTTTGAGCTTGAGACCCCTGCGTTACAGACTGGACTTCAGATAGACAATGGTTACCTACGATTTGCTGCTTGTTTAAAAAAAAAAAAAAGCGAAAGAGAGCAGAGCAATCTGCAGCCATCTTGATGCATTAAACCTGACTAATAATAACAGGTTCCAGCTAATGATACTGCCATGACTGGAGCTGTGGATTGTTCAAGAGATAAAAACAATTTTGCAGTCAGTGAGGCTGGCCTGCTCTGTGACCCCTTCTGCACTGGGGGCAGATTTTTCCAGAAGATTCTCTGTGCAATGTACACAGGGTGGGATTATGGGAGAGTGAAAGTATAGCTGTACTTTGAGACACTCAGTCTGTGAAACATGCATGATGGAGGCAAATATTTTAAAGGTTTCTGAAGTTCCTTCAACCAGAATGTGAAATGGGATATACTTTCTTTTCTTGTTTTCATTTTTTATCGATGAAGAATTCTATTTTGTTGTCAGGACTGGCATCATATTCTGGTTTTGAGTTTATGGCCCCTAAGCTGATGCTTCGTTCACTTCAGTCCAGCAAGATTCTGGTCCTGGTTCTCCCTCAGAAATTCAGCCACAGTGTTTTGGGTGGGTTAGGAATCATGATTTAAAAATCACATGGCCAGAAAATCAGGAACAGCTTATTCTCTAAAAATGAAATTTTGAAAGACCCCAATCTGTTCCCTTAACAGTGAATGAATTCAGCTGCAGTACTTTCCCATTAAAGACGGTCCCTTACGCTCCTTCATCAGTCTGGGAGAACATGCACAGTTGATACAGTTCACTCAGCTTTCGCTCGACATTCCTCTTGTGAACAATGGTATTGTATGATATCTATCTTCTCTAATTGCTTATTTAGAGCAGAACCACGGTGAGCCTGGACCCAGTCCCAGAGTATCTGCGGCCCCCGGAATGTGGGGCTCAGTAAATATTATAGAAATTATGGAATACTTAGTTTTGTTGCCCTGTGTAATATGATCACTGCTTGTGCAGTAAATTAGAATGCAGAACATGTCGTATGAGGTATGCCCAGAGATCAGGCCAACTGGGCCACTGTCAGGTCACCTCACACCTCCTCTTCTGCATGCACAGCTATGCAGCGAGCGAAACACTTTTCCAAAGAGTAGTGAGCCGTCTTTAGCAAGTTTTAATGGGCTCAGTGTAACACTGTAGCAAACATTAGAAAACAGTACTACGGATTTAAATGCAAACACAAACCATGAGTTAAAGTATATGAAATGAATCCACAAGATGATTAAATGCTGCCTATAAAAATCGTGTATTTGGATTATTTTGGGTGTGAGTAGGCCATAGGACAGTGTACATGCTCTAACGGAGAATACACAAAATGTGCTGAAAACTATTTGTGAACTCTGCATGAACTCTGCTTGAACACAAATAGCCAACAAGTCAATTTTTAAACACAGAAAACCTATTATAATGGTTTCGTATAGACAGACTAGCTTGGGTGGCCTATGTGACTAGCGCGCGGCTTCACCATGTCGAGCCAACACACAGCAAATCACTTCAAATTAAGAACAATAATTCATACACACAGTTATTAAAAACCAAAAATGTACAGACCATGCTTCTGCAAGGTGGATGGGTGCCAATGCCTTGGTATTGTTGTTCTGCACCGCTGCACCTCTAGGGGGCTCCAAAATCACCTACATGCATGGCCAGCAGACTTTGAAATCCAAGTGGTCTTCTAGTCGCTTTTTTAACTCCTATGCTATGTGATTAGAGCTAAGGAGAAGAACAGTATTAACTAGCCCAGCCTGTCCCTTGTTTACCTGATCACCCACTTACACTTAGCACTCCTGCCATGCCTCCTGATTGTAATGGGAAAGTTAATTAATCAATGAATTCATTACAGTAGACTTGGGCAAAAGCCAGCCTGTGGTGCTTTTTACTTTAAATATATTTTTTTTAAATGAAAAAACTTTCCCTGAATAGTTCCATGAATAATCACAAATACACTGATACTACGAATACTACCTTTGTACCTGCATGCAAAAAGGAGCCTTTTTTTATTGTAGCTTTCATGGACCATGAGAATAATCATTACAAGTAGCCTGCTGACATGGGGAAGCTGAAATCTAGCCCTCCACAGAAAACAATGGCCCAGGCCTGCCCTCTAGACACCAGCTGCTAATAAATGCTTTGATTCCGTTTGACGTTGATTGATTCTTTGTTTTATGAATCTGTACTGTAAACAAATCTAGGGCTATGTCAGCATTAATTTAAAGGGAATGTTTTCCCAATGGCCACTTATTTTTCTTTCCAGTACTTCCTTTATGTCATGATGGCAGTATCACAATATTATATTATAAATTTTAAACAATCCCGAAACTGGGCATACACACTATCATACTTTCATTGTTCCCTTAGCGGCCAAACAAAGTTACTTGTCAGTTATTCATTCATTCAGTATGTTAGAATACTGTACGTATCCACATAATATGACCTTTTCCATTCAAAATGCTTTCCCTGCCACTAGAGGCTATATGCAATTATTACATTCGCCCCAGGGCTGGTATAATCAGTTCTTTTTCTGTGTGTGTGTAGTGGGGGGTCATATTTGGGTGGGGTAGACATTACCATGGAAGACAAGGTAGCATTAGTAGGCAATGTCAGATTTATTTTTTAACAATGGACCATAGGGTTTTGTAGACCGGCAGCCTGTGTCGGTTACAGCAAAAGACACTAAACCAACAGATTACGAGACGGCATTTGTGTCCTTGGGGACCTCAATCATGAGGCAATATGTAATAAAATGTCTCTCCTCTAATTGCTGCCTATTTGTTACATACAGCCCCCCCCCCCAACTCAACTCCCTTGATTGATTTTTTTGCCTCTCGTGTCATCTCGCAAGCCGTGGTCACCGCCTCTTCCGATTGGTTGCAGGTGGCTGTGCCCCTCCCCGAATCACAGATCTTGTCGAGGCTATGGAGACAAACGTCACCCTAGCATCATCTCGCACAGACTCCGAACAGTAATCCAGGGAGTGGGGGGTTCATTTATGCTCACTGCAGTGCACCACCGAGCGGCTGGCAGACTGTTTTTCCTTTTAAGCTGGTTGCTAGGCAACATAGAGCCAATGGTGCTGACTGGCAGCATTACAGTATGGAGATGGGAGGGGGGAGTAATTCTTCAGGTCATTAAGAGGAAAATATTTCAGTTTCATTCAGTAGTAGCCTCAATTGTCATTCCAGCCATCGGTGATCTTTAACCCCCCCAGAAAGCCACTGGTCCCCAGTCACACATCGGGTATATGCAGCCGTCTTGGTTAGAGCGAATGAGACACCCCGTCACAGCAACCAGCATTCCTGTCTCATCCTGTTAAAGCGATCGATTCCGGGTTCCTTCGGTGTGTAAGCAGGAAATTTTACGCAGGAAAAATGCTAGTGCGCAAAATGGGGTATTCCTCATTATGGTAGAAAATATTTTTCGGAGTATCCGTGTGTTGCCCGTACACACATGTTCCTGTGTCCAGTGAAAAATATTACTGCCAGCTGTCCTGCAGGCATGTCTCACCAGCCACACCTGTTCCCTGCAATTCATTACGAAATAAATAATACCAATAATTAGTCTCCCTCACAGACTGTCAAGCACTCCGAAGTGTTTCAGGAAACATGAAATTGAGATGTTGAACGAATCACAAATGATATAGTACATTTTTACAAGTAGGTTTGTCAGAAAGTGCTACAGAGTGAATTGTAAAAGACAAAAAAGCCAACATTAGTAAAGTGAGAATTACTCCTCTTTAAAGAAGATGGTTTAGAAACACTGCTGGAAAAGAGAGTGTGTAAAACTGTGGAAATTTTTAATTCATTTATTGAATTTTGGCATTCAGCCCTAAATGATGCCCATTTTACAGTTTACTGTGGGGGTCGTTTGTTTCTGTTGGAAACACTTTTCTTACCTTGTGTAACCAGGCAGCCTGTGGAGTTGAGGGCAAAAATGAACATGCTAGTTTGGTATCGCCTTGACGTACATTAATCAAACGTATGAAAATTTCACTCATGCCACTCAGTGGGAAAATGTATGAAACAGATGTCAGCGGACATGGAGATGGACATGTAGACGGAATGGACACCAAGTCCCTTTTGAGTCATGGCAGCTGCCTGTGCTCCGTCCGGCAGGGTCCCTGTCCAGTTCCAGGGGCGCAGTCCCTGGCCCTAAAGGCTGATTAGCAGTGACAGGTACCACAGTGGAAGATAAGGGTGATCTCTCTGTTCCATGAAGGCTTTGGATAGTTGCCCAAAGAGATGTCCCCCTCTTTCCCCTATAACCACACCACTCGACTGCACACTGGGTGTCACGTAGCCTGAGGGAAGCTCGCGGCACTGCGGCCCGTCTTTGACTTAGCGGCTGGGTGACTTTGCTCTCTCTTGAAGTTGCTGAGGATGGGACGCCTTCCTACCTTTGCATGACGATAAAGCTTGCGGAGTTGGTGAGCCTGGTTCTGAAGCAGTGCTGTACAGCGGACTGCACGTCCTGTGGACCGCCAGAGCTCCCCACCTCGGAGGTTCTCCGAGGCTGACAATGAGCTGTATGCAAGGGTTCCAGATAAGGACGAATGCATTCATGTTAATTTAATTTCAGCTGATACAATCTTTGCACAACCACATCCAGAGGAATCAAGGCAAAAAAAAAGATACGAAAATGACTAAATCAAACATAAAATGTTAGAAAAAAGGTTGTTGAGCATGTATTTGTTTTGTGAAGTCAATACAGATTTCTGTCATGAAATCAGAGATAGCAATGCTCAGAAAATCATTTAGAAACAAGTACTATATACCTCAGTTATATATCAAATTCATTTGTATATTGTATAAACTCCTTAGTTTCCAGTGTGCACGGTACCCTGCAATTTTGGCCATGAATGTATGCAAGGACAGAAACATATGTAAACTTTCCGTGGTGTTTGTCTGGTTTAAAAATAACCATTATGGTTGTTTAAAATCTAGAAGACCAACAATATTTATCAGATTGTGAAGATTTAGCTGAAGGAAAATTTGAGGATACTGTTTACACAGAGTACTGTGCAGGTAAACGTCAGATGCTGTGGGATCTATTCTTTACTCTTATACTAAAATGTGTGCTTTGTTTTGAGTAGTATTGCTGCATGAAAATGAAAATGGTAGCTTCAATACGTAATTCCATTTTCCTAGACAAGTACGATTAACAGATATGAAGTACAAGACTAGCTTTTTTTTTTTCCTATTTACTTTGGCTATGTGAATAGCGTTACCTGCATCACAAGTAGCGTCACTGAAATGTATTTATGGAACCTTCTATTTTCTAGGGGTGGAGCAGGTTAAGGACTTGTGTTCTTAATATGTTTTTGTTTTTTGTCCTTCCTGTGGTGGTGAAAGGTCCTAGACAGACACCACAGCCTGTCTGTGAAGCCTTGAGGTCTCTATGTTTCATCCTCCCCGGGCCGGGGGGGGGGGGGCGGCCCGCCCCCCGGGGGGGGGGGGGGGGGGGGGGGGGGGGGGGGGGGGGGGGGGGG
>JAODKC010000016.1:16619548-16644705 GCA_026777985.1 Mormyrops attenuatus | reverse complement strand
CCCCTCCCCCCCCACCCATCCACCCACCCACCCATTCACGGGCATCCAGAATGTTCCACAAGCGAACTCATATCAATGACAGGGGTGTTTACAAGCCAGGACAAATTGTCCATGCGACAGCACATCACAAGCAGCGACTGCTGGAAACCATGCAGCTAGCAGCTGGTCGCATTCTGATTACAGACGCAGACTTGAATCACCAAATGTTCCCGATGTGGGTTCAAATCCAAAGAGGGGTGTTTCTTTGCTTAGAGTTGGGGGCTTTTAATCTGACTTCCTCCAATAAGATAATAATAATAATGAACTTTATTCAGAGCACCTTTCATGCATTTAGATGCAGGTACAAAGTATTTTTCATTTCACAACAACTAACAATTGTTAACGATTATAAATGCACAACAAAAAAATGAAACACTTCTTTAAAATAAAATAAAAGATGAAAAGAAGAAAATGTATATAAATTTATTGGAGAGGTAAGAAGCATGCACTGAATACAGCGTGTTGCTGCACCCACCACGCAGCAAACCATCTCAGGGATGAGAACCGGAATGCAGCCATGCGGTGGGTGATTCCTCAGCACCACACTATGATTGTACCACACTAAATTGAATGGAACAGTGTGAGTTTTTTTCCAGTGGCTGGAGCGCCAATCCTGCCACCAACCCCCAAGTTAATCCCTGAAAGTTGGAGAGTGTCCTTATAGGGCTGGATGTAGATTATCATCATACCCCAGATGAAGCAACTGCGGGTTAAGGGCCTTGCTCAAGGGGCCAACAGCAGAATCACTCCAAGCATTCACAGGATTCAAACCAGCAACCTTCCAATTGCTGGCACAGATCCCTAGTCTCAGAGCCACCACTCTGCTACATTTATTAGATTATGGCAAAATACGAAAGATAAAAGGCATAAAGATAAGATCATACAAAAACAGAGATGAAAAAAATTGTGTATTAACAGAAAGCTTGGTAAATACATATACCAGGAACATATACCAGTTTTTCACTATCATTATCTAGTATTATGTAGTATACATAATTGCATGTGCTATACTTTTACAAGACTGGAAACGCAGTAGGTTTGTTTACACCACAAACACGTGAGTAATGTGTTGTACTATGACGTTACTAAGCGATAGGAATTTTTCAGCTCCATTATAATCTCATGAGAGCACAGTCGTATATGTATTTGCTGGTCATGTAGTGTGTGCAAGGAGGACTGTCTCATGGCCGGCATCTTGAAGGAACCATTGGGAAGGTTCTCAACCATCTTCCTGGGCTTCTGCTTCATCATAGTGATTGAGGGGGCATCGCCATCAGTGTTAGTTAGTTAGTTAACTTGAAAAAGCCCCATCAAAATCCATCCAGATGGTTATAGATACAGAAGCATCAAATGCAGCCCCTGGAACTTGAAAATCAGTTGGGATGGGGTGTGCAATTTTTGCTTATACCAAGTGTGTTCAAATAATTTACGGAGGGATTCGTGCCTCCGTCAGAAAGCCAACAGGGGCTGATGTCAGGAGTATGTGACATTGGGTGTTGGGAAAAGGATCTGGGGCTTTTTTACTGGCATAAATCTTTTCTGGTCGAAGAAGAGACATGGGGAGGCGAAGGACAGAACTTAAATGGGCAATACAAAAGTATATGGGAAGGATGAAATGATGACCACAGTACGGCCATTAGGGTCCGATGCTCGCAGATAGAGAAATACGTTACATGTGGGTGAGAAATGAACCAGATTCCCTAAATTCACTGTGGGTGAATGAGGAATATCCTTTATTTTGGTGTGTGCATTTGTCACGCCACCCTAGTCTACAAGCTCCTTTGAATCTGAGGCATCTCTGAAACAGATGGGCCCCACACAAGGGGCCTGGGCATGCGACCCGCTCTTCATCATGCGTCACATCATCGCCATGACACACTGACGTCTGCCGCCGTGACCCCCTTCTCAAGCCCAGCCAACATTTTTAATTGTTTTTCCTTTATATCATTCACCATCTGTACGGTGTAACGGTCACCGTCAATCAATATCATCACGCTTTTCAGTTTGGGCGGGCCCTGCCTAGCTGGAATGCGACGGATCACCCAGAGTATGGCTGAAGCGGTCCGTCTAGGTTCCCTCTGCTTAGTGCAAGGATTCCCATTCGCTGAACCTTCCGAGTTCTTCCCAGGAAAGACGCCATCCTGCTGATTATACCCATGCTAGCGAAGTGAATCAAGCCTGCTAAACTCCAGTTATGGGAGCTCTCGATAAAGATTGGAGATGAGGCCATAAATATACAAACCATCTGTGGGCATAATTGACTTGGCAGAAGACACCATGTGTCTCCGGCAGGGACGATGAGCGTCGTGGGGCCCTTTCAGTTTTGGGGACTTCTGGCCCAGCCTTCCAAGCTCTCCAGCTGTGGCCGTCGTGTGTCGACTGAGGTGATTTTGTGCACTTGAGTCAGGCATGTCTTGTGACTACAGCAGAGCAACCCATGGGATTCCCTCCATGTTACCATGGCAATTCTTCCTTCGCTGGGGGCATTCAACGACCACTGGGCAAATTTGTTGAACCTGATGGCTTTTCACACACCTATGCGCATACATTTGTAATATATATGCATTGACTTGGACGCACTGCAGCCTCTATCTCGCATACGCACAACTACCTGACCCGGATGTTTACCTATTATGTAGCTTGACCCCCGTGAAAGTTCAAAACATCTATCAACCCACCGATCCATCAACCCACATACATGGGGGTGTTTAATTGGCAGGCTAAACAATGCACATATGGAGTTCCTGTACCATACGGATTCTGCAAAACATTTTGTCAAGCTTGTGATGTCCAGCAGGTTCTTCTAGTGACCAAAGTATTGAAAATATCATTCATACATGGAAAAACTTCTATCGAAATATATATTTTGGGGACATCTCTACAAAACAAACAGCTTTCTCCATTAAATTTATATCAAGCTTAATTGCATTTATTTAATTTCAATTTAGCTGCATTTCAATTGCATGAAAATTAGTCAGTTGGAAGTCTCCATACAGATGTGTGTATATGTGTGTGTGTGTGTGTGTGTGGGACACACACGAAACCACCTTTTGCTTTCAGAGGCACAAGGCAGGTGATGGAAACACAGTAACCCTCAGGAAACTTCCTGTCAACCATTAACCATCGGCGTACATCCACACCGCAGAGTCGGGGCAACATCTGTGATTCGACAAAAGGGAGGGGGGTAATGATGGAGATGTGCCCCCCCCCCCCCAAAAACCTTACATTTATAAAATCCTTGCTGTGTACTCATACATAAAGCAGCTTTTCATCTTATTTTAAATAATCGGATGCAGAGACTGAGGAAGTAGGCTAATCCTTTTCCATTTTCTTCCATGAGCAGAGTGGGAGTCATTGGGTGCAGTTGAAGTTGCATGCGTACACAGCATATACTAAATTTCTTTAGAAGCCTCCTACTTGACCATATGTACTGTATGTATGCATGCAAACGGTACGCATCCACTCGGATCAGTCACAATCTTGCATATTACCTGACCCAGATGTTTACCAGTAGTAGCTTGATCCCCATGAAAGTTCAAAACTGTTAAAAACAATCAAAAAAGTACATATTCAAGTCAATTTATGTGACTGGGTTTGGTCTTCTACTTTAATTTCTACAGAAACTGTACTTATGCCATCTTGACAAAAAATGTTGTGCAAGTGGCCTTCTTCACACACCCATTGGTTGCAGAGAATTTCTCATAATTTAGTATACTGAGGAATCAAACAGACTGATCGCATCACATATTATATTTCGTCTACTACATAGCAAACAAGTATGCATTGATTGTTTGGGCCACAGCGAAGGTCGTGACCAATTGAAATACAGAGGAGCGGGACAGACAGAAAAGGAGCATGTTGGGGATAATGTGGCCAGGGTGCTTTATGGAGGAACTGGAGACACACCTGGAGACACACCTGGCTGACTGGTTCCCTGCTTGAATATGGGCCCATCCTCAGGGAGTTGGGGTTAAAAAAGACTACACTGGTTCAGATGGTATCATGACACAGTGCTAGATTGTATAAAATAATGTTCTCGTAAAATGATTATTGTGAATTCTTTATACAATTTGCATAGCTTATTTGGTTATTAGTATGAGTAATGAGATAATCCATGCCTCTTATACCTTTAAATCAAAGTTCAAAAGTCATGTGCTATGAGCTGTTATTGAAACCCAGGGTTCTGCCTTTGTTGGCCAGCATGTTTGCATGGGGAGGAGATAAACAGGCTTTTGCCTCCTGAGGTGGGTTAAAAATGCTACACAGCAACAAGCCAGGAAAGAGATGTCACCAGTTGGTACCCTCCTTTTGATCTGGTCTTTAAAAAATCTGCTGCCTTGTGGTGCTGGTGCCCCCTGCTGTTTGACAAGGTGTGTGAAATTGTGCTCTATTCATCTTACCATACGATACTAGTTTTAATACGTTTTGTATATGCATGAATATTGTATAGACCTACATTACTGACTCATACATATAATTATGTAGGATAGTTAAATGTTAGAAGACATTTAACGATAAGCCTTGGGCTCTAATTGTGTCTATAGCTTGTACACACTGACCTTAACCTCATTAGATGTCAGGTGTTCTGGACCAACAGATCAGTGTTAGTGGAGAAGGCCCTTGAATCATTGTCCTCTTTCCTCCACTTCTCCAATCTACAGCTCTTTTGGCCACCCCTTCATTTCCATCTCCTCATGACTGCCTGTGAGCTGCTCTCTTATCACCTGTGGTCTGCAGGGATGCAGATCGGAGCTGTGCTCCGATTGGTTAGATGCTCAGAGGGGGTGGGGCCCTTCTGATGCACCACAGACATTCAGGCAGGCAGAGCTTCTATGCCGCTCTCTCTCGCTCTCTCTCTCTCTCTCTCTCCCATGCATGGTTTATTCTGCAGCAGTAGCAAGCAGGGAGTAAACACTCCCATTTATCCCGCTCTCCCTCTCTCTCTCGCTCTCTTACTCTCTCGCTCTCTCTCCCCCTCTGTCTCTCGCGCAGGCACACACGCCAGCGTTCACACTGCAGCAGCAGGCAGACCCGCAGGATTGTCCTCCCTCATCTGTGACCCGTCGTCACTGCAGCAGAAGAGAGAGAGACACACGTTGCCGTGGGGGGGCTTATTTCAGGACAGCACCGAAAGAAGGCACCGGCTCGTCATTGCTGTCGCTGATCGCTCACCATCTCTCCCTCGTCAGTCTCTCCTGGATTCTTCCTTCTCATCTCCTTTTTTCATTTTTCACGCCATTGCTGTTTCCAATGTCACCTTAGCACCCCCCTTAATCCAGGGTTGATCTTTTGGGGGGGGGGCTGCCCTGAGAGTATTCGGAGTGCACGTGTTCACGAGTGCGTGTCCGTGTGCGTTGGACGGGCACGTCGTCCACGCTAGCGTAACGTGCGCCTCTGCGACGGGTTTTTTTTTCCTCGCGGGCCCCCCCCCCCCTCCACGTCCCACGATGCCGCGCTCCACGCCCCTCTGCTAGGCGGCTGCAGCAGCATGGATGGTGCGCCGGCCTGGAGACCCACCACGGAACCGACCAGTCCCCTTGCAGAAGAGCATGCTCACGGTCCCTGCTGTAAATGGGCGAGGACGCTGACACCCGAAAAATCAACCACAGCTTTCTGCGGGACCACAATTATGTGACTGAAGGTAAGGCAGACATTTTTTTAATTCTCCTCCATCTCCCAGTATTGAATGAATCTCTGGTGCTTGTCCTCGACCTCCCTTCACTCGTCAGTCTCTTGCTTCGACATCCGTTCGCTCAGCATGCATGCTTCTCCCCCGAGCGGCGAAACGCAGTGGAATGGTATCGGCTTCCCGGCTTAGAGGCCTGGTTCGGTGATGCAGGAATCCTGTTGTGGGATAAAGGTTCAATCTGGGATCACCAAGGCTGGCTGGTCCTGTCTGGTTGTAGTTCCTCAAAGACTCAATGCTGGCTTTGAAGGTTTGCCAGGCTGGGTTGGATGCTGTTTTTTGGCTGGTATTTGAGCATGAACTGGGGGGGTTGGGGATCCTTAACGGAGGCTAGGAACCGAATTCACCTGCCTGCAGGTCACGGGCTGGTAGCCCTTAGCAAGTTACACCATGTTGAAAAGTCCAGCCATCATGGCTTGGGGTGAACATAGGGTTCCGGGTGGGGGGGTCACCGCGAAAATCTCTGACGTCAGAGTTGTCTAAGTATGAATGATAGGGAAAGAAAAGCCTCAAATGTTTTTCTTTTCTCACCGAGAGCATCTCCGAACGTGCATTTGTAGGGAGAGCGCGTACTCCCTCCCCGATAGCCTTGACCGTACAGCTGTGTCACCACTTCTACTCAGGGAACCTGAGTGGGGGGAGGAGGGGGGGCTGGGGGCTTCCCTGGAGGATTGTGGGTGTGGGGCTCCATCAGGCACGAGGAAAGTGCGTTAGTCTTCCACAAATGGGAGGGGAGAGGTGTATCTTTCCTGGATGGTGGGGGGGGGGATATTTACGGTTATCCTAACCTATACAAACTCGCGGGATATGTCAAGCTGTGGCCGTGGCAACCATTAGAGCTGGCCATTCCTTCCAGCTACCAGCATCCTGAATACAACTGGGATGATAATTGGGCTGCTTCCATGGTGTGTTCTGGATGTCACTGAGGCTGAGGGGAAATAGACCGGGATCGCATACCCCTGTGTGCACGTACGTGGACCGTGAAGGATCCGGAGCCCACCGGATACGCCGTCGTTACGCTCTCGCTCGTCAGGTTGGGACCTCTCCATGACGCTGAGCTGTGAGTCCGCTCCCTTCCTCCGGATCGGTCCGCCTGTCCCATGCTCACTTGTGGAACCTTCACTGGAACGTTACGGCAGAACGCGGAGTGCCCAAGTCACTTCAGAATGCTGGAAGGGGCTGTCATTAAATGCTGGAGGGTGGGGGGGCGCTGTGTACGGCCGTGACTCAGCAGAAAGCCACGGATGCTTCCGGGCTACATGTACGGTGCTTGTGCTAATTCCAATTTTTAAACCTCGAGTTCGCCCAGTTGTGCGTGTGATTTTATGTTTATCTTCATGCATTTTTTGGGTATATCCATGGGAACGGGTGTGGTTGTGGATCTGTCACTGGGAGAGAGGAGCACGTGATGGAATCCCAGAGTGTGGGGGGCTCCACCTTTAATTAAAAAGATGGGGGAGAGGCGGATGACAAGGTAGCCAAGGTACAGCCAGGAGGTGCTGCTGCACGCTTAGTGTTTATAATTAACAGTTTTACACGGTTTTGTTAACTAATCATCCAACGCACACAAAGACAACAATGGAGTCCTGAAAGAGGCTAAACCTGAATGCTGAGCTCTATCCTGCACACGCAAGTCAAATGCGAACAGCAAAAGCTGTCAGGTTCTTCCTTTGCAGCATGTGTACAACTCAATCGCAGAACAGTAGGCAGAGATTGCTAGAATGAAAGTGTGTCGTCTGATAACGTGCCATTGAACTGTACGAATTGCATCTATTCCAGTCTATTTCTAGATTGTTTTAATTTAGTTGTAAATCTAGAAGGGTTGGTTGGTAAACAAAGACATTTCTGCAAAGGTTACACTTTAGAGTAACATATGCCATATATACTGTATGCATCAGCTTTTTCTTTTATTTCAATGATCTTAATACAGAGGTTTTGCTTCCTGCCCTGCAGTTTGTGGGGGGCAGTAATGAGGGTGCGGCCCCCCACCCGTAGTGGACGGCAGACATTGCTGCACTAACGGTTTCTGTTAACAGGCGGGGATGTGCCGGAAGTGTAGCGGCCTAATGAATTCACTGAGCGCCCACCGCTCTGCTGCCTGAATTATTCATCTCCCCCTGCCTCCTGCCCCATAAAAGCAAATGTGGTCCCTGCTGGCCTCCTCCTTTCTCCTTTCGATCGAATGGCGCGTGCACGTGTGTCGTATCCCTGTGCGTGTGTCCCCCGCCCGACCGCTGGTGCTGTGTCACTTCCATTCGTCACAGTACCTTTACATCTGAGGAAGTCAAACAGCCCAATCCCGGCAGGTCTGCGTCGGGTGAGGCACGTTGGCCTTCTGGCTTTGTCCAGTGTGACACACCCCCTGCCACCGCACTGCTCATTTTCCCATTTCCCTCCTTACCTTATAGCTATGCATTGCTGTCTTCCTTCCCTGTCCATGTTTGTAATGCACTGACTAAACTGAAGGGCAAATGAAGAGCCAGTCCAGCAGGGCGGCGCAGCTGCATCCAGCTCTGTGTACTTGACCAGAGATTTATATAGGTCTACTCCTACAGGCCCCTGCTGAGAATGGCACTTCAAGTGACAGCTGCAACTGCCTGGGTTCCTTGAGTGACAGACAGAAGGAAAGGGAGGGAAAAAAAAATACATTTTTGCAAGACATGCAAAACAGCCCAGCAAAGGGGAGCAGATGAAGACAGAGCAGGTCAGGAACAAGCTCAGCTGTTCTTGGATCAGGTGTGGCTGGAGGCGTTTCTGGAAGGTCTTGAGAGGGAGTTTGCATCCCTGCTGTCTCATGCAGGACCCAAAACAAACCTCTTCGTACTTTTTATTGGTATGTGTAACTCTATGGGGGTACAATGTTATTTTGTGTACCTTAATATGGGATGTAATAAGGGGAGGAATGTAAGAATTTTTGCTACAGTCTAAATAAGCCAATTAAGTAAAATATGTAGCCCAGCGTCAATTTTTATTTTTTTTTTACTAGTCATTGGACAATTTTTTTGTTTTTGGCATCCATAAATGGCCGAGCTTAATTTTTATTACTGATGTTTTTTTAAAATAAAAACATTATTATTAGTATTACTATTACTGTTGGTATTATTATTATTGCTGTGTCATGCCCCGCCTACCTGTCCCTTCTGTTTTCTTCCTAGTGTGGCCCTAACAAGCCACACGTGTTACGTGTTTGTCTTGCCTCTCGCTCCTGCCCTTATGTTACTCACTCCAGCTGCCTTTTGTTTGCTCCCTCGTTAATCCTTGCTAAAAGTACTTCCCAGTCCTGTTTCTCCAGTCCTGACATTGATGTAGTAGCCTTGAACAAACTGTGCCTAGTCTTCCTCCAGTCCTCCTGTTTTGATTCCCTGAGATCCTGTTCATTTCTAGTTTTTGTCGTCTTGAAACTAAATAAAACCCCTTTTGCTCTGTCACCTTGCCTATCCTTCATCCCCATGTCACAACATGCTATTAATATTATTATTATTATTATTATTATTTTATACAGTTAGGCATCAGGTTAGGTGGGAAGGAAGAAAAACGAGAAAGGTGAGCAGTAAGTTTGGGAAGAGTATGGTCCTATGTAGTTAATATTATAAATCCTAATATATAATGTAATCCAGGGTTGCCAAGTCTGGCATGAGACTGGCTTTCAGACTCTCATACTCATGCAAGAAATCTTACAGCAAACCTATGTTATTCCATTACAAACCTAAAATTAGTTGCATCAGAAGTGTTGGGGTAGTTTGCAAACCCTACAGACCATTTACAAATTAATAAAACTCTTACATACATGTAAATGCATGTGCATGTGTGAGCAGACTAGTCTCATTGAAAATCTCATGCCAGCCAGCTGACCAAAGTTGGCAACCCTGGTAATCTGAATGCTACAGGTTCAGGACATGAGAGAAGTAACAAAGATTACCCTTTGTGCAGTCTCCTCGTAGTTACACTCACTAAACTGTCGAGAATGGTCTGCGCGGTACATAGCAAAATTATGGCTATATAGTAGCTGTCTGCTGGGTGAATATTAGCCTAAGACCTCCAGGCAGACTCCCCCAGACTCATCCGGTGTCAGGTATCGCTGAATGGTCCTTCCTGACAGCAGGGGTTTGTCTTGAGGGAGCCGTGACAGGAGACCCACCCCGGGTTTGGCACCTGACCTGAGGCACTGGAAAGTCCGATTGCTTTACTTAGCAGCATGTTTCATTTTGGCCTTCATTTGTCCCTGGGCACCAACCCATGATCTCATATTGTTATGTGACGTGCGTTTATCAGACTACATCTATTTTGTTGGTCGCTTGAAAGGTGTCATAATTTAACCAGGTTTATCTAAGTCTATATGGAAATATGAGTCCTGACGTCCTGCAAAATGAATTTGTTTATATTTGTTTGTTAATATATTGTTTTTCTTGCTATTATTATTATCAATAATAATAATAATAATGTTGTTGTTGTTATTATTAGTAGTTCTTGTTATTTCTTTTTGTGTCTGGGAAAACAAAGGGGTTAAATTCTTCATAGCTAATGGTGTGTTACCTGACAGAGACACATAGGCCTTAGGAATAGAACCCAGGGTACTGCCCTTCTATTAACGCGGGTTATTTCATGCATGTTGTTAATTACAGCTGTAATATATCATATCTTTTCTGACTCTCTGGTTCTGCATGCATTTCATGCCGATAAAGCACTTTGACTTTAAGAGAGTGTGGAGGTGAAGGTGGAGGACAGTGGAAGATCCGGGAGGGGGGCCCGGTGTTTAAGATGCTAGCCGTGTAAGTCGCAGGGTGCTGTATTGATCTGGGGGTAGGGATGAGTTGCAGCTGTGCCCCAGCCTTTTATAAGCAGCTGGAGAGACTGACAAGGACACCTAGTTGCAGAAGATCAGTTTTCTCAACAGAGAGACATAATTAGTTCTGTCTCTATGCCAGTTTGCCTGTGTATGAATGACGGTGTCTGAACCCGTGTGGGAGCGTGCGGCAGAGTGAACCAGGGACTTTAGACTCTGTTCTGGTTTGCATCTTGCCTACCACGTCCCCAGCGTGAGGATGACAGGTCCTTTTCCGACAGCTCGTCTCTGCTGTCGTGGCTGGGGAGGGAGCCCCCACCTTCACCCCCGGGTCTCTGTCACAGTCACCCCTGTCAGTTTGCTCAGTGCCCTGCACAGCTGGTGGGCTTATCCAGGGAGTGGCTTCACCCTAACACAACTGATCACACCTGCTACTGTTCAGGTACGAGACTCCAGCCTATGGAGACCACAGGGATAGATGCTGTGTGACCCTTTATGGCTCAGCTCAAATTTTCAAAATGTGTGTGTGTGTGTGTGTGTATATATATATACATACACTGTATATATATACACTGTATATAAATAACTTTTTTTAACACACACATATGTACACTAGCTTGTTTTTGGATCGTGGGGCAATGCAGAGTACCCAGAGGAAACCCCATGGCGACACGGGGAAGAACATGCAAACACGACACTGATGACCACTGCACCACCGTCTCGCCCTCTTTTTTAAACATTGTCTGTATTTCTATGCAGTATTTTCTTATATACCCCTGATTGCTAGATATCTATAAGAACCACAAGCAGTACTGACCTCCAGACCCAAATCAGCTACATCTTATCTGTCCAATGCTTCCGCTCATTAAGTAATGTTCTGGTATTTTGTTGTGCGCAGTAACTTTATACTTTTTTGTTCCATTGTTGCTAAAATATACTTATAGATTCTTCATATGAGTAAGACATGATATTTCTTATTTATATTGGGTAAACATAACTGCCCAATGAAATAAAAATATGGCTTTAAAACTCTAGATACTGTTCTGTGACAGTATGGGTTAAACACATGTAAAATAGTGGTTTTCCAGTGAATGAAGCAGATTCATTTTAAAATTCGGTCTGTAAGCCTGATTCTCGCGCAATTCATTCAGCCTAGCACCATTAGCATAATCAGTTATTTATGGGCTAAGTCGAAAGACTAAAGAAAGAACACTTACAATTGATTGGCTCTCTTTAGCAGAGTGGTTTATTCTGCTAATGTTCATCTGCGTGAAGGAAGGAGAGTGAACTAGGAACGAATCAACCTGAGAGTAACAGGCAAGTACGGTGGTAAGATGTGGCAGAATGTTGCACTTCAATGTGTAGTCATGGCCTGCCCTTTACGCCTGAGTATTTACTGGAGTACAGGGCTGTCTGGGGACATGGGGCTGAAGCTACCCCCCCCCCCACGCCTCCCCTCCTCTGACAACAAAGCTCCTTGGTGGACGAATTACCAAATTCTGATCCAATAAGTGGCACAGTCTGTGGAAGCACAATGTGCTCGGCACACCGCTCCACTCTTACACAGGCCATGTGACACACATGAACCCTGCTCTGTGCTGCACCATGGGAGCCGGCCCGGGGAACCTGGCATTTAAGGATTCTGATGTCACCAGCCAACACACATGCAACACATTACCTACACAACCTGGATCCAAACTCCAACTATGAAAAATAAGTCAGAGTGAAGGTTAGGGATTGTAGAATCCCAACAAAACAAGAGAGGAGATTTCAAAGACAAGTATTGGTAAATACTTTTATCAGCAAGGACTATTGACCTTGACCTAATTGATCTGCTCAGGACTCAGCAGTTGGGGGAGGGAGGCACGGGACTTAAACAGGCCCCCCCATGAGGGGATGATCATTAGTTGACTGACTGTTGGCGCTACCCTTGCTGCACAGTCGTTACGGCAACCAAACTGTTCACCTGAACACATGTAAACTAGCGTCCGACACTGATGGTCTGGCTGCGTGCTGCTAGTCAGCCCCTGTACTCCTGCACATAGATAGGTCGGCAGGGAGGGGACTCCCAGTGTGCTGCTGAAGACTACATTAGGAAATTTGATGCTGTGTTTAATCGTTCCACATCTCCAGGAACAGTGGGCTGCTTTGTGTTACTGGGGTGAATCACCTAACATTATGTATCTTTAGAAGCATTTACTGAAGGGATTTAAGGATAGACTGATGGGGTCAGCTATGCAGGTCCAAAGTGTAATTCTTTTACTGGATTTTTACATGGCTATTCAGACCTCCTGCTGGCTGTTGCTGTGTTGTGAAAACCACGTCCAGGCTAATCTTTATTTCCCCACAGTTTTAACGCTACTGTATGTGGGGAAGATTGTGTGAAACAGTCTCTATGAAAGTGTTTCTGTGCAGGCATGTTTGTTAGTGTGTGTGGATGTTCATGTATTAAAGATTTCTTGAGCGGTATGAGGGGTCCGAACCCCAAGGACGCAGCAGAGAAGACGCCTCAGCATCCGAGTTCCATTGATGCTCCAAGCACCTCCCTGTTTTTGGGGCAGGAGTCGGAAACGGTGCCACAAGCAGCAGAATTCTGGTGGCACGTGGGGGGCTGGGGTGCCGGTAAGACCAAGGGCCAGCACGCATCCCGTTTCCATGGTAGCAGGACTACTGCAAGAGTGCTACTGGGTCATTTGCTTCAGGTCAGAGGTTAAAAGCCATGAAATTGGCCAGATTCCTGCAGGGCATCTCCTGCCTGGCCCTGTTAGTGTGTGGAAGCAATGCATGGAGAGATACCATATACACACCCACACACACACGCATACACACACACACACACACACACACATACACACATGCTCATGTTTGTACTCATATCTTTGTGGGGTCCTTCCATTCATTTATATGGGCAAAACCCTTATCCAAACAATGACAACCGTAACCCCTACGCAGCCCTAACCTTAACCATAAGTAACCAAAGAAAATATGAGACTTCTGGCATTTTTAGTATATTTATTGCAGTCACTGATTTTTCCCCTTGTGGGGACTGAAAAATGGTTGTCACAATGTCAAAATAACAGGCTTTTATCCCCACCATGTAATACATACCCCCCCCCCCCCCCCACACACACACACACACCATAAAACCTGGCCCAATTGGGGGCATCACTGTGTAAACATTTATGTAAACGTCATTTATATAGCTAGGATCTACTTCTGTGCAATTAAACTGATGTCATGTGTATAACAGATAAAAAGGTTGTTTTATTAGTCATTTTTAAAATGTCCAGTGTCAGAAACTTTTGCAGTGGCTGCCTTGTCAGTTACCATGGTGAGATCATCAACATCAGGAAGACTGCAACAGCTAATGATGTGAAAGGAAGAGGGACAACAAGTAGAAACCAAAAGCCTTTTATTGCTTATTGTGTTCTTGATTAAAAGGATTAAAGGGCTGATTGTGGGCAGCTCAATGAGCAACACTCCAAATGAATGGAACATGGTATAACAAAATGGTTAATTAAGTGATAATTGAAAGGTGAACTTTTGAATTATGATCCGCTTCAGTTGAATGGTCCGAATGAGCAGGAAATGCCATATACTTTAGTGTTCGTTTTATTCTTAATCTCTTCTTTTTCAACATGATTTTACCAGGCAGGGGCAGAACTAAGTGTTTGAGAGGTAATCTTTGTGGGAGCGCAAATAAAATAGTATTGCACACATACTTAATGCATTAATTAACCAGTAACCAAGTATTAGTTTCATACCATGTTCATTCATCAATCAGTCATGGCAGTTCATGCATTTCATGTAGGAACTATATTAGTTCATGATTTGTTCATGAGTAATAACTGAGTAACTAAGTTTCTTGTGCCAACTCAAGTGAAGTGTTATCCTCCCTTTCCAAATAGCTCCACAGCTTAATAAGGTGTGAAACTAGTGGCAGAAGGAGCACGTGCCAGGTTTCTCTGAGAGTAATATCCAGTGTAAGCAAAGCACTGGCTAATCCTGTGTCCTAGGGGTTTCTGTCCTCTGTTAGTTTGGATCAGTACCAGTTACGTGTGATCCTTAGACTGCCACTAGGTGTGTCTTCTTATAGGGTTAGTTTCTGAAGTGCAATTACTTATGCATATAGCCATGGAAAAAACAATTTTTTGTTTCACTCATTTTTCAACTTCAGCCTGGTTCTAGGAAGCCTGATACAAACTGTCCTAGCAGTGCACTTCACACCTGCACTTAATGTTTCCCATTCCTTTTGAAGGTCACTTCAAATCCTCATCCTCCGATTCATGAGAAACTGTCGGATAAGCTAATGGTCATCTGTGCCATTAGAAAGTCACTTCCACCTCTGCCTGTCTGGTCATTCCCAGTGTCTCCTGCTTTACCTTACTCTTGTGTACTGCTGTCTTCGAAATTTTGAACCCGGAAGCAACCTTCTGCTCAGTGTAGCCTTCTGCTAGCAGAACCAGGATTAACCCAGGATTTAAAAATGCAGATTTATTTAAATATATAGAGTGGTCTCTTCATCTTTTCTCTGGCTGCATATATATAGTGTACAGCACAGTAGATGCTCCCTACGGAATAGAATATTCCAGCTTGTTATATTGCAGTTATCAGTATTATAATAGGATGAAGGTTGGATGCTAATAGCAGTGACTTTATCTGTTCCTTTAAAGACTCTATAGCTGTTTCTGAGAGTTATATATTTTTATATTTGGTTTGAAAGAGACCAATGTTGGATCTCTCCAGCACTGAGGGCGGTGAGCTTGGTGAGCAGCATGCTCAGCACTGAGTGTGAGTGTGTCGGGCATGTTCAGAACTGTATCGGAGCATTTATGGAAATTATCTGAGAGCCGTCAAGCTCCAGGATCTTAGAGTGTCACAGCGAGCGTCTGTTCCCCTGACTGTGCTCATTCCCGGGACTTATTCTCTGCCTTAGGCTGAGGTAAGAGCAGGTGAAATAGAGCGTTGCATCCTGCGCTCGGCAGTCAGCAGCAGCCTGCGTCTCCCTGTGAGGGGGGACTGGTCTTGGAGCTAGCGGAACACCGCAGATGGCAGCCAGCACGGGCCGTCTGGCAAACTGGCTTTCCCGCTAACGGGATTAGCCCCCAAGCTCACAGGTAACTGACGTAGCAGCGCGAGCGACCGGACACGCTCCAATAGGTCACAGGAGGACAGTGGGTGGGCCGATCACGCCTCACCCGTGCACATTGTGGATCAAGCCAAGGAGATTTCAATTTAGAAATGACGTTGGGCATTGGATCCCAACCCTCACCTCCAGTAGCTGCACGGTCCGCTGCCAAGGACATTTTCCCCTTGGCCTTCTCTGCATTTGACCTGCCTGTAGAACTACTGATCCATACATGGATTTGTCATTCGAGATGGACGTTTTGGTTGGTGCTGTGGAGGTTGTAACTTCCTGTAATCCTCCTTAATCCACCTATGGATTTGATTATGGACAAACGGATCATTTTAGCAGCCTATGATCATCAGAGTACAGCTATGCCTCTGTAAAGTTTGACCAGCTGCACCAGGCCTGGCCTCCTGCTGTATATTTCTCCAAATAACCTTGAGGTCACAGCAGTGGGACACTGATTCGTGATGCGATTTTACAGCCCTGTGAATTGTAGATTTCAGAAGAGACAATTAAAAATTACTTACTGACTGAATGGAGGGGTTATGGATTTTAGGCCTGGATTGTCAGGATTGAGCCTCCTCTTCTGATGATTAAAATCAAGACCTTTCTGAACAACAAACTAAAGCTATTAACACAGGTATTTGTTCCTCTCAGCTTTGGCACATAATTTGTCTTGGCCACGGTGGCAGTAGCTGTGAAACTGCGAAGCTGGTCCATGTGTTACTGCAAGGAGAGCCACGGGCATCTAGGAATTTGGTTTGAAACGTGAGAATAAATGATTTAATCTTGCATTCCCTGGTTCTGAGGGTCTTATTTGGCGGCACGGGGCTCCTTGAGTGTTCATCATGTGGAATAACCTCGAGAAATAGTCATGGAGTATACCCCTCCCCCCAAGTACTCACACATCGCTATGGTTACTGCGGGTTTGCTGATGACAACTGTCGCGGGTTGAAGAATTATCCAACGCGCTTTCCGACAAAACGAGCAACTGCTTATTAGGCAGTCAAAAAGGCTCCGTGAAACACATTCCTGTCAGGCTTATTCCTTTATAAAAATGGCCTCTCGTCAGTTCCCTGTGGAGGCCCCTAATCTCCGAACACGAGACGTCTACAGCTGCAGTCTCTGTGGCGGACATCCCACCCATCAGTTTTAACTAGTCTGCGGATGACAGTGTGCGTTCATTGTCTCAGGTGGCTCTTCTCACACCACAACCAAGTCTTGCAGAGGAGAATGCACCTAATGTGATGTAACGTAGTGCTGACATGACTGGAGAGTCAGTGGACAGTTTGGTGGAGATATTGGATGTGGGATGTAGTGATGGTGAGGAGTGCTGGGGGGGGGGGGCTGCTCTACCCCATCTCAGGAGGGTCCAGCTCCTAGTGGATTTCATTAGATGCTCTGCTTGGATCTGTCTAGATATAATTAGAAGAACTGCATTGTGGGTAAATTACAGATAAGTCAGACCTGAGAGGACAGGTAGAGTTCCCCCTGAGAGAGACCTTCAGTATGGCTGATGTGAATCACCTGTGTTGTTCCTGCGGTCAGGTGACAGAGACTCATCCAGACACCGCCGATCATCCAGACACCGCCATGTGCCCTGTGGTCCATTGGCTGGCATTTTCCCAGGATTTTTCTATTCATGTAGTAGACACCTTTATCTGAAACAACGCATTTTGCATGCTGTAATTGCTCTTTCTTCTGAAGTGCTCTGTGGTAAGACACTGTCTGGTTTGCTGGAGACGGAGCAGCTCTATAGCAGGATCTCCTGCTGACTCTTCAGTATTAGCAGGGTCCCTCCTGTCCTTCATCCCTCAGAGGGTCCCCTGTGGTTGGTGGACGGCCTGGCTTGCAGTCAGATGCGCGCCATCTTAAATTGCGTCACACTTATTTAAAATCAGTGTGTCCTTGGCATTTTGATATCACAGCCTTTCATCTTCTCTAAAATTAAGCTCAAATGATCCCTGATATTCAGCCTTGCGTCCGCGACCAACACTCACTGCTTGTTCATTCCTGGCAGCGCTTCATCTTTGCCATTGTGTTTCATTTTTAAAATTTTTCTAACTTGCACAATTTGGGGACAGGAAGAGCTGTTTGCACTATAGATGGCACTTCATCTGCATGATGAATCGCATATGTTAAAACAGCCTGCGTGACACACGCACGTCGACTCGCCCTGCTGCGCGCCGTCTTTTATTGTCACCATCACAGAATGCTCCTAGTGTGAGGTCTGAGCTTGGCTTTTTGGGTGTTCGCGTTCCTGGTTTCATTTCTGTTTTTTTTTTTTCTGACATCCCTGTCCTGTGTTTCCAGGGGTACAGGATGTCTGTAATCAGTCTGTCTTGCCCTGTGGACAATGCCCCCACCATGAACCCATCTTGGGTGCTCACACCTTCCCTCTTCTGCTGGCTGTAGTCCTGGCCCTGAAAGCTCTGTCTTTGAAAAATGTAACAGGGATGCTCTGTGTTGCCCTGTGTCATGTTTTTGGCCCAGCTTCTCCTTCTGGAATGAAACACAATGGCTATCAAACAGCCGTTGAATTGCTCTTTATTACTAATGTTGGCCAGAGCACAGGGAGTACAGAGCACTATGTGGAGGGTTAGGGTACGTGACTGGATGCAGCATACTGGATGAATACAGGACTTTAGAGGACACTGGGATATGCCACTTGCACTTGAATTGGTGTGTGGCTCCAGGAGACAAGGGATCAACTCCAGGTCAGGGGAAAAGAAATTGGCCCTTTTCGGTCCACCTGGACCAAAGTGAGCCACGCAATTTGCATGACTTGTGGATTTGAGAAGAGGGTGCCACCGGCCTGCTGCTGTGCCCACTGTAACTCAGTCCCTGCCCCCTCTTCCAGGGCAGCGTGTGGCTAAGCCCCGGCTCCCAACGCAGCTGAACACAGCCTGGAGGCCCCGAGCCAGGCCCAGCCCCTGTTAAACACCCCTGTCCTGGACCCAGGATGTTGAATCCCATCCAGGTGCTCTGCTCCGACATCACAACGTTGTCTCTGGAGGCCAAGCAGTCTGCCAATTACACCGAAGGTGATTCTTCCTTTACCACATCCCTCAGTATGCCGGCGGTCAGCAGAGCTCAGAACCACCATTCCACACAAAGGATGTCTGTCCCTGATGACATCATTATCAAGCTATAAATATGTGGTGTCACAAAAGGCGGAGTCAATTGAGACGCGTTCTTTTTTTAATATGCAAGTGTCTCACTTGAGTAATAACATCCAGTGTGGGTGGGGGGGTGAATGCCAGTGGAGCTGGTGGTGTACTCCAGTTAGCTAGCAATACAGGGGAGAGCATGGCCGTACGAACCATGGAAAAGAACCGCAATAACTGCATGTTACAGTGGATTGGAGATCAAAGCTATTTGATAAGACTTGTTTCTGTGGAAATATGTAGAACCTGCAAAAAGAATCCTAAGTTTGGATTCAGCTTCATCCTACAGTATCTCGTTATTCCCGGCTGGGATTAAAGCCATGAAATATGTTACAGATATAGCATAGTGGCTAAGGAATGGAAATTGTGCAACCCCGAAAATAAATACGCAGTTGGAAGATGATGGATGGTCACAGGATCTTTTCCCAGTAAGAAACTCACTGTTGGACGTTCAAGAACATTATGGCTGCGTCCACATTAGCAGACAAAGTCGCTGAAAATCTGATTTATTTTTCCTTTGTGTGACACAGATCTGAGTTTTCAGGGCTGTATGGACACATCTTATCTTTTCAAATCACGTCTGAGTCCTTTTCATACATGGTCCTCGGATACGTGTGCAATTCGTGGCCATGTGACATGAATGATCAGAATTCATGTGGTTTTTTTGCCTAGACGCATGTGCTGAATTATGCTCCCGCTACATCATGCTCCCACCTTTGCTGGCTTCCTTGTCATCCCCACACACCTCTTAGTGCAGTGCCACCAAAAGACGTGAAAACAGCAAAAGCTTTTGCCATCTGGATTTTTCTTTTCGCCTTTGGGATCTGAACACATACAGCTGACCAACAGTTTGCCGCCCTCCAGAGCAAAATAGCAACTAGCGTATCCATTTTGTCGGTTTTCATACCATGATTCATCTTAGAAATATGACGTTTTTTTGTTGTTGGTGATGCAGATTATTTGTGCAAAAACATATCAATATGCACATGTGTGCTGTTGTGGAGGACAGATGTGTTCACAGTACAGTTAGATACAGTTCACTTGTAATTATGAATGTGACCGTCAAGATAGGCAAATCCCATCTGAGCAAAAAATTGGTATTGAACAATGAGGTTTATAATGTGAATGTAGCCTAATTCCTTACTAAAATATGTAGCTCAATGTAAGGAAAAATGAATACTCTGTGTGTGATAGTGTTCTAGAGTTTGGCAAGGAAAGATGCAAAGATATTGGAGTGGGTTCATCCTTCTGAGTAGGATGTGGGAGCAGGTATGAGCTGACCTGTATGCGGGCTGTCTGTGGAGGTTCTCTTTCACCTCAGAGCCTGTTGGTGTCATGTGGCTGTAAACTAACACTTGTTCCTGCCCCTCCAAAAATTCCTTTTTCATACATTTCTGATGCAACTGGGTGACGTTAACAGTCTTTTTTTAGGATTTATTTCAGCTATTTTCTGGAGGATTTTGCTGGTTTGTTTGATTGTTTCATTGCAATTTGTGGTCCTGGAGCTGTGACCAGGGCAGACTAATGAAATGGAGCCAATGGAAATGTCATTTGGCAGCGTTTTTGCCATGCAGGAGGGGGTGCTGTGTGGAGATGAGGAAATGATCTGACATCAAGGGGTGGAAATGTTTGCTACCCATGATCCTCTGAAGCATACTCAGTCTCATGTGTCCCACAAAACAGCTGGAAGTTCCTTCTTAGTAGAGCTGGAAAGGTAACCCCCCCCCCCCCCACACACACACACACACACCCCTGCTTTGGGTAGAGAGGGGTCTGAAGGTGGGATCTTCACAATGATGGAGGAGACTGCCGTCTTTGCCTGGTGGGATCCCATAAATCTGCTCCTGCTTCCTCGGAGGTTGGATGGCATCTTCATCTCTTTTTTACTGAAACCTGTTCCTTTTGCCAGCTGATTGGAGGGATCTGTAAGATTCAGGGTGAGGGATTCAGCATTGTGAGCTGCACGGCTTCGTCAAATCTCCCACCATCCTCCAGGACTCTTCGGGAAACGCTCCTGGAAGAGCCTGGTAATTTCATCATGTCGTCTCACTTTCTATCTGCGTGTAAAGCCAACCAGCGTGGCGAGAACAGAAAAGACTGGACATTGAAGTCCCCTGCGTACTTGTGTTGTGCTCGCCGTCGACCACCTTAAGAAGTCCCTGAGCAAAAAAATGGGTCACCTGGTTACCTGGAAATGGCCACTCCTGCTATGGACACCCTGCACAGGAGGCATGTAGGAAGATATGGAAAAGGACTGTTTTTTATGTAATCTCCTTTAAACCGACCCCCATCCACCCCCAACCTTTCACTGTGTGGAAAAAGACACCCCATGTGAGATGACCTGGAAAGAATGCCAGGGTCTCACACTGTTGCTATGGTGACTGTTCAACAGTCCTGGAAGAGATGCTGTCGCTATGCAGCAGGGCATGATGGGAATAGAGGCATATTCATTACGGGCTAAAGCCACAGATATAGAATTACTATTTTTCAGACAAACACTGCTGTGTTTTCACTACACGCTGCATTCTCTACGGCTGAATGTTTCTTTCATCATAAATATAATTACATAAGGTATTTGTTTTTTACCCCTGCGACCCTGACCAGAATAGGCAGTTGGAAAATGGATAGATTGATAGATGGGTAGAATATTTTCACACTGTGCAATGTTGCAGCTGTGTTTTGAAAACATATTATCTGTTTGTGTCCATCGAAATTGTATTATGAAGTGTAGATGGAAAACGAATGTTTGGTATGCGCGTGTAGCAGTGGTGGCTGGTGGCAAAAAAAAAAATTAAAGCAATAGGAAGATAATACATGTTACAATATTACAATAGTGTTTTTTTTTCCAAAAAACACACACACAGACATATGTACATGTGTACTCTATACATATACACAGATGGATTGGCTTAGGTTGGATAATATCTTAGACTCACATAAATGTTGGTCCAGAGATCGGAATCATGCGTAACTCATTGTACTACTCTGATCCCCAGACTCTACATAAGTCCAGTGAACTACTGCTTAGTAAAGATTTGGTGGCTTAACTGAAATGAATAATACAGCTCATGGTAAGAGTGTCCTACAGTCAGTGGCTGAAGGCAGGCAGGCATGGTGATATGTCGATCTGTGCCTTTATTTAATCTCCATCTGGCCTGGGAGAGAGGGGCCAGGCGTCCTTCAGGAGCCCAGTGTGACCAGCTAAGCTGAGACCCGTTTTACCATGGCAGTGGGGGTGAAGTGCGTGAGTGGGGACTGGGGTATGGTGTTAATGCAGTGCTGTAAATTAGCCTCAACATGATCTCAGCGTGGCAGCGTCTGGATTAAGTGCATCTCTCTCTCTGTCTTGCCCCCCACCCCAAGATCCTTTAACTGTGACTGATACAAGCTATCTGTCCCCTTAATCTAATTATTGAGTGGGGTCTCCTGGGATTATTGGTAAGGGGTGCATGGTGGGGGTTGAGGAGCAAGCTGACGAGAACCAAGCTGTCACACATGCCCTGCTTGCTCTGATAGCCGTCTCCCCTTAGCTGGTTTCATTTTGCTGTCAGCCTACTGGTGGCTGCTCTCTCAGTCTATAAATCTGTTGTATCCTTTCCTGGGTGGTGAACATTCCACACTAAATAATGTCGCCTGAGTTTTTTTCCTTCTGGAATAAATATCCCTGGAGACCTGAGATGTAAAGCGTGTTAGAAGATGTTTAATGCACCTGCTTATCAGAAAATGGAATGGAATGGATTTTTTCCGGACCATTTCCGGGACTGTCCAAGTTGCAGGCACGATGTGGATTATGATGCTGAATTATGCGGCCACGTGCCCCCTCCCTGATCTGTAAGATGACCCATAAGATAGTGGCACTGCCTTCAGTGAAGTCTGATCGCAGCCTTCCTACCATATCCAACCCGCCTGTTCAGGCATCTGGAACAAGTGACCAGGTTGGTCCTCGCTTTCCTTAAAAGGAAAGTTGGGGGGTGGAGAAAGACAGAGAGAGATGTGTGTGTGTGCATTTTTGTTATTATTCATTGTGGGGACCACATTTCCCCACAATGCAATTAAAAAACCAGTAACTTTTTACCTTGTGGGGACATTCAAAATCTGTGAATGTCATCAAAAAACTAAAAATGCTAAAGTCTTGTATTTTGTTTGGTTAGTTATAGTTAATGTTAGGGCTGGGTGGGGGTTACGGTTGTCATTTTTGGGATTAGGGTTTCCCCATAGGCATGAATAGCCTTTTCCTGCCCTTTGATATGGACGAGTGTGAGTGTGAGTGTGAGCTCACCACAGCACACTGCTGTTGAAGTGATACTTTGCAGAGCTGGAACAGAATGAGGGGCTGTCCCCGAACCTGCTGTTCCATCGATTCCCAGAATCTCTCCAAAAATCACAGATTCTGCCTGACATGGTTCTCGCCCTTCAGAGAGCACCCACTCCATCTAATGTCATTTACACAATTCAAACTGCTGAAATACCACTGGTTTTTGTAGATGTGGAATTTGCATAAATTACAATCGCAGTCACACCATGATGTGCATTACAGTTATGAAAATGCAGTATATCCTTTTTGAAATAAATCCTTGCCAAATATATATTGTTATTTGCAGGATAACAAAGGGAGTTTTTGGGGGTAATTTTTTTGGACATTGACCCACCGTGCGGGTGACGTTTCAGGGTGACAATTCTGCTCCCATTTTTTTGCAGTAATTGTGTTTTTCCACAGCACCATTACTGGGAGGTGTGGGGGAGGTGTGTAATTGATTTTGACCCCCCTCACCCTCACCCCCATTCTATTTTGGAGTGGGGCAAATTATCCCCACAGAGAGTAAATAGGCAGATGCATGTGCACACACACACGCACACACACACACACACACACACACACAAGCCCTGTTGATATTGGCTTTTCCATGCTGCCTTAGGTGGTGATAGATGGTGCTGAATGGATCCCTCTCAGTGTCTGATTACGGTGATTTGTGTCCGCGAGCCCCTGCTGGACACCCGAGGGGGGGGTGAAATCATACCACTGAATAGTCCTAGTATATTTCTGTGTAGTTTGGATTTACAGCATTACTGTATTGTTGTGTTTAACTGCTTCTGTCATTTTACAGGGATTTAAACACCTTCCATAAGTGTGTTCTAACACTAGCACATGACCTATTTCACGGAAAATTAAGCTTGTAGTTCTGTGTGTGTGTGTGTGTGTGTGTGATGATTACATTGATTACATTCAGAGAGAGATGGGGAGGCAGCACCAATGTGAAACCTGTAAAAACCAAGAAATGCCAAATATCCTGTATTTTGTTTGGTTATTTATGGTTAAGGTCAGGGCTGTGTTAAGGTTGTCATTGTTGGGTATAGGGTTATGCCCAAAGAAATGAATGGAGAGTCCCCATAAAGATTTGAATACATGTGTGTGTGAGTGTGTGTGTGTGTGTGCGTGCGTGGGGGAGGGGGGGGTTTCAGTTTTTGACCCTTGGATTTGTACCTCTGTGTAAATCCCTCCTGTCTATTCACACACTCCCACTCTATCAAAAAAGCGAAACATCATGAACATGCGGAGCACAGGCTCATTAGGGCAGGGAAGAGTCACTGCATATTCTGGGAAGCACCTGAGCCCTGGGCCACTTTCCTCAGTGGCTGCTCACCTGGAAGCTGTGCGGATGGCTCATTTGCTCGTCTTCTCCGGCCTCGTTCAGGGTTTCCATCTTAATTAGGGTCTGACCGAACGGCGACTCTCCGGAAATACAGGCTCATACAACTGCCAAAAAGGCAAAAGCAAAGAGCAAACAAAAGAAGGATATTTCACTCACAGGACTTCATCTTCATTAAGGTAAAACTTGCTGGCCTCAGCCTAACCCTTATTGCTGGACTCGTTACGTGTGACACGTGCAGCTGTGAATGTTTGGCAGCAAAACACATGCTGAGGTCAGACAGGTAGCTGAGCACGGCTCTGGGAGCCCCCCGCCATGCCTGATGTTTAATTAACGGAGTGAGGGCACCCTGCATCTCAGATTGATGGGCCTCCTCCACGTCCAATAATGTGTAGCTCAGCCTGTGGTCATGGCAACCAGTGAAGGAGGGCGCTCCCCAGTCTATCTCGGCTGTTCAGTGCCGGGAATCCGGGAGAGTAGTGGGGGGCAGGGTGGGTGGATGGGGGGGTGGTGAATATGCATTCACCGTAACGCCTCCACTCTCATCCAGGCTATCGCAGGCTTAATTTTCCACAGGGCTGGGTGTCACGGCAACAGGATGCAGGGCAATGGCAGCCCCACCTGTGCGACGTCGGCTTTTTCACATGCAGCGAGTGGCTGAGGGGAAGGGGGCGCAATGCGATGGGGGGGGGGGGCTCCACCC
>JAODKC010000016.1:16603515-16619448 GCA_026777985.1 Mormyrops attenuatus | reverse complement strand
CCCCCCCCCCCCCCCCGCCCCCCGCGCCCCGGGCCCCACCCCCCCCGGGCCCCCCCGGCACCACCCATACGTGAAATAGAATAATGATGATCTTGTGTCACATGTCCTGCTCTATGCTGCCTGCTTCTGTTCCATAATGAGCTGCATTACATATTCATATTCATGTTATTATTATTATTATTATTATTATTGTTGTTGTTATTTCTTTATATTACTAGTCCATAGAAGTATGAAAATTATATGCTTGCTCATAAAAATTGAGTGCACAGTTACAATTGATTTATTTCTGTGAGCACTAATCTTTGATTTGGTTACCGCAGTGTGTGTGTGTGTGTGTGTGTGTGTGTGTGTGTGTGTGTGTGAGAGAGAGAGAGAGAGAGAGAGTGAGAGAGAGAGCATACTTTTGCATGCATGCTAGCGCAGGTCAACCCACTAAATGCTGGTCACTGTCACTGTATCTGCCGCTTGAAGGTGGTAGCGTACTTAGCAGTGAATAAACAGTCTCCAGCGGCTCGGTACCTCTGGCTGGAGATGAGGGTGTTTCAGCCCAGGCCCCAGGGGAGACGTGCGGGCAGACAGCGGCCTCCTGGCAATCCCAGAAGGCATGTGGCTGATCCTGGATCAGTGTCAGTCTGAGTGAGCCAGCCTGCTTCCTCCCTCTGACTGGCATGTTGAAGAGATACTACTCAGAGACTCATATTCGGATCCTCCTGAAATCAGAGGCACCTGTGCAGGAAAAAAATGTGTCACAGGAGAGCGTGACACTTTAGAGTAGCGAGGTCACCTAATTTCTGTGGTTATCTTGACTCCTGTGACAGACTGACAAGCAGGAAACAACTTCCAATGGGTCTCCCATCACACAGACTGACCCTGTGCAGGAAAAGCATACATATACATATTCTACATATATCTATATATATCTGCAACACACACACACACACACACAAATCCATCTGTCAGGTGACTTTGGCGTGAGCAGTGAGAGCTCTCCGAAGCTGACTAATCCCCCACTCAGAGCGGGTGGCTTGTGACATGGCCCTAATTACAGTGAGGAGAAGCAGGACATGTCAATACAAACCTTTTGAACGCTGCCATCTGGTTGAGACTGAGGGGATATTGGGTACAACCGCTTCAGTGCCCTAGAAAGTTCTGGAATCAGGTCCCACATTAACTGGTTGGAAGTGGAGGTATGATTGAAGTACCTTTTAGTCTTAGATATATACACACTTAAGGAGTGCAGCTACTACAGAGACCAAGTGGATGATGACTAATGATATTTAAAGTGCAGCTTGTGCTCTGGCCACAAAAACACCAATACAACATGCAGAGTGCAGTGATTACCTGGGGAGCAGCGGTACTGACCTTCAGGTACAGTCACTGTGTGGCAAATGTTAACATGCCGTTATGCAGAAAGGTTGAGTGTTGCTTCGCGATTTTAAAACTGAGTCAGACATAGCTGGGGAGGGGGGAATCTGCAGGATTTAAGCTCCAGCAAACGCAGACGATTGATCTGCCCTCGCTCATGGCTGCAGCAGTAATCTGACGCCTCTTGTGTCCCCCTCACGCACAAATCTCCATGGGGGCACCTTGAATGTGGCTGGAGATAGTAAATATGAGTTTACCATAACAACTATTTGGTATGACATCACATCATCACTATAATAGTAACCACCATCATCTGAGATCAGGGCTGAGATCGTTTAAGCAACATTATCGGCTGTGCAATAGTCAGATTACGTTTGTCAGCACTGCTTTGTGTTTCTTAACAAAACCAACATATTTGACAGACTCTGTTGATAGAATGTAACAAGTTCTGTTCGGCTGTAGTTTATTTAGGGTCATTTCATCTCCTTTTTGTTTTATAAATATTGCAATATTACTAACAGATATCTCACATATCACGATGTGATGTTGTGCAGCCCTACCTGAGACATTAACCAGACAAGATAAAAGGATGGATGGATGGATGGATGGCAGGCAAAGTGAAATTCAGGGTACATTGACAAGAATGTAGACTTAATGGGGACTTTGGCTGGGCCTATGATACACACAGCGATGACGAACTTTTTCGGCTGGCGCTCACAAATCAGCTGCAGCACTTAATAGGGGACACGTTTAATCTGAAAACGGTGTGCAACGTTTTGTCATGTGTTCCGGTTTAAGCGATATGTTTCCTTGAAGCGGTGCGAAACGTTGTGCAACAGACTTTGCGGCATGTTTTCTCTCGTTCGGTGGGGTGTTACACAAATTAAAGGGCAATGACCCCAGTGGATCTTATGCCATAATTGCAACGCTTGCATAACACAGTAGGGTGCTCAATGCACCACTGTTTCTGTTTAAATAAACATTTTTCAATGTTTCATTGGGGCTGAACTTAGCCGTGATTTGTGTCTATTCTCATATTGTCATCATAACACATCTACCCATCATCTTGTTTTCTGATTAAATACCTAAAGTCACTTTTCAAACAAAAAATAAGGTACAAACAAGAGTATTAAGCATACAACAATAGAGTTACAGGAATAGGAGAAATATCAGACAACATGGGGACAATGGGGGAAGAAAACATACATAAAGTCACTTAAAAACTGGGATTTTTATGAGGAAAGTGATTGTTTTTCTTTTCAAAAAGAGCTTCGCATAAATGCACTGTGGGTAGGTGGTGTGTGTGCTTGCATGTGTACCCTGTAAAATAATGTGTGTCAAGCCTGATTCTGAGCGTGGAGCAGCTCATTGAGGAGACATTGAGGAGGGGGTGAGACCACAAGTTTATAGTGTAGCCTGATTTTCAAAGGCTTCCTTATCTGTGATGTGCAGAGGGAAGCCGCACGGACCCTGTTTAAACTCCCCTTTTAGGCTGGGGAACAATGGCTGGGTCCACATCAGTGCTGCACTATGTGCTGGAATAAAATCCACCTCTCCTGGAGATGGTTCATTCCACAGAAATGGCAGGAAATTTATGAATTAGACCTCTGCCCTTGAGCAATATATTTAACATGAATTGAGCCTGTGAAAAAATCATCTGTACAAATGGCTGAAGCCCGGTGGGCAAACACATGGTCTGGTGTGCCACAGCACGTCTGCATCTGTGTTAGTGAATGGCTAGATAAGCAGAAAGTACATCATTTATTTACTGCAATATTTGCAATTTTTTGAAAATATTTTTAGTGCTAATTCAAAAAAACACCAAAAACAGTTTGAAGAATTTCATTTATAACAGTTAAAATATTTGATTGTGAATTCCATGGCTACTCCAACAATCGGGCAAGTTGAACTACTGCTGACCATTTTTTTTCTTTCTGTCTCTCTGTCCTGTTTGCCTTTCAGCTGATATAATTTCCACAGTAGAGTTCAACCAGACGGGGGAATTGCTAGCGACCGGGGACAAGGGGGGTCGTGTGGTCATCTTTCAGAGGGAACCTGAGGTAGGTGTTTACAGAAACACCCAGACCAGTTTCGCAAAAAACACACACATCATAACGGACCATAAGAGGTCTCCTTTGTCATTGCAGGCCGTGTCTTCATTAATGCATAATTAGCTTATTCTAAGATCAAGATAACAGCACAAGCATTTCTTCACTGTTTCCACATCCCTAGCTGTCACTACAGTATGGCCCTTTCTTAGGTACAAGCTCTATAGAGGTTCCCCCATGCACTGATTGCTACAGACACTAGTCAGTGGGGACCCACAGGTCATGTGTGAACATATGCATAGTAAATTTGCCCCAGACACTGGAAGCTCAGAGGCAACAGCAAAAAGGCCTCATGCTTTACTGTTGTGGGTTATTAACCCACACTGGCTGTGCACTGGATGTTGATAATCCTCAGGTCATGAGGGGCTTGATAAATTTTCACTCAGATTGAGCATCCTGCCTCAGCATGCCGGAGAGTGAGGGTTGGGCTGGGGAGGGGTGAATGCACAGGAATGAGGCTATCATTAGTTACCATTTAACAAGCATTGGTAGCCTTTGAAAGCCATGTGGCCACTCGTCCCTTCTCTTGCACTCTCTCTCACTTCTCTCATGCTGTTGATGTGTGCTTTACACGCTGAGATTGAGACCCTCGCTCAAGCTCTGCCAAAGATTATTCTTTGTCCAGAAAAAGCTCACCTCACCAGAATCTTACTGGCTGACATACAGTATATAAACTTTTTGTGTACCAGTAGCCTCAGACAGGTTAACACTACACTGTAGATCATCTTCTCTATTCTCATACCATGGAGTTAGTAACCAAAAATATATTATGTACAAATATGGCTAATGTAGTTACACTGCACACCAGAGCATGATTAGACCAATATTTAAGTAATGTGTAGCATTACATAGCTGCTCTAAAATGTTAGCCTTGATAGGTTTGTTTAAAATACCTGCTTCAAGAACAAAGGAGAATGACTGGTGTAGAATCTGTGGTATCCAGGTAGAAACACTTCTCAACACATCCCAACCTCTTAAAGGAAAGGGAATAAGAGGAAATGTGAAAAAGTCATAAAATCAGCAAGAAACTCACTGTCAACAATCTGTATTCCGCTTAGTGTCCCTTACATTTCTGTAGCATTTGTTGTTTTTCTGGAAAGGTCTGTAGAGTAATATGAGAGTGATCTTGGTGTCATTTGCAGAGTAAAAATGAGCCTTACTGTCAGGGTGAGTACAACGTTTACAGCACCTTCCAAAGCCATGAGCCCGAGTTCGATTACCTGAAGAGCTTGGAGATTGAGGAGAAGATCAACAAGATCCGATGGCTGCCACAGCAGAACGCCGCCCATTTCCTCCTTTCCACCAATGGTAAGGCATCTTTCTGAACATACTGCTCCTCTATATCAATGGTGAGAGACCATTTCTAAACTTAATGAATGGCAGCCTTTTTTCCTTATTTTCACTCATAAAACCTGTAGTATCACACGAAATATAACTCAACACAAACCTCATCATCTCAGTGCTGTACTTGCAATGTTCTAAACCATGAACCTGAGATGGATGGATGATTTCTTTATCCCATCTGCTGACAAGTCTGTGTCTTTTGGCTGACTGTTTTTTGTGCCAAAATAATTAATGTTTATAAAGCTTATATATTTGTATCCTGAACAGTTTTATAAGCCAAAAGCTCAGTCCTGACTGGCACAGTCTGCAGATACCACATGACAGTTGAATTCATTTAGAGAGAGCAGAGAAGGCGGGGAAAGGGTTAAGGACTAGAGACGGTGGCTTGGTGGACTGGAGATGCCGTGTTTCAGCTGCCCGTCCAACACCTACTCTATCTTTCCGTGCCAGCAGCCATGTCTCTGAACGAGCCTGTAAAGCTGGCACTGCTAGGATGTCTTGAGGATGGATGGGAAGATGCCTTTGTAGTATCCTGACAGGCACAGAGCCACTGGAGAGGGGGCTGGAGTCATGCCTGAGTACCTTCAGCACCACTGAGACACGCATACATTCCCCAAGGGAGCCAGACATAGCCATTAGGTGGAATGTGCCGATTATGGATAATTACCACATATCACTATGTAAACCACCCAGGACAGGTACAGCACATATCAAGCTGTAGATAACAGTTCAGTGATAGCCTGCATATCATTCAAGAATGACTGCTGCATGATCACCCTTATCTGTCGGAGTCCCCAAATGTCCAGCCCACATACTGAAAGAGAACCAGGCAAAGGGTACGCTAAAAGACTAACTAATGTCTGTCATCATGCTTTTCTACTGGAGCGGCTCAGCAAGGTCAGCGTGAACAAGGGTGCATTTGATGCGGGAGGAGCTGGGCTGAAATTGATGATGGTGTTGTTTGGCTCCCACATTGATTGATGTTCCTCTCTCCTGCATAATGTCGGTCGGATGCAGCAGTAAGAAGCTGCCTGAGAGAGAGTGACGCTAACGTTACGAGTGGGAGAGAGACAGACAGCAGTGTGACGTTTCAGTGTGAAAGTCACGTTGTCACAGTTATGACATCATACCATAACACTCATGAGATCTCTATGGCAAGCGTGAAATCTCACCACAATGCTCTAAGATCCCTGTGACACTCCCTATGAATTCTCACTATAATACTCATGAGATCTCCCTGTAACAGTCATGAAATGTCAACATTACACCCTCTTGAGATCTCCCTGTGACAGGGATGAAATTTCAATATAACACTCATGGGTTCTCCCTCTATCAAGAATGTAGTCACACTGTGCCACTCATGAAATCCCTCAGTAACAATCATGAAATCTCCTTGTAACGCTCATGAAATCCCGCCCTCATGAGATCTGCTTGTGCCAGACACACCCTCTTTCATGACTCTGCAGTTGTGGATCGTTTGTCTGAAGCTTGTTGTGGGCACAGTTTTCACACAGAAGGACAAAGTGATATTTTTTTTATTGTTTTTTACTTTTTACTGCTATCTGTAACGTTTCTTATCTTTCTTTTGTTAGAAAAGATGTCTTTGATGTCTTTGAAGCAATGTGATGTGATGTAGGGTGGTTAACACAATTGCTGATTTGGGAGTATTGTTCAAGACCATTGTAACCCACACGATCTGACGTATACAGCACGCATAGGCCTTAATGACAGAAGGACCTGGAGTGGTGTTTCCATGGTTACAAAAAGCCCTACACATCAGTGCAGGTCAGTGATGTCATCAGCCTCTGGAATGACCAGTAATTCTCATGGCCCATAATTCTTGGAAGTGAGTCAGGTTCTGTCCCCTCGCTGATGTGCCGTGCCCTGACCGGCAAGCTGGTGACGCAGGTTCTGATGAAAGTCATCTCATATAAAAATATCTTATAAATCTGGGCGAGCAATAATTTGCTGTGTGGCGGAAGGAACACGCAGCAGTGTTACACAACAGTACTCCAATATCTGAAATTAGAGTGTGATGGCCACTTGTATGGCTAACTGCCATGTGTCATTTCATCACGCTACAACAACAGGACATAATGTCTTACTCTGCTTGGAAGAGCATAAATCCAAAGTCAGGCTGTAACATAATGAAAAATGTTAAACAAGTCCATCTATTCCTTAAGCATTCATCAAGCAAAGTGTCAAGGGGCGCTTGTGTCCTGTCCTAGCAAGCACAAGGATTGTGGTGGGGGCACCTTGCTTGAGCTATTTTCTGTCAGGGGTAAATGTGTATGGGAACCACGAGCATGTATGCAAGTTGCTTATTATTCTGTGAAGACTTGAGCTTGGACCCTGGGTTTGGACACCGGTGCTCATTGGAAATATAGATGATCGACATTTATGATAAGATCTGGACAGAGATGTAATTCCATGCATTTCCTGTAATGGGGCGCCACTGTGCAGGGTCCTGCTGCTGAAGCTCCGCCCCTTCATGAGAGTGACTAACACGGTGCACGTTGACGCTCCCTTGCAGATAAGACCATAAAGCTATGGAAGGTCAGCGAGAGGGACAAGAGGCCAGAGGGCTACAATCTGAAGGACGAGGAAGGCAGGATGAAGGATCTGTCCACTGTGACGTCTCTGCAGGTGAGGCACATGGGCTAGTGCAGGGGAAACCTAAAGCAGCATGATCACGCGCCTGTCCGTGTTCGTACAAACTGGTCTTGGGGGTGGGATCAGAGTGGTGGTGCTACGGGGAGCGTGAGGGAAACAGACAGAGCACTTTAGTTGCTGCGTCTGTGGATCTTGGAAGTAGGTCAGTGGAGCAGGTGGATCTAGTCATGCTGCTTCTCACTCTCCTTGGGGACACATTGGTGACAGCTGCTGCAGGTTGGGGGCGGGGGACTCAGCTCTGTATCACGTGTGTTACTGGGTGGGGCAGGGTGGGGTGGGGTTTAGGTAAAGAGATCCTGTCATACGGTCTATCTCTCTTCGTCATTCGTCCATAACGAAACACGTTCCTCTACACTTTAGCAAGAAGATGCCTTGTCATTGGACCCACCACTTGCAAAGGGAAAATAGAATGAATGCTGAGATTTCACACCCTGTAATTCAAATCTGGGCATCAGAAGGAGTAGGTTAGTGGTACTGGGTGATGAATGATTCACATCATGATGTCAGAGTAGTTTTATAACTTCTCCACACTTCGCCTTAAGTTAAATTATCTCTTTTGTAGTAACCACTGTCATACTTCATCCTCATTTTATAGTGTAGGATGGTGTTTCCCGAATCGGTCCTCGCAGACCCACAGTCAGCCCACGTTTTTGCTCCCTCCGACCTCCGTTCCAGACAGTCCACATCTTTGGACGCAAAATCGTGGACTGTCAGTGAGTCCCCAAGGACCGGATTGGGAAACACTGGATTAAGATGTAAGATACCTGGCTCTGTCTCCCCTCAGGTGCCGGTGCTGAAGCCCATGGACCTGATGGTGGAGGTGAGCGCAAGGAGAATCTTTGCCAATGGCCACACCTACCACGTCAACTCCATCTCCGTCAACAGCGACTGCGAGACCTACATGTCAGCCGATGACCTGCGCATCAACTTGTGGCACCTGGGCATCACAGACCGCAGCTTCAGTATCCTTTACATCTATCTGCTGCCAACTTTACACATCTGTATCTTTGTGTGATCATGCTGTCATGCTTCTATAAGGAGTTATTGGTGCAGCAGAAGAATCCCGAGTCTCGACATGTGATAGTGACACAGACACATAGGCCACGAAGCCACAAGTATTCTCTGACGACTTAAGATGTTCTACCATAAATACAGCCAGTGGGAGTCCAAGGTCATGCCTGTATCCTTGAGCCAGGACGAGCTACACAAGTTGTTTTATCACCAAGGTTGACAATATTTATTGGATGACGACTGGGAACAAACCCAGTTTCATTTGTGTGGTGCATGAGAGGAGGCTAGGAAAATCCAGAGATCATGCAGCTTAGTGCTTGTTATATGTTCGAAAACACAAGATATAGATGATTAAATTAGGTTGTGTTCCTGTGCATAGTTTTATACACCTACACTTGTGCACGCATTTGTGCATTTTGGCACTGTTTACACCTCTTTCTGCCTAGACCTTTACTCGCCTGTACCTGTGTCTGCCCACACCTTATTTTGCATACACCTTCATGCAGCTAAATCGGGCTGGCAGCTGTGACAGGAGCTGTACACCCCGGGGGAGTAGGTGCGGCGCTCTCGCAGAGCAGTGGGAGGTGTGATTGGTTAGACAGGCTGAATTTCAGTAGCATTGAATTATTTCCTTCTCTCGCAGGGTCTCCATGCCGGCTCAGCACCCTGCTTCACATGCATGGTTATTGATCCTATAGTGGTGTCTGATTTTGACCAATGACTTGCCCAGTGTGGAGGGATGGCTTCACCTGCACAGACCAGTGAGGGCAGGGGACTGGAATGCTATTTTGGTTTTTGTGTCCCAGCCATCTCCTGTGAACCTCATCTGTTTCTGTACCCTGAAGATTCACAGATTCACAGTCTAGTTCACTTGAGCTTTGATTGGACCATCCTTGGTCCCTTATGTGTGTTTAGACAGATATTTACTATTCCGTTTTATTTCCTTTAGTCATAAACTATTTAGGACTGTTTTTTGTTTATTAATTCATAAATGTATTGTACGTTCATACCATAAAAGATGAGAAAATTAAAAATGAAAATATTGTGAGGACATCAAGGGCATCATCTCTGGATCATAAATGAGGAAATAAGTGTCATATGGCAGAACAGTTGATGGGTCTGTGTCTGTGTCAGGCTGGAGATGGCAAGACAGCAGTCGAGGTCATTTTTGTCACAGAGGTTGTGGCCTGTTTTGGCCACTGTGCTACTCCAGGTGTTTCTGTAGCTGTGGAACACCGAGTCTCATGGGAGTCTCATCTACACTCTACACTCATGCGAGTCTTTGTCTCTCTGCTGTGCCTCTCAGCAGCTGGTTCCCTTAGTGTCGTTCTCCAGAATCCCAACCCAGTACTGTAAACGCAGCACTTCTCTCTCCTGGTGATCTCATAACACCAAACCTACAGCCGTGGCAGTGAATGTAAGAAGAAACCAGGAATGACCGAGGTGTTTACTTCGTCTTGCAGATACCTGTCATCGTCTGACACCTTTCTCGTGTTCAGACCTGAGGGAAGCTCCGTGCTAAGCTGCTTAATGTTTGCAACGACCGCTTTTGCGAGGTCATCATGTGACTTCCCCACAAGTCCGTCATCTGCAAGAGGCAAAGTTGTACAGTAGTGGAATTACAGCTGTGGCCTTTTGTGTTACCCAAGGTGTCTAATCAAACACTGTGTGGGTAGCTCTGCACCTCAACCTCCAGGGTTGGGTGAGCAGTCGTGGATTATGGTAGATGTGAAAAAGGAAAGACTTGAATATATTGCAGTTGTGAAAACCCTGAGTTTCTCTGTAGGAATGGTTCACTCTTTATTTAGTTGCAGTCAATGTTTAGGGAACTGGGTAAATGAATTTGGGTATAAGGTATGAGAGGAGTAAAAGTAGCCTGTCCATAGGACAGGGAATTCAGTGTGAGGTATGGGCCACAAGAACAGGATACTCATGGGCAGTGGGTCTGTGCATGTGCTGTTTTCATCTCATTCCTGGCACCGGAGTGGACCCATGTAGCAGGACCTGAAATGGCTGATTAATCACACTGAAACGAAAGCCTGGCAGGAGTTTCTGACAGAGATATTTCTGGCCCATCCCCAGACTCATGCATACTGATGTTCTGTACGTGATACCAGCTGGGATGGGGAGTCTGTGTCCACTGTGGCTTTTCTGCTGGAGTTTTGCATGAGGAAGATGCCTTATGGGATGAGGGTGGGAGCGAGGCTGTGTCACTGTGGATCGCACCTCCTACTCAAGCCTTTTGTGACCTGGAATCACAGTGAAATATTTATGTTTCATATTTCAGTAATTAATTCAGGTTATATTATAATTGTATATTATGGTAGGTCAGTGTTTTCTCTTGTTCGTGTTTGTGCATGCATGTTTGTGTAGTTTTTGACCTTGTTGATGTACTTTGTATATGTGATATCTTGGAGAGTATGTGTGCAGGTTGATAAGATGATAAATTCTGCTGGTCCCAAGTACAGTTCTGAGCTTAATATACTCTTCTGGATAGCCAATGGGTGACTTTATCCCCAGTGCATGCTTGGAATATCCGGAGTGTCCCAGCTACACTACGAAAGGCAGCATGTGTCACTGTAGACAGAGAGCAGGGTTTCTGGTATTGACTGAAGCCATCTGTTGGAGACTCAGTCATGTCACGCTTCACCTTTTGCTCTCTTAAATACCTGCAGTGCTTTATTTTCACTTCCTGTATCACAGGAAATGACTGAGGGCCAGGCCAAATCCATGTCCTCTGCTGGGCCATGCCAGACCCTGCTGTAGGCAAGATGGATGATCGAATGCTTTAGCTCTATCCATTATTATCCCATGCCTGGACCTGTCAGGCATACTGGGTATAAGAATGACTGATATAAATATATGTCTCAAAGGAAACAGGCCAAGGGCTTAAGAGATTTTAACCGTTTCTTTTTCTGAGTTGTCATCAGATCATGATACTTCGGGGACTGCTTTCCGAAGCATTCGTCCTGGGACTGTGCCGGTGTGGTGGATGGTCGATGGTGTTCAGGCTTTAAGAAAAATGAACGTGGAAGTGAGTGGAGAAGGATGTGGGTGGAGCAATAGTATAAATCAGAGATGAGACTTCCTGCATAGGCTCTGTAATGCTAGCAGTAAGATTTATTTCAAAATAAATGAAGGTAGCCTTGTCCTGTTGGACACCGAGCCGGGAAGAAATTGAAAAGAGCTCAGGTGGCAAATTACTAAAACAAATTATCCATCCATGTATCTGTTTTCAGTGACCTTTTATCTAGTTCAGTGCTTCCGAGGTTATCCAAGGAAGCTTAAGATATATAGCAGGGAGACATAAATGTACTAGGAATATAATGGTTTCATGGCTACACTTCCTGTTATTGTCCTAAAAGCATCTGAAATCCTTACTGAAAAGCTTGACTTCAGACTGAAGTATCTTGGCTTTATTTTAACATGCATGTTTTCTGTTTGAGGACTGATGAGGCTTCACTTGAAAGGGTGTTGTTCACATGTTATGCCTTCCAGTGGTACAAGCAGGGTTCTCCTCTTAGAGAGACCTTAGGATCGAGGATTCTTGAAACTTATTTTTTGATTTGTTGGAAGGTGTAATAATAAATCTGGCAAACACAGCATAGCTTGCAGTGTGGGCCAGGCCTTCGTTGTGTCCTCACACCTCCCAGGGTTTAAGTCCCACCTCCGTTCTGTGTGTGTGTATGTGTATGTGTGTGCTTGTGTATGTGTACATGTGTGTGTTACCTAGGATACCTCCCACAGACCAAGGACATGCAGTTAGCTGAACTGTGTCTATATCGCCAATTGTGAGTGTATGTTTCTTGCATGACTGAAATCCAGTGCAGGGCATCCCCTGCCTCATGTCCTGTGATTACTGGGATAGCCTCCAGGCTCTCTGAGATCCTGCAAGGACAAGCAGCTGGAGATGGATGGATGTGTTGTGTGGGGACTCAGTGAGCTATTTTATTTTGCTGGAGTTACATCAGCTGCCGTCATGATTTCAGACAGTACTTGAATGAATGAATGTTTTGAATGTTACATTTATATAGCACTTTTCAAGACACCCAAAGTGATTTACAGAACCAGTGGGGAGCCACTTCAACCACCACCACTGTGTAACACCCACGTGGATGATGCAACGACAGCCATTCTGTGCCGGTACGCTCTCCACACAGTAGCTTAGGTGGTGAAGGGACAGGAGAGAATTGGGCCACAGTGGCCAGTTTAGCCAGGACATCGGGGTACCACCCCTACTTTTTCAAGAGATACCCAGGGATGTTTTATGACCTCAGAGACTCGTGACGTCAGGTCCATGTCTCATTCGAAGGGCAGCCCCATTTTTACAGCCAGTGTCCCTGTCACTGCAATGAAGCACTGGGAACCACACTGACCACAGGATGGGCTAACCTGCTGGCCACATCAACCTGCTGGCCACACCAACACCTCTTCCAGCAGCAACCCAGCTTTTCTACGTGTAGATGGTCTCCCGTCCAAGTACTGGCCAGGCCCAAACCTGCTAAACTTCATATGGCTTGCCGAGTCTGAACTGCAGTTGATATGGCAGCTGACGTCCTTGACTGCCCCACTCCCAGACATTGTGGACATCAAGCCAGCCAACATGGAGGAGCTGACTGAGGTGATCACAGCGGCCGAGTTCCACCCACATCACTGCAACCTGTTCGTCTACAGCAGCAGCAAGGGCTCCCTGAGGCTGTGCGACATGCGCGCGTCCGCGCTCTGCGACAAGCATGCCAAGCGTGAGTCATTCCCTGTTACTCTTTGCTGCCCCCCACAGGTCACTCCACTATACATTTCCTTGCCCTTATTTAAAGTAGCTGCCAGCATGTGAATTTTAAGCTGATTTACACCACCTGAAGTCAGCAATTCAGACGGAGCACAGGTCGTAAGCTTATACAATGGTAAGCACTTTGGGTCAGCAAATCAAAGCTACATAGGCAGTGATTTAGCGGCTCCCTGCATGTGGCCAAACAATTTAATGCTCGTAGAGGTTCTTTGAGAGACTTTGCAGAGGCTCCATTTTAGCTACATCCTATGGACCCCGTGACATATCACTATGTCAGCATAATGATGGCTGATTGCAATGGTGTCAGATTGTGAAGTATTTGATTTTTAGCAATGTTTGTGTAATGATGAGGTCAGCATGGTTGTTGTCATGACCGCATCTAAATTCTGGTTGCCTGATGGACCTTCCAGGAACTGAACGGAGAGATATATCTGTCTGGGAAATGTAGAGGTTAATGAAATTGCCTTGCAGGTCTGCATGCTCTCTGTTGTAATTAATAGAAGGAGCAGAGTCTAGAGCTTTTGATCAGAGATGTGGATGGAAACAACACAGGAACACATGTGCTGACTGAAGAGACTCCTTTGAAATGGACCTGTGACAGAGATGCTTGCCTCACCTGTTTTAGTCTCCCAGATTGTTCAGCCTTTGATTTCTTTAGTCAGATAAAAGAAAAAGCTGTATTTATGCTCTCCTATCTATAAAGATAATCCATTGAAAGAGTAATTATTCGATCGGGCCATGATTCACTCATGTCAGCTAAAGTGTTTTGTTGCGCATGGTGAATTTGGCTGTACTTAGGGAATTGTCTGCATTGACTGAGTGAGGAGCTTGAGAGCTCTCAGTACTGCCAAGCCCTTGTCTTTGTTAAGGTCCTCCTGGTTCTCGGTTGTGCTGCAATGGTTACATGAGGAGAAGAAGACAGAAGAAAAGGCCAGAATGTGCCATTCACCACGTAACATTTTAGTGAACAAATGGGCCCTGATGGTGTCTAGTGACTCAGCGCCGAGTCGTGGTGAGGAGGACCCCTGTGAATAACATCCATTAGTTCTTCAGCCTGCCCCCTATCGCCTCACCCCCATGCCTTGGGGTCATTAATAGAACGCCCTAATAAGGCTCTGTATGCTTAGGAGCCCCACAGACCAGAGCCTAAACCAGGAAGTCCAACCATGATACCGCTCAATTAAAAATTCAGTGGGTAACAAGCAAACAGGGGAAATATACACAGTAAATTAGTTAATTTTCCCATACATAAACTCAACCAGTCAGCAATACATCTCCCTTGATATTAAAATGTGATGTTATGAACAGAAAAGAAACTAGATAAATGGTATACTGCACTGAACTCCCCAAGGGGCCCATTCTCTCATTGAAAATGGAATAGAAAATGCAGACTGCTACTGTCCGAGTTCACGTGTGGAGTCTCCAGGCCCTTCACCCTCACAGAACATCATCCACCCTTAGGGTGGAGGCCAGGGTGCTGAGTCCCTGGATTTGTGTGACCACTGGCTTTTGCCCACAGTTTTGAATAGGAAGGGGAGCCGTGGGGTGAGTGACTGTGGGCAGCTTTCATCAGCCAGCTGTCGTGAAGGCGAGTGTGACGCAGGGCTTGGCACCGCGTGTACGTCATCACCAGTTGCGGGCTGGAGAAACGTTCGGCAAGTGTCATGAAGGGAATGGCTTATGAGTAACATGGCAGGACGCATGAGAGGATGCCGTCTAGCTGGCGTGACCCCGTCGGACTGCCGAGAACAGCCCTACTTCCAGGATGACCTCCAGTTTATCGTTTAACAAAGATGATGAATGTTTCCAGATGCAGGTGATCCCACATGCAGGTTGGTGGATGAAGGTGTTATAACATTCAGGTCATTTTATTGGTTTAACATTCGTCCACTTCATTCTTATTGGTGTTCAGCCCCTATGTGAGCTTTAATGAGAAAACGTGTCTTTGCTGTCATATTGGTATGTGTAACCCTTTGATATGGAGACACAGCTGAAATGAGTGATCTCCACAGGCATGTGTCTGGTGACATTTAGCTTGGAATTAATTATACTGAAATGTGGCACCCTTTCAACAGATAGTGCCTCTGGCCATATGGCTATTGAATTACTAAGGATCTGAAAGTGAGATTCGTGTATTACGGGGGGGCGGCCCATGACCCCCCTGAGATTTCAGCAGTCAGATAAAAATATATTGATCTGTAATAATGGGATTCGTCTGTGATGTGTTACCCGTTTTCTGAGGATGAATGTGCTGATACCATTGGTCACTGGAAAGACTGCTGGTTGACCTGATGATCCTACTTTAACAGGATGGTGACCAGATGGTAGACTGAGAAAAAAACACTCCCCTCAGATAATAAGAGTCCTTAGGATCAGATAATTACTATTGTAAGTCAACAGGTTTAGTTGGATCTGTGATGATCAATACCTCAAGATCCTATCAGCTCCCAGTGGTCAGATCCTGTTGTGAAGGTTCCTCATCGCCAGTTGGTGGGTCTATGTGCCTTTAACCCTCCAGGGACCAAAATCCATTGCGGTTGGAGGGGGGCTCTGGTGGGGTTGTCCTAGCAATCATTTCTAATGAATAGTGATTCATAGAAAACTGCCACTATATTCCAGTGAAGTGAATATATAATAAATTAA
>JAODKC010000016.1:16577395-16603415 GCA_026777985.1 Mormyrops attenuatus | reverse complement strand
CGCCCCCCCCCCCCCCCCCCCCCGGGGCCCGCCCCCCCGGCCCCCCCGCGCCGCCCCCCCCCCCCCCCCTATATTGACAAGCCTCCTGGGAGTTTATAGAGCCAGTCATTACCATAACAGACACCATGATTCCATGACATTTATGTTATTCTGATGTCACTTTTTGTTATGAGAGTTTGCTGTATTTTGCCTCCCGTCCCAGGGATGGGTGTGCAGTTCTTCCCGATTGTTTTTTAAACATTAAATATTTGTGGGATGTAGATAGAAGAGGAAAGAGTGACGTGACTGGGAACATATTAATCTGGGGGTGACACTGTAAGCACATGCTCCACCTGTCACCACTCAACGTCAGCTTATGCCTTTGGAAGAAATGAGGACGATGACTTTCCACGGTCATATCTACAGCCCACAGAGCTCGACATGTAGATTAGGATCACAAACACTTCACTGATTTGGTTAAACCCACATTCTCAGCACAATGACAGGTTATCATGAAAGCTGAGTCACATTCCTGAATCTGAGACTGGGTTGAATTCCGCTGAATGTTCTAGAAGGCCCAGAGATTCTTCTCTGGTTAGTCAAATGGAGGCGCCATTTACCCGAATCTATACCATACTCGTTCAGTGTTTGCTTCCGTGAACGCTCCTCCGATGAAGGTTTGCAACTGGAAGAGTATCCATACTGCGTCCCCTCATATAATGACCAAAAAAATGCAATCATTTTCCACCAGAAAGTAATTTTTCTGGTAAAAATGATCCAATTTCGCTACAAGAATCAGTCTCAAATGTTTGTGCTAATGAAGGAAAATAGTCTCTCTCCCAGAAGTGACCTGAAGCGGTTATAGTTTTATTTTCAACATCTACAGTGGATCTGCTACCTCTGTCCCTTGTTTAAGTGCTTCCATTGCCAAAGGCTGGGGCAGCAGTTCCACAGCCCTGCTCTCAGACTTCTATTCCGTTCCCGAGTAATGATCCGAAACCCGTAGGTCGACTCCCTGCGTGCCTGCTTCTGGAGAAGAGGCTGACCGTCCCACAACCCGACCCGCGGAGCGTGTGCACTGAGAGCGGCGTGCCCCGGGGGCTCCCGAGCCGTAAACGATCCCGCCTGCCCCGCCGTGGAGACAGCGGTCATTATAGCAAATCCGCACTCTGTTGGGGTGCCGGGCTCGCTGCTGCGCCTGTCTGGGAGAGCATCTCCCCCGTCTGCATCTCTGAGTGCAGTCTCTCTTTTAATGGCTCAGATTCCCCCCCCCGCCTCTAGGCAGAGAAGGAAGCCCTGTTTTTTTCCTCCCGATACAGCCTGGCCCGCCTCAAATCCTTAAGGCAGCTGTCAGAGCACAGGCTGGAGGTGGGCAGAACAGCATGCGGGGCTTCTCACGGCGGTGTAGAGAACCCAGATGCACAGAAATAGCAGCTTCTGCTGTTCCATATCGACCTGCTTTTTCGCTTTGGGGAAAGTAACATTGTAATATTTGTCCGGCACTTGGTCTACGTGATGTTTGTATGCTAAAGTCCCTGTAACAGAAATGGTATCTTTGTATTTAAAGCGAGGCACATACATCAAACTATTAGCACTGACGTGAATAGGAGAGCGCCGTCAGTACCCTTGTGTCAGTCTAGGTCAGTTTGATACATAACCTGCAAGCTGGAATGGGTTCCGGTAGTGATTGAGATCTGGTCTGAGACCAATCTGGAGGCAATGGAAACTAAGAAGGACTGGAGAGACCTCATATTCTCCTGTCGTGCTCCCCACTGTGGTGGGCACTGTCCCCCAGCCGCTCAGCTGACTTGAGTCAGAACTCTATGGTGGTTCACAGTACATCGGCTCTCCACTGTGCTCTCCACTGTGGTCCAGAAGTGGTCCCAACAGAAGGTATGCCTTTAGCAGCACAAAGCTGTGCAAAGACTTACATAAAAGATATACATTTTATCTTTGAAAAACCATATTTTAATAGTGTGCCTAAAACTTCAGAATAGGAGGTATTAACAATACAAAGTTTACTTTTATACACAGGCAAACCCATACTGCTTATGACTGTGGAGAATAAACAATGTTTGTCATTCAGTGCTTGAATATCTATGGTGCTTTCTGCAGGATTAGCACAGATGCCTGAATATCTGTGGTGCTTAACTCTGCATCTGACGGCACATGGAACGTTAATAAAGAGAAGCTGCGATGCACGTCTGACTGACCCTTAAAATTATGTGTCATCCCACGTTGTTGAAAGCAGCGTAGGGCCCCCAGCCCCGGGGGAGGGCGGCAGAGAGATGAACTAATCGAAAACCTGATGTTGCTCTGATGGGCGCTAATTGCATGTCACCCTTTTACCCTTGAGCAATTCCATGATACGGGGTCCGGCGGCAACGGTGCGTAGCCGCACGCATGCGTACGGTGGCTTAAATGCATCGCTATGGTGCTTCTGCGGGGTCCCTGCAGCTCTGCGTCAGCCAGGTGACTTTTAAAGGGTCTCCCCACACGGGCTGCAACATCAGCTCTCTCATTCTGCAGTCTGTTTACCAGAGAGCTGAGATCCCAGACCTATTCCAGGAAACACTGGGCTTATATGGACAAGCTCCCAGAGCACAGAGCCACAAACAATCACTTTGTTTGCATCTATTAAATATGTATACTAGTACTGAAATATCTTGTTTTTTTTACTGTGTTTGAAAATGGCATGCATTATATCAGGGGTGCCCAAACAGTTGGTCGATCGTGAAGTGCGTCGTGAGCGGCCGTGCACGTGCGCGCTTCCATTTTTCAGTGTGCAGCTAATCGCGTACTGTAAATATTTATCACGCAAACATGTCAGAAGCGAAAACATCAAAAACGTATCATTTTCATTCAGAATTGGAAGAGGATTATTTTTTGTTTACTCAAATTCGACGTCCCTCGTATGCAATGCGAGTGTGGCTTTACAGAAGAAGGGCAATTTGGAGCTGCATTTCAAAATGATGCACAAAAGCTACGAGACAGAGTTCCCTGCTAAAACAGCCACACGCAGCCGAAGAGTGCCAGAACTGAAAAGTCAGCAGTACAGCAGTCAGTTTTTACCTAGCCCCATCTTCCCAGTGCCAGCGGTCCCGCTAAGGTAGAGGAATATATTTATTTACACTTTTTCAATTTGGAGAATTACCTGGATTTGTCTGGATTTGCTTTGTGCATGGTAACTGTGTAGGAAGGCAATAGCTAGAGTAATAATATAGTAAAAGAGTAATAGCTATGGCTCCCTATTTGAACTGGTAGATCTCGGCACACTGGCCACTTGAAAAGTAGATCTTGAGTTAAAAGGTTGGGCACCCCTGCATTATATCATTAATCTCTTATAAAATGAAGCAAAACATCGTAAATAATTTCAGCCATTTTTACTAGCACCGGGGACACGTTTTGGCCCTCTCTTTCCAAAAGGTAAATATTGAAGAGCGGGATGAATCTAAGCGTGGAGTAGGGGCTGGGGAACAAACGGAATTCGGGCAAAAATCAGTCAGGAATTCTAAGGTTGGATGGACAGAATCTAAAAGACCAAAAAGCAGGTTGTTTAGCTTCAAGCCTTAAAATTTTTAGAGACAGGCAGGAGATATAGAGGACCTTGCATGACAAATAAGGACACAGACATGTAAGGAATGAAGAGATGTGGAAAAAGCAGTAGCTAAAATAAGGTTAATGGATTATTAAGAGTGCTATAGTGTGGCACTTTTTAGATGCTTGAACCGATATAATACACCAAACAAATCTGGCGCATGTCTACTCCGGCCAGTATTGAAGCTGAGAGACACTGCCCTCTAGTGGATACCTGAGGTCTGGTAGCTGCATGACTGCTTCTCCAGAATGATGGATCCTGTGCGTCTCCCCACAGTGTTCGAGGAGCCCGAGGACCCCAACAACCGCTCGTTCTTCTCTGAGATCATCTCCTCCATCTCTGACGTCAAGTTCAGCCACAGCGGCCGCTACCTGCTCACCCGGGATTACCTCACCACCAAAGTCTGGGATCTCAACATGGAGAATAAGCCCATCGAGACCTACCAGGTGAGTCTCGCGCCTCCTTCAGCTTCAGTCACACACCTTCCGGCATGCTTTTGGACTTGGCACAGTTCACCACACACCCTCTCTAACCAAAGCAGCACAGAGTAACTGTGGAAATCTGATACTGTCAACACTGTGCTTTTCACCCAAAAAGGCTTTTTTAAATGATTGTTCTCAATCAGTGCAGTTTTTTGGTAATTTTTAATTTTTTTACTAAGAAATTATTAATACCCTTGCATCGAGGAAGCAGCTGGACAGATAAGACCTTCACTGACACACAGTGCTTTTGCATAAGAAAAATGAACTCACACACAGGTTTGGGCTGCAGGTGATACACATCACAGCAGTGTTTGTGTGTGTGTGTGCGTGTGTGTGTGTGTGTGCGCCCGTGAACTGCTACACAGTCAGTGGGGTACCCGCAGTCCGCGAGCCCTGGGGTCTATTTATAGCAGCACTCTGGCCTCCGTACCTCACAGCCCAGCCGGATCTGCAATGCAGCACCTAAAGGGAAGCGGCGAGAGAGGGAGGAGGCGACTTCCAAACGGCGCTACTACTGTTTTTATCCCGCTTTGGCTTTTTTATCGTCGCCTCTCGCTTAGTCATAAGCCGCGCGCACAGCCTGGCAGCTCCCGGCGGATCCCTCTTTCCAAATAAAGCACTGATCCCTTTTTTTTATTTGAATTCACGCTGATGAAATTAAGATACAGGCAAGGGGAGGGGCCACCGGGGAGCAGAGAGAAGAGAAACGCAATAGGGAGCGATGGAAAGGAGCAAAGGCAGGAGAGAGGGGAGTTGGGAGAGGAAGACGGGGGGAGCAGAAGCAGAGATGGGGAGTTAAAGAGACGGCACTGTCTTTGGTGTGATGCCTGGGAGCAGCAGACTGGTATCAGGCTGTTATGTATAATTCATTCATACTTCTATTAGACAGACAGCCTGTGATGCTCAGTGCAGCATTCGGCGTGATGCAGAAGCCATGCAGCACCCAGTCCCCTGCTGCAGTGCTGCATAGCCGCTTCCGCTGGGTTCTCTAATTAACCCCTCCTCCATCCCGCGGTCCCACGGAAGCCGTGAAGAGGGCTGACAGTGCACGTGGCCCCTAGACCCCCCCCCCACATGAACAATGGGAGATTCGGCCCTTTTGATGGGCTATAATTTGCGGATTGGGGGGGGCTTGTTTATACAGGGGTGACAGGATGATGACAGATTAAGAAGGCGGGCCTTTCCGCGGGAGCCCAGTCCATCTTCTTTGCCGTGAAGAGCTTGGGGGAAGCTCACGTGTCGCACGCAACCCTCAGTGATACAAGTTAATTTCCTGACATGAAGGCTGGTACTCAAACCCGACGTGATCTTTGAGATAGAGCCCAGTATGACTATCAGGTGTGCTTGTGTTTTTTAAGAAAATTAATTAACTAAAAAGGGATGAACAGCTAAAATGAGATAGACGAGCGCAGCAGGATTCCATGTGTACTTTTTCCAAAATCGCTGTCACTGAAGGATTATGTACTATTGAATGCGTCCTGGCTCTGTGCTACTCGGTACAAACCAGCCACATTCATGATTCTGACCCTGATTCTGCTGTTCCTGACGTGTCACACTGTGTCCCCTGGGGCCAATTCTCCAAATGTATTCCTGTAGAATCAGCAAATGTTTTTAGTTATTCTATCACCTGCAGCCAGGTTATAATGCAGAATACCATCATCATACTGGAAAGAATTCTTCCCAGTGTCTCTACTGATCTCACTAAATTGCATGTTTGCTCTCTGATGTGTGATTATGGTTCATCATGGAGGTGACGCAGTCCCTGTGTCCCCTGCAGGTCCACGATTACCTGCGCAGCAAACTCTGCTCCCTGTACGAGAATGACTGCATCTTTGACAAGTTCGAATGTGCCTGGAACGGTAGTGACAGGTGAGCGATCGTCGCTGCTGAGGTCATGGGACTAGCTGACCCCGTGGAACAGTCTAGAAAGTGCAGTATTCATCAGGTGACAAACAGAAAGGAAGGCAGCACTGAGAAACATATATATTTTAGTATAGTATAACACCATCATCTACTGGGAAATGCTAATTCAAGCCAATAGTGTAGTTTGTCTGTTTGGCCAGCTGGAACACATCAGCTCCAGTGTATAAACTAAACATTTAATAGTAGCTTTATATAACAGGCCAAAATGAATAGGAATCATCCAAACAAACCAGATACAATTGTCTTATATTCAGTCTTCTCTTATCCTGAAATGTGTCAGGCAGTGCATCGATGATATGATTTAGATTGATGATGTATCACTAACGAGGTTGTTTCGGTGCCGCGATGGCAATGCAAACAGTTAAAGCATCTGACACAACGACGACGGCTCCGCTTGGCTCCGCCTGTCACGTCTCTGGGCTTAACGATGCTGTGCGACAGAAAGCCTGCCGCTACCCCAGCACTGCCTGTCTCCTTCTTATCAGAGATCAGAATAAACACACCCCCTCGAAAAAAAAAAAATATATAAAAAACTGCCTCACTGTGATGACAATGACTGGCCAAGGACGGTGTTCCATTAGTAAAGAGGACACTGTTGTTTTGAGGGTCTTATTGTGCATTGTGGGAAAATGTGATTGGCTGATACTCTGTGCCCCAGTGTGTCATTTCATTCTCTGAATCTAAGGCTGAATCACTAGTGTTCACCTACCTGAGGTCCACATGGAAAGCCTGCCTTAAATCCACACCTCTGTGACAGACCCGCTGCTTTGGCACCCCCCCTGGCTTCTTCTCCTTCTGTCCATTTCTGCCGCACTGTTAGGCTTGAACAGTGAAGCCTCTGCAGTGAGGTGTCAGTCTCCCTTCACCCTGCTTTGTTTCTTTGGTAGTTTCAGAATGCTTCACCAGGAATAATACAGTAATTTTACTTAGTAAGGATGGAGGACCATTAAGTCACTGGTTGGGGTCCTAGGATACCTTCTGATTGCATATCCTGGACAATCCTGACCCCTCTAACACTATAGATGGATAATATAACAATATTAACTGTTATTATTAATTGTTAGTATCGAAATCATACAAATGACTGAAAAGATTTTGAAGTCACAAAATTTGGCTTTGCTGTAACCACAATGTGGCTGCATTAGAATAGTGGTTTATGTGCTGACTGCTATACCATATGGTCTGGAAGCGGCCCCAGTGGGGGGACGACAGCCGTCAGAAAGGAGTGTTTTAGCACGCTGCGGTCACAGTGAATGCACAAGAGTGCTATGCACACTGAGGTGGGGAGAGTGAAGCGGATTTCGTGTAGAATTAAGTGCCCCCCTTCCCCCTAACCACCTCTATCCACTTTATGAGGGGTAAAGGTGGATGTATGACCCATAGCCAGAGAGTGAAGAAGGGGTTTAACGTGATAGATCTGTTTACTGTAACATAACACCATACCATTATACTGAAGGAGGAGTCTATTATGTAGGAACATGGCAACCCTCACCAGGAGGCCAGTCTGAACATGGTAGATTTGTATATTATTTTGCTATTTTACGTAGTATTTCTAATTATTATGCAGACGCTTCTATTCTCCAGATAATTTTGGAAGAATGGCAACAAGGACATGCTAGTACATTGGTAACAGTCAAGCCAGTCATTGTCAAAAAAAGACCACAGTTAAAGAGTGGCATTTTGAACACCCACGCATTTGTTTTGTGTTACGCATAAATCAGTCAGTGCCGGAATCACATACTCTGTGTACACATCTACACACTCAACTCAAGTGAACCATTAAGTATTACGGTTTAGGTAAGAAATGTTGATTTATGACGACTCTGACTTGACCCTTTGCTAACCTCTGGTTAGCGCTACGCTCTCTGTGGCGCAGTATTAGGAACAGCAGCCTTGAAGGGAGGAGCTTGAGTCTGCCTGCAAGTAGAGATGGACAGGAATAATGGCTACTGACGATGATACAGCCAGCTGTTTGTGAGATAGGGCGCATAGAGATTGATTCGGGGGGGTCAGACTGATCCAAAAGCTAAGGAATTCAGACAAACTGCACATGATGGATGTTTGGGATAGGAATCCTTCATCAGGCTGGTATTGATCTTTCTCCAGAGAACCCGGACGGAGGTTTCCATACAGAACGGGAGCGTTAGGCGTGATCTCAGAAAAAGCATAACTACCATGCATTAGTGGGACATGAAGCAGTTCCATTCACAGTGACAGTAATAGGGGACAGAAACTCGCTAATTGAGTTTGCTCTCTTTATCAGACCATAATATGAGCTGTGTGAAACCCTAATTAGGAACCTGGGTGGGGTGGGTTTTGTGAGACCCCCCTCCCCCTGCAAAGATGAGCTTACACTAGAGTGATTATTCATTATGCAGTTACCATTAACCCCCCCCCCCATTAACCACCGCTACCACCATGTAACCTGCCAAATGTGCGTGTGCTAAAGTGTGGTGTGTGATGTAATGGTTTAATGTCCTCCCATATGCCATGTGCTTAGATCTGTACCACCAGTCTGTAGGCTTCATCTAGGCAGGTGTGTTTATTATTAGTCATTCAGTACTTTTGGGATGAACCAGCCTGGCTATTTTTGTTTTTGCATTTTTGCTTTTTTTCCATTATTTGATTTATCAGGTTCAATTAGCCAGTTATTACTTTGTATATGCCAGCTTGATAAAGGCACAGCATACTGTATGTGCTACACTGCTTCACTAACTACAGGTTCACTGTGTAAAAGCACCCAGTGCTTTACTTCCAACTGTCTATCTTCTATTGCCGCTCATCTAGTATGGGGTCAGTGTCAGGGGTCAGGGGTCAGGGCTAATTTACATTATTGTCCATGTCACTGTTCATGAGTCTCAGTCCAGTGACTTCACCCACACTTAACTGTCAGCTGATTGTGAATAATCTGATGACAGCACAGAAAAGGGCAGGACTCTCCTTCTCTGGGCCCAAGCAAAAGGCTTCCACCCACAGAGCCACACACACAAAGGTAGCTGGCCAGCTGACAGTCACATATTTCATGGTGCCCTGAACCTGGGTGTTTCTTTAAAACAGAAGCACACTTCTTGGCAGTCTAGGCCATTTTGAGGAGTTAATTAATGAACAAAAAAAGGAAGAGGCTGGCTGACGCAGCAGCTACAGTTAAAGCAGAGTGATGCAACTTTGGCTTTAACAGCAGCTGCACAATGTCCCCTCCAATCAGCAGTGGCTTCTCAGAACCACCTCAAGTAATTTGTCACAGGAACATGTGACCAGTGCCTGACAGTCGACGGGATCAGCTGTATATTTCCCTTTTGTTGCTGGCTTTTCATGCTGAAATTGTGCTTTTATTTCCCATCCCACACTTAGCGAATATAAATCACGTTCAGTGTTCATGGCTGCGAGGCTTGAAGGAATACTAATCAGAGAGAATCGCTGAATTGTTCTCCGGTCGAGGATAGACATGGATCCCAGCACCAGCTTACGAAACGGCGATTATCGCCACTGTTCACCATGCTAAAAATAAAACTGCATCTGTGAGCCTTCGGACACTGGGGACACAGAAGCCAGTTGTCTTCGCATTGGGTCTATTTAAAGGCAGTTATCGGATTTATTGTATGGTTTTAACATCATGCAAGATGTTGTGCTGTTATCACCGGAGCCCGTGGGCTTTCTGCAGGCAGAAACGTCTGCCCACTTGAAATAGAACTGTTACTTTTGATGTTGCCATCTAAGAATGATGTGATGCCTTTAAACAGATCATTCTGTGCCATAAAGGTCCTTAAAAACTGCAGCCTGGCCCTGGAAGGTCCAAATCCCCTCCTTTTCACCCTCCACCCCCATTCTCTGTTAATAGATATCCCCAGGTGACAAGGGCTCATGATCCAAGGCTACACCCATGCAGGTCCCATTCAGGGGTGTGATTGGGGGCCTAGTTCATGGCAGTTCTCTTGAATAATGCATTTTGGGAGGATCGAGACACACTAAGTGAGGGCATACGAGGGTGGGGGAAGGGTGCCTTGTTTCCGCTTAGACTCATTTCTCAGGGCTGCCATATGACAGGCGGGTAATGTGTTGATGAGCACTAGACAGGTGTCGTCCCTCTGAGCTTTTTGGAACCTCCCCTCCATTATATGGGAGCATAGCTGCCTTGTTGGTGAAAAAGATGTGCGCGTGTTCATTAGCTGCCTTTAGATACAAAGGTCACTATCCATTCAGCTTGGCTGTCAGTGGACTACAGTACGCTTTAAGAAATATTTACCATGGAATGTAAACCTTGATAAAAACGTGTAGTATCCATAAGTCTGGTGGGATTTATCTCTGTTGCCGTCCTTCACTGATACAGGGATTCTCTGAGGCTTCTTGTGCCTGGATCCCCCTCCAATCACATTGGCCTGGTGAGGGTTACAGTCATTGTCATTTTCAAACTTCCACCACATGTTAGTCACATGTGCCTGTAATGTTTTGCACCTTTGCCATACAGAATTGAGAATAGTCAAGATGACCCGGACCGTTCCTCTTGTCATGTTGCCATGTTACCATACTTGAAGTTCACTTCTACCCCCTTTTCCTGCTGGTCCCCACAGTGTGATCATGACTGGAGCTTACAACAATTTCTTCCGGATGTTCGACCGGAACACCAAGCGGGATGTGACCCTTGAGGCATCCCGGGAGAGCAGCAAGCCACGCGCGGTGCTGAAGCCACGGCGGGTCTGCGCTGGCGGTAAGCGGCGTAAGGATGACATCAGCGTGGACAGCCTGGACTTCACAAAGAAGATTCTACACACGGCTTGGCACCCGGCCGAGAACATCATCGCTATTGCCGCCACAAACAATCTGTACATCTTCCAGGACAAAGTCAACTCGGAGATGCATTAACACTGAGAGCAACATTGGCGCAATATCGGACCATGAAGCCCCCTTCCTTCCTTCTGAGAGGAGCCCCTGCAGCTCCCACCTTTCCTCAAAATATTCACTGGACCCACCTGACAATTGGAAAAAGGGCAAACATTTTTTGTTGGAATTGTGGATTGTGGTTCATCACTTGTGTTTGTTTCCCAATGGTAGATGTGGGTTTCAGGAAGCCATCAACGAGGTGGAGATCACAGACTTTTTACTCCCAAGTGGATAGAAGGAATGTATTTCACTTGACATCCTCGTTTAGCTTTCCAGGGTTTATTTCACCTGCTTCTAGCTGCCCAAATCATGCCATCTTTGCTATTTCACAATTTAACTCTTGCTGTCACTCTAGTTGTCACACGTTGTCAGACCTGGTATCATTTTTCATGTGTGGAAAAACTATGATGTTTTGTCGATAACCCCCTGCAGGTCTTTGTTAACGTAACCCCTGTTGATTGTAAAAAGTTCAGCAGTGGATGCCATTATTTTATCAGTCAGCTTATTCATTGCCACAGCACTATTGCTCCAAAGAGAATTATATTCTTAAAATATTATAATTCTTACCATTGAGTTGTACTTTTCATGCACCAGGTACTGCAAACAAGGAGCTGGGCTTGTGACCAAAAGGTTTCAGGGTCTAGTCAAGGAAGGGCACCCTACTCCCTCTGTAACTGCTAGGGTGATTTAATAAGATATTTCAAATATTCAAGCTGTGTACATGGGTAAAACTGTAAGCTTTGTAAGTAATTTAGCAACAGCATTATCTAAGAAGCCAGATTTGCAAAGTAGGGCAGGAGATATTTTGTGAATGAAACAAAAACAAGAAATCTTTATTGATGTGGTTATTAATGATGTCAGCAGGACTGATCTCGCTGCAGGTCGCCGACCTCATGCATATTGGTTCTTTAAGGGCTTCTAGATATTCATCTGCCCCCTCACTTTCACTTGATTTTATTGGGCAAAACGTATATAGTTTAAAACTTTTAAAAGGTTCACAGATGGAACTGAGGACACCTTACGGCCAGCAGAGTAAGAAAAGCAAAGTTGTAATCAAAATATTCAGAAGTTCAAAGAGGTTTCAGATCAATCAGTTTCTGTTTTTGAGAATACAAGTTCCAAATATTCTTTGATCTTTGGAGTAGACTACATGTTCTGTGTTTTCTAAATGCTGTTTTTTTTCAGAAAGCATTAGCTTCAGGGTTAATCTGGTTGAGCACTGCCCCCCCCTTTCCTTTGTGTCATCTGTTTTTTTCGTCTCACTCTTTTCGAGTTTTAGCATCGTTGTCTGAAGTGGGGTCCAGAGTATTGAATGTGCACAGAAAATGGGACCCTCTAATGTAGGGTTTCTGTGGTGACTGCTGTGTTTTTGAACTTTATAACAATTAAATTTGGCTTTGGTGTTTGGAATGAACAGGGTGGGGGTGGAGGTGGGGGGGGTGAAGAGGGTCACATGGAGCCCTGCACTTTGCAGCGTGTAGCGTGTTAGTGCTGGTTATAGTGATTGTGGTGGACATGGTATGGTGCAGGTGTGAATGTATGTCTCAGTTAAATCCTTTTGTTTTGTGTTGTGAGCTTACGGTAATGTTGCCGCTGACAGCAAGGACAATACCGCTGGCAAAAATGGCATTTTTGATAGACGTAGCCTGTTTGGAGGGATTTCTTACTCTCCTGCGATGAGAGACTGTATTTTACAGCACAGAGAATGACCAATGGTATGATATTGCACTCTCAATCTCTCTTTCACTCTGAACATGCAGCCTTTACAAAAAAGATTTGTACAATGAGGACGAATCCCCCCGTAAGTCCAGGCTTACCATAGGGATTTAGGCCTTGACACATGCTCCTTTGCAAATTAGGAAAGAAAAGAAACAGCAAATGACCCTGCATGATAATAATTGATCTGTTTTTAGGTTTCTGGCTGCCTTTTTCAGAACCATAAACGGGCTGTTTGCTGTATAATGGCTTGCAATGGTGTGTCTTTTCATGGCACTAGATACCATAAAACAACTAATATACGTTTTGTGTTTGGAGGCACAAAAGCATGTTTGCCATCGTCCAGTGTTACAATGTACATTTATAATGCTTACAACTTTTAATGAGGCAAAAATTAAAAGGAATGAGGAATGTTTATTAATAATAATCAAATCTTTGTAATGGATCAATGGAACTGTGTATATACTGTTGATTCTCTTTACGATATAACTAATATTTCCTGTAATAAAACAAGAAGATGCTGAACACAGGAGGAATGTGGCCCCGCAGGATGTACAGGAGTACAGCTGTCATCAGGATGTCTAGAAAGTCCTGTTACTTTTGACATGAAACTAGGGGGACAGTCAGTTCAGGTCATTCCATGCTGTGTCCCCGAAGAGGCCCACAGGTAGCCTTACGAAGGCACTTCCGTTTCTCAGCTCAGTTCGCCACCGTGACGAATGCTCACCTCCACTTGGCCCGTTCCTCACCCAGAAACAAAGCGACTTTGAATACAATGTTGAAATTAGGCACATATTGGAGTGTAAATTACAGTACACACTCTCTTCAGAGCCCAGCTGATTCTTTTCCTCTGGTGTTCAGTTTTTTTCTAAGACTGCATATATTTCTCCTCGGCCGCTGGCTAAGGGTACCTGTCCTTCACATCGGGTTCCTCCTTCTCTCCATTCACCTTGCATTTGTTTATTTTCTGTTAATTTCCTGTTTTTTGGACAGCATACGTGTCAAATGGACAGTTATAAATATGTTAATATGAGTTTTCAAATAAAGATTTCAACAAATAATTGCATCCTATAGTTAATAGCAAAGATCTGTTTTCTTTCTGGGACCATTTCCAGGTAAGAATATCACTATTGCTTAGCTACCATAGGACAGAACTTCTCGGCGACCCTGGACTCTCCATATTAAACATTTATTACAGGTAAAATACCTTCTGTTGACTAGCAGAAGCTCTGACTGTAACATCTTCTCCAGACAGATTAATTGAATATTAACACACTTTTACCTTGACATGATTTGCAACCAGACAACCATGACTTAGTCATGAACTGCAAGATCAGTTGTGTTCATCTCATATTAAAAGGCAAGCTCTGTTCATACATTGGCTGAATTCTTTCAGTTTAATTCAGTTATATATCTAGTAAATAGATTAAGCAGTCCTTCGCATTAGCTGTTGGGTTCCATCTTTAGGTTATGCAATTACAAAATTTTATGGGAAAGGGGGCCACCTGCTGGTAAATTTTAAGTACTGCTTCAGAAGAGTAATTACTTCCATATTAACATTTGTCAAATACAAGAGGTGCGCCCATTGTTTCCAGGATAGGCTCCAGTCCCCCCCCGCGACCCCATTTGGGATTAAACAGTTTCAGTAAATGGATGGATGGATGGAAATACAAGAGGACTACTTATTAGGTCCATTTCACCTCTTTACAGTCACTGTAGGTAAATATATGTGTAATTCAACGTGATGATTAATTGAAAACAAATCTAGGGACGTTTCAAGTTTTGTTACTTTTGTGTAATGTTGATTGTGTCATTTTATTGCTATTTAACTTGCAGAGTTTATCTGACAAATAGTAGGATTGCCAAAAACATTCAGTGTTGAGATTATAGTAATTATTCTGGTCTTTCTTCCGTTTGTCATGTCTTAGGGTTAAATTATTCTCATAAATTATTTGATGTTATTGATTAGCGTTAGATCAGGAGTGCAAGCAAGAGCAGTCCAGTCTATACTTGCCCTACAGTTATGATTTATGATTTTACGACAACAATCATCATTGGAGCATCTTGCTCTGTCACCACGCTTTCATGAATTCCAAATGGAACCTCTCATACCGACATTAGGGGTTCCTGCACTAAATACTACTGCTGTTACCTGCCAGGACACAGACCACTATGCAGCTGTCAATCAATGAAACAATGGGGACTAACAAAGTAGAGCCTGGACTGCTACAGTAGATTTCATACCCATGTTAAGATATATTTGCTTGTGCCATGCAATGCCAAGTCCTTTAAGGTCAATTGCATCAAAAGAGTTTATAAAGAGTTTATTATAAGAGTTGAGTAAACCACAAGCACTTAAAAAAATACTCATAATTCTCTTAGGAGAATTATTTTTATTACTCTTGGCCAGTTAAGCTTTTCACACTTGAATTTACAAGTTTCACAAAATATCAAGGCCTTAAAATAACTGGAATTAAATATCACACAAGTATAAACAATGCCTAGCAATAAACAGGATTTCATAATGTATTACCTATATTCTTCAGAATGGCTGGAAGAAGCAGCTAAGAAACATAGTGGACCAACGGGTCCAAAGAAATTAAAAGGCGTACGTACATTTCCCCACAATTAACTGAGGTATCTCATTAATTATTGTCAATGTAAAACTGCATCCTACATCCACTAAATGTGACACCTTCCTGCATAATAGAGCTAAATGTGAAAACATGCCCACTCCTTGTTCAGCAGTTGAAATTCACAACTGAAATTCCCACATTGCTCACCTTTCCTTAGTGTCACATCCTTGTGCAGAAACCCCTAGGGCTCCGTTACCCAGAATCCTCTGTTGTTCGAGTTCATGAGAAGTATGAGCATATAATAATTTAAAATTCAAAAGTGTGTTAATGAGCAATGCACAGCAGCTTCTATGCCCAAAATAAATGTGCAGTATGTTAAAGCGATCTCGTAAATGGGGCCACAAATGGTTGGTCCTTCCTATAGGTCACTGTAAAGCACTGCCCTTGTATGAGGAACGTGGTCCTGTGGGCACCCCCACTGTTTGATCTGCTTAAGTGATGTCATAGGCTGGATTACTTGAGGAACCAATTATCGGACAGAATCAATGCAGACCACTGTGATGTCATCTTTGGCAAAGCAGCCACTGTATCGATTCCACACAGTTTTGCATAAGTATTCATTTCTCTATAGTCCTACAGTAAAGAAGTGCTTACACGTTTTTACAGCTACACATTGCATTATAAATTGTAGTGAAAAAGACACTCACACGCATGACATGAGCTACTTGTGAAATGCATGCGGAGTTACCAGGAGTCACATGTAGTTTCCCACACATCAAGGTGTTCCCCATGACAAGCACCTGCACTATTCTGTCCTGGCCGACAAGAATGGGTTAAAGAAAAAGTTAAAGGCAAATTTGAAGGCATTGTGGGCCGTGGCCCGCCAGTCCGGCTCGATCTTATACTGCTTGCCCACAGGGATCAGCGGTGAAATACAGTTGAGGCAGTGGATGGCCTTGAGCTCAAACACGGGCCATTTGCTTCCCAATCGGCCCTCGAGCACAGTGCTGAACTCCACGATACTACCCATGCCTAGGTTCAGCAGGACATGCTTGAACTCATTGCTGGCCCTGAGTACGATATCTTTTGTGGCGTCATCATCTTCCAACGTGCCGTTCCGGCCCCTCTTGTCCAACGGCATGCCCATTGTCACCTCGAACTTGTAGCGGTCGAAGCGTTTGATGTGACACTCGTGCTTGGCCAGATACTTCAGTTGGCATAGCTCCTCTTCGTGGAGCGTGACATTCTGCGGGTCACACTTGGGGTAGGCCTCACCATACAAGCAGCGCATCCAGTCTCCCAAAAAGACCGGCAATAGGTTGATGACCGACTGAGGGCCATTCTCAATGTCCGTCACCCGAACATACTTAAAGCGGCCAGTCCAGGTGACACGGTGGCCCTCTAGATGACTGCAGAGGATCTGTATCTTGGCCATATTGGACTCCTTCCAGGCCCGCGGACCACATAAGAAGCTGTATTGCTGCCAGGTCAGTGTAGAGTTGTATACCTTCATGCCCTCCGAACGATAGACGTACATCCAGGTGAAGAGGAAGACTGCTGAGATCCAGACCAAAATGAGTTTGACCACACTGCTCTTGGACAGGGACTTGATAATGTCCAGCAGGGAGAGGCTAAAGCGGGTCCAAAGTCGGAGAATGACTGGGATAGCACACACCACCACGGTAACAATCATCTTGGTTAGCTCCAGAGCCAAGAACCACTTGAACATCTGAATCAGCAACATGATAGTTAAACCCAGGGTGAGAATGGGGAGCGCAAATAAAAACAAGAAGTAGCCCACACAGCTGCGGATCAGCCCGATGGTGGTGGAGTTCTGGAGGAGGATCATGAAGAACTCCCACCACATGAAGCACACCAGGTAGGGCACCAGGAAGCAGTAGGTGCCCCGGAATCCACGAAGCTGGGCCATCCTGAACAGCAGATAGAACAGGTACATGTACAGCAGGCAGGGAATGCTCAGTTTCAGGACTACAAAGTCACCCAGCGGCACTACCATGAAGGTCTTTCCCAGGAAGCGCAGGAAGGACATGTTCTCTGGCAGGAAGTTGGTCATGTCACACACTGATGATGCCATCTCGACAAGGAGTGCCTGCCGGGCAAACGACTCTGCTGACGAATGTAGGCTCATATAGCTGGTGACGGTGAAGAAGATTGCCACGGTAGCCAACTCAGAACATGGGATCCAGGCCTTATCACTCACAGGAAAAGAGAAGATAACAAAGAAGACTGACAGAAAGAAGTATAGATAAGGTTCCAGATGGTTCCAGTCAAAGTTAGACTCAGCCTGCGCCACGTCTAGGTTGGGCTCAAAGTGTGTTAGCAAGGTGGTGAGTGCACGGAAGTTCTCCCAAGCCTTGCTGTTCTGGAATACTCGCAGGGTGCAGATCACCATGGAGACAAAAGAAAGGTAAAAGATGACCAGGGGGATGGTAAAGGCGAAGAATTCGATGGTGAGGTTGCTGATGATGAAGAAGAAGATGAGTGCATTCACATGATGGGTGGGGATGATGGCACTGAGCCACTGCATCCCCGCTCTTGACGCCCAGTCAATCAGGTGTTCCTTGATCTCAATAATGGCGTGAAGCGGGTACTTAAGAATCTGAAATGGATCACAAAGGGACAAAACATCAGATTTCAAATCTTGTTGCAGGTGAAATATTTGTGATAATTATTTTTGCTAATAAATTTTTATTTAATTTTATTTAAATTTATTTCTAAACTTAGACCACATCAAGGCCAATGTGAGTACATTTATATAGTACTGTCCAAGCCAACACAAACATATTTGTGTAGTACTGTCCAGGTCAATATAAGTGTATTTGTGTAGTATTGTCCAAGCCAACATGAGTATATGTGTGTAGTACTGTCAAAGCTAACATGAGTATATTTGTGAAGGATTGTCTAAGCTAACATGAGTATATTTGTGAAGGATTGTCTAAGCTAACTTTCGGAGCCCACGGGTTCTACTGTCATCTGAAAAACTCCTATCTCCAATCCCATTATCACCAAAAGGGGTTTTCCTTTAAAACAGGTCTAGTTAAGACAGTCACATAAAGACAACGCCATTTATTTCCTCTGTATTGAATAAGTGTCTAGTGGCAGCTGTTTTTGGTGTCAGATTTATATGAGGGCACTAAATGTGTGGTTTTCAAACTGTTAAATATCTAGCGTGATTCAGACCATAAAACTATAATTAAGTACAGAGGCTTAACTGGGGCAAACACTAGGAACCTAGATGATTGTGGTAGCAGGTTGTGTGGCTGGCGGCACAACATGCCTTGCGATGCAGGGGCATGTTGTCTGGGTTTTTCTCCAGGGCCTCATCGTCATCGTCATCGTCGGTGCTCACACCTTCCATCACCAAAGGTGGGATAATGCCCCGTGCGTATTTTTTGGTCACTTCCACGAAATCGTCCAAATCCACATATTCGTTAGCTGTGAGGACGCACAATTACCAGCAGATTATCACACTATTCTAATGAAGCCTTTAAAGTGTGAATGCTGAGAAACTGACAGATGCAGACCTTAAGATCAGGAGTATCCCTGCTTTCAACTGATAAAATGATGCATTCTATTAAAAACATACTACGCCATGCAGATAAAAAGAAAACTGATGTTCAGATCTCTCGTGGCCACTTCATTCTGCATTCAATCAGTTTAAAATAAGATTTTCCTTATAAAAAGCATTACAAACTGAGGTTCACAGGAATGAGCTGCAGGTAAAAGTGTTCAGTGAGCACTACTTGCGAATGAATAATTATCACTTCTCATTATTGTTCACACTAGCATGTATGGTCCAAAGGGGAAGTAACATTACACAGAGACAATATCTGAATCTCAAATTCAGTACATACACCGTATAATCCTTCGAGGTTTGTATAAAATGCTGAGAATGAAAAGCTGGACTAGCACCACACACACACAAAATCGAATCCTTACCAGAACTCTCACTGCTGACCAGTCTCTCCAGCACCCGCCTCTGCTTCTGCACAGAGCTGGGGACCGGGCCTGGTGTGGCAACACCATCTGTGAAACATTCAAAATTTTAATCCAGAATGATCTGCAGCTAGAGAGCTTCTCACAACACCCTTCATAGGACATTGACGATTCCACACCAAATGCCTTACCTTGGTCTGAGTTGACCTGGCCAACATTCTCCAGCATCTCAGATATGGCTACCTTCTTCTTCTTCTCGGGGTTCAGCTTCCAGTACATCAGCAAGGCAGCCTTCCTCACGGCTTGCTCGAACCTACTCTCAGTGGAGAGCTTCTTCACTTCCTCCTCATTCTCTGAGGTTATACCTGCAGGGTGTGTGCAATGTATCGTGCATGGCTTCTCCTATCTACTGCTAGGCTCATATTCTACACAAAGACACCTCAACAGTGATGCTCTGCTACACGCATCACATGCTTTTTAGAGCTGGCAGAGTAGCTCACATTCTAATGCAGTAGATGTATCATGTCTCACATGGCCAACTCCAGTATGCTTTAGTAAAACAGGGACAGGATTAAGGGATTAAAAAGAACATGCACAGAGTGATGTACGGTAAAACTAGGATGATGAGGGAGACTACATTTCCCAGCATCCTTGCCCACCCACCTTTCCGCTCAGCCAGGCACTGTTTCAGGAGCTTGACGGCTTCTTTGCGGCCATTTTTGGCAGCCTGGACCAGCCAGCCTACTGCATTGCACTGGTTCAGCTCCTCGTCCCTCTGCTCTGCCAGCTTAAGGTAATACTTCCCCATCTGCAATCACACACACAGTGGGCATGGTCATCAATGATGCTCACTTATAACATACAGGTTCCATGGATTCAAACACACATGCAAACGATGCAGACTCAGCCTCAACGGCAGTTGTTCCACATGTCAAACCAGAGATGACTATTCTCTGATGTAAATTCTCATTCAACAGGACACAGAGCCAAGACATATTTCACTGCCATCCTGATGATTACCCTATCACTGGGAGAAAGCTGCACAAAACAGTAATATGACAGTAAGGACCCTATAAAAATACAGGATTAAGAGGAAACAGTTTACTCCGGAGACAACACAGCTAATAGCAAAGGTCCTTTTACGCGTTCTAAGAAGGCTGAGGCAGTTAATTTTGTCTGTTCACCACTCCGACTCGACAGTGTCATAGCGGAAGAGCTAGTAATTCAAAACTAACACTGGGGTTTTTCTGTAGGTTATCATCCAGGTGGGGGCTGTGACCCCATAATGAAGAGGCCAGAAATTCAGAGTATCTTTGTCTAAACCAGCAACCTGTTTGAGCTTCATGTAATTCTAAATGTTCAAAGATATTACAGTTGAAAGGTTCTGCAGAGCAATGATGTTTCCTAAACGTCTGCGATGGCACAAGGAAAGAACTGGAGGAATAAAACTGCAAAGAGCAATCATTCAGGAAGGAGACTCACCTCGGTTTGGGCTTTGGGGTCTCCATTCTTAGCCCTGTTCTCCACCTCCTCAAGGCTGAGCTCCTCTGCTGCCTTGGCCTCTACACACACAAACACATACACACATTCAGCTGCTTATCCATTTCCCAATGAAATCACTGGACATGTCAACTGGATTGCTCAACTAGACCTTTGCTAAGGTTTGTTCATCACTGGCAACCTTCAGGTTGAGGGCCCACATCCTACTACTGTGCTACATGCCGTATAACTTCAAACCATAAGATTTCACCAATGGCAAATAACAGGCACCCCATATGAGGTGTACTAACAAGGTCCAAGAGTCAAATATTTAACTTCTCTTTAAATAGATAACAGGATTCTTTGGTATATGTTCCAGAAAAATACCATGGAAATAGAAAGCTGTACTTAACTCCTGTTTCCTCCTGTTTGCTTGAGGCCAGGCAAGACACACATTTCCTCACAAGTACAGGGATTCACAAATGCTCTTTAAAGGGCAGAGGGCTATGTAAACAGGGAATCTGCCGTCTCTGGGTCTGATAGTGGGAGGTAATGTTCCACACATCACAGCTCAATCACTGCTTTGTTCTGAGCTGTGGGGGGCACGATCAATAGAGAAACAGAGATGGTGGAGTGGAGTTTAACCACAGACTGGGACACATAGCCAAAGGCTTGCTATGTCTGTAAAGGTTTTTGTATGTCTGATGTGTACGTCCTAACTTCACTATTCACTCCTCCAGACTGAGCCCCAGCAGAACCAGGTGTGGCCACACCTGTATTATAGACTACCTGGTAGCTTCTGAATCATTTTTAAGCTTTTGATTCAGTGTGAGAAACACGTTTTTTTATGTAAATTCATACAAAAATATATGTACACGATATAAAAATAACTGAGCTGTCTAGCAAGATAAAAAAGTCAAACTGTACAGATTTAAACTGTAGGTTCTAGAGGTGCACTGTTGTGTTACATATGGGGTTATATCCCCAGACAGGCCAAATCGTCTTTGTTGGTTGATCCGTCTCAATCTCAGCTGGTGCAACAGGGGAAAGACACCAATATCAACACCTCTGGCTGGTAATCTCACTCTGTCATGCAAGGCCGGCATCTCTGAAAGGCCGACCAATAGCTTGACGGGAAAAGAAATTGACGGTACACACTAGCCGCCCCGCCAGCAAACACTCCTAGAAATAAATCCTTATTTTAATCCTACCACTCAATAATGCCCCAGGAGAAAATGAAAAGCTATATTCTTCCCTGCAAACAAGGACAGGTCTCACAGGAAGCTTAAAAGCACTGCGATTGATTTTCACATTTACCCTTTTGAAATGGGAAAAAAGCACACCAGTGTATCCACAAAGGACACAACAGTATGTCCACTTTATACTTGGGCAGAATTACATACCAATACCAAGTTCATAAATCAAACTAGCATATTTTTATCATGTCAGGTTGGGATTTACAATTTCTGTTTTGATTGATTTATGCCATATAAAATTATATGACTGTGGCTCAGTTATAACGGAAAAGAATCATTTTACATAAAAAAAAATAGCCCTCAGCACTGTTTTCTTGCATTTAGTAAACAGACTTTATGCCACCAAGCCAAATGTGACATAAATCTACTAAAGGAAACGCTGTTTAGTTCAGGACAACACAATGTACTAAAAACACAACTACAGAGGACATGCTACAAAATGTGGGAAGTGACATATTTTCTGGAATAGATCTTTGCTGACCAGCTAAATTTGAAACTGAAGATATCAGAGTAAACAATGTGGTGGTTTAAAATAACACATCAAGGGCCTGCAGGATTTCTTGCTTAGTCGAATAATTTGTCAGATTTAAAGTAGTCTGGGCTAAATGTAAATGTGAACAAAGATTAACGTCCAGTTAAACTGGGGTGCCTTAAATCAGACAAGTTACCCAGCTAAGCAAAAAATCCTGCTTCGTGATACAGGCCCCAAGTCAGAGGTATTCACTGTTTCCGCTGGTAACATTTCTTTGTACCAAAATGTTTGCCGCCAAGGCACAAAGAAACACCTATTCAACCAATCGATTATCTAAGTCTTCGCCTTTGTGACTTGGCAGGGTAGCCCGATTCCGCCCCCACCCCCCATGCACACCTTATGGAATTCAGCTGGTTAGCAGCACTAATGGGCTATATTACGTTGTCATTTAGCAAATGCTCTTATGAAGCTGTAATAAAATCAACTTGCTAACTGTAGGTATTTTCCAAGGAAAAGAAAAACAGGTAGCTAAATGGTGGCGACGATGCATCTCTCTCCTCGCTCTTATACCCCATCCACACACACTGAATCTTGCATGTAAATCGCTATTTTACTGTTATGTTGTCATATGAGAATGGGAGAAAAACAGTACAGTCTACCTGTAAATCTCCTGGCGAACTAATTACATTAGTGGTAACTTTCTGACAGCTCCATCGTCAATGCAAAACCGTATTAGATTACCATTTTCAATAAGGGCAGTTAAGCTGAGTCACATACACAGTTAGGCTGTGTGCAGTGCAGTTAGGCTGAGTCACATACACAGTTAGGCTGTGTGCAGTCACATATACAGTTAGGCTGTGTGCATTGCAGTTAGGCTGTCGTCACATTGTTATTTACAACAACACCCCCACCCCCATCCCCCACAATGCCCCCATGCCAAACCTCTTGATCTATGGGAAACACTGGGAATTATAATTTGTTTTTTCTAGATTTAACAGATAACTCATCAGCTGCATCAGAAGCAACACAGGCATCCCCTGACGCACAGCTCAGGCCATCTTCTCAGGAACACCCTCAGGTGACATGAGCATCATCTTCAAGCATCAAAATAGCTCCCAGCTGCTCTTCCGTAATATGTGGACCAGGCAGACTGCGCGCGCTCCTTTTTCCCGCCTCTCATTCACATGCATTATAAATGGTTGTTTTTCAGTTCCTCTCCCCCCAGCCGTCACCGTTACCACGGTTGTTATTTTTGGCTGTTTTAATTTCCCCCACTCAGGCCAAAAACAGTAGCTCCTTGCCTTCTTTCGACAACCCCAATCTACCCCTGGCTGGTGAGAAAGCCCGGGGGGGGGGAGCTCAGTGTATATTAATAAGTGTCTGTTGGATTAGGGAGAACAGGACTTTTCTCACAGGGGTTCAAATGTAAGGGAGGATCGAGCCAAAAACACAATACAATCGTAGAAATTAGCAAAGCATGACTGCGGCAAATTTTGTCATGTGGAACCGGAAACAGGAACGGGGCCGCAGATGACAACACAGACTGGATTTCGGAATAGACTGCAGCAGATGAACATGATGGACTGTAACGGTGGAACAGAGCTGAAAATAAGAAGACAGACATATGATACACAAAACAACGCAGGTTGTAACACCACTGTGATACCAAAATACCAGGGAGCATCACAGAGGGCCAAGTGAGACCCCCGGAAACCATCTGAAGGTACACATCCCACACACACAGCAAAGGCTGCATTTTAGCGGCTCACATATTTTAACACTCACTTCTGTTTTCTTAGCTGTGCTTTGCACAACTTAGCAGTTAAGGAATTAATATATTTACATCAGGGATGCAGGGCTGTATTTTAAGCACAACTGCACTCCTGAGCTGGGCAAGAAACCCTTCTGACTTGCACTGCACAAATGAATATGGCAAACTGCTCTTGATAAGAGCATCTGTTATGTAAAGATTTTTTTTTTTTAAAAAATGTGAGGAAATCATTCATATAGACAAAGCACAGACTGGCACAGCCTGACAGTGGAAGACCAGATGGTTTATCCAGTTTCAAATCTGTAGGCAGGCAGGTGGCCAACGCTTGGCTTACAGTGGCCACAACGCCAATGGTGGGTGTGATGGGCGATGTGACTGGAGAAGGTGCTTACATAACCAGCATGATGGCAAACTTACAAACGGCACTTAGCAGCAGGGTAAGCGACCAGGACAGCCGCCCTCACGCACGTCCTGCCTGGTACAAGTGACAGTACGCAGACCAGCTCTTGAGACAAGAGCAGGGGGATTTTTATAGCTGGTACAACACTAAATTTAAACCGAAAAGCCTTACTAAAAGCCAGCGCCAAGTGCGTTTTTATGGCATATATTCGCCTTGTTATTTACAGGTTCGGAAAGTTGGCCACTCTCCGGGGTGATTGCGTAGAACATAATGATAGTACCATCATTGAGCCATCCTAGAGGGATGCACAACAGCCCGGGTGTGAGAGAAGAAAGCCACTCGGATCATGGTTATTTTTACAGGTGCCCAATGAATGGGGCAGCAATCAAAGCCCTTTTAAAAATAAGTACTCCAAGGTTGCTATGGAGACAGAGACGGGACAATGGAGAACAGGAGGTGTCCATCGGAGCAGTTCCGTGGTTCATGCCAGCCACAGTAAGGGCACATTGCCCCTATCCCTGGGGCCGTTAAGTCATCACTCACGTAGTTACTTTCCGAAAAGCAGGGGTGCACATCTCTTTCCCCTGCATCTGTCTAAATCCACTTGTCCTTTTGGGCCAGAGCCTGTCAGCCCTGTTTCCCATAAAATTCTCTGTACAAAGGTGTACACCCAAACAGTGCACCCAAACTGATTAAACTAACAACCATTTTAGCACTTATTAGCAGATGTTACAATAAATGGAAAACCAGCACCGTGTGAAGGTTGTCAGGATTAGGGTAAATATCCAGTGAATTAATGAGTACAAAATGGGATTATCTATCTGCCAGTCTTTCTCTTGTATTATGCTTAAAGCTTGATAATAGGGCCATTTTTAATTTAAAATGCAATTTAAATGATAATAAATAAAAACTTTTTATTCCACAATCAGCAGCAGAAAACCAAAGCTGACCCTATTCACAGAAGTGAGAGATTAATGCAAATGTTAATTAAAAAATATTAAAGAGTGTATTGTCTTTCAAAAGACCCAATTAGACCTCAGAAGTTCACATAATGCAACTCCTGATTTAACAAATACAGACGTGGACAAATTTGTTGGTACCCTTCCACAAAATAAACACAACTATCTCTGAAATAACTTGAAACTGACAAAAGTTTAATGGCATCCCTTATTGTTTAGGTAGGTGGGTAGAAAACTTTATTAATCTTTATTAAACTTTATTAATTTATTAATATTAATTCAATCTTTATTAATTTATTATTGCTAATTAATTTATTCCATATATAACACAAATCAGACTTTGCTTTTGATTGTTGATTCAGTTTAATATTTTATATAATTAAACAAATGAAAATGGCACGGACAAAAAAGATGGTACCCTTAATTTAATATTTAGTGGCACCACCTTCTACAGCAAACGCTGCTAACAAGTGATCTCTGTACTTCACAATGAGACGTCTGCATCTGCCAGCAGGTAGTTTGGCCCACTCTTCCTGAGCAAACTGCTCAAGCTGTCTGAGGTTTGAAGGGTGGC
>JAODKC010000016.1:16559454-16576988 GCA_026777985.1 Mormyrops attenuatus | reverse complement strand
TGTCTCATCAGTCTAAGGGACATTCTCCCAGAAACTTTGGGGCTTGTCAACATGCATTTTGGCGAATTCCACTCTGGTTTTTTTTGTTTTTTGATCAATAGTGGAGCCTCCTCGGTCTTCTTCCAAGGAACCCATTATTGTTCAAAAATCGACGGATGCTGCAATCAGAAAGTGACGTGCCTTGACCTTGGAGCTCAGGTTGAATGGTTTTGGATGGCTTCCTTGACTCTTTTTCTACCATCTGCACTATCCTTCAGATCAACCTGGGGTTGCATTTCCTCCTGCATCTATGTCCTGGGAGGTTGGCTACAGTCCCAAAACCTTTTTAATAATACTGGCAACTGTGGTCACAGGACCATGAAGTCGCTTGGAGATGGTCTTCTAGCCTTTACCTATAACATGATTATCTATCATCTTCTTTCTGAGCTCCTCAGACAACTCTCTCCTTTGCTTTCTCTGGTCCATGTTCAGTGTGGTGCACACAATACCAAACAACACAGTAGCATGTTCTGTCCCTTTAAATAGGCTGAATAGCTGATGAAAAGCTTAATAGCACCTGTGATAATAATTAAGGTTAAACGCTTAGTTTGAAACATGACTATAATGCAAGGGTAAATAGTCTCTTTAGGGGTACCAACAAATCTGTCCATACTATTTCAGCATATCTTTGCAAAATAAACAACAAATAATTTCTTTTCACAATTTGATTGGTTTACTCTATCACATACTAAAGGCATGCAGGTATATATTATACAATTGCTTTTAAATTGAATCACTTTTCAGGAGAAATGAAGCATGGCTTCAATGAGCTGTATGGGTAGCAACAAATTTGTCCACGTCTGTATCTACAGTAGCCAATCACAACAGGCACAGATGGTGCATCTCTATTTTCCAGGGAACATCTTCAAGTACCAGAGAGCTCAGTGTTTGACCAAGTCACCCTTCAGGAAAAAAGTCAGCCCTGCTAATTTCCCTTATGTTTTACAAATAACCATTGAGTAAGCATTACACCTTTCCCTGGGCTCTCTTCAGAATAGTGGTAACAGCTCCCAGGACCCTATACTAGCAAGAACCAAATCCAGAGGCATGGGATATCAAACATAGTGGGAAGGTTATTTTCTGCACCACCAGACTGGAGGGCAGCAGGGAGAACGGGCGCCTGACTCAATCTCCCCACCCAGCATTCCGGAGATTCTTGGCAGAGCGACATTGTGACAGTCTCTCTTCAGACCTTCTAAGTAATTGTTTTCCCAGTATGCTTCTAGTTACTGGTGTCCAGTTTCTCTTCAAACCAATGGGGGAAGGAGGTGTGGGATCAGGGGCTTCTCATTGGATTAGTGGGGATTCCAAGCTTCCAGCATTTGTCTAAAGCATCGTGAAGAGAGGTAACAACATGCTTGCAAAGATGTGAACTGCTGGATTCTCCAGCCATCATGAGAGCCTGCCATTCAGCTCCACCTGGGAAAGGATTACCTCTCAAAGGCTACTGTGTTCACATTTGGTCAAGCAAGATGGGCATCCAGTTGAATTCCAAAAAATTCCAGACCCAGGAGGACTGCCACCTTAACAAATACGAAGACCAAAACACCTCCGGAAATACTCAGCTACAAATGCTGTGTGGTTTGGTTTGGACCGAAGCTTCTGAGAAGCACCACCCCCAGGGAGAGAGAACCCAGCAACATTATACTGTGCCATCAGAGAGATTATCAATCGCGCGTCCCATGCGGATGGACGCCACTCACCAGCCTCGGACTGTGGTGTGTGATGCGGCGAGCTGGACGACCCCGTAGCTGATGCAGCTGCGGTCCTCCGATCCTCCGGCAGCAATGGGGACGGTCGGGTGACGCCAGTGGCAGCGTTCAGCTGGGAACGGCCCAAGTGGGTTGCAGGCCGGACGGGCTGGTTCTGGGGGCTCGCAGGGGGCACAGTGACCAAGGGAGACATAGGGGAGGCCAGAGGGGTCATGTGAGCAAGGATGGGAGAGGAAAAAGGTGGGACGGGACAGGCCCCAGTTTGACTGCCAGAGAGAGAAGGACAAGGGGATGCTAGGGTGGACCCTGGAGGCACACAGGGCGGAGTGGGGGCAGGTGTGGTGGGAGGGGTGCCTGATGGGGGAGGACAGAGGTCCATCTCTCCTGAGTTAGGAAGAAGGGGTAAAATCAAACACATAAAATACCCAGTAAAACCACTCTATCTATCTCACATTTCTTTCCAGTACGCAAGTATGCTACATTATACCTTAGCTGTACTACAAATTCATAGGGTAGAGGCCTTTTTCTACACCAAGCGCGTTAGTACAGAAACCTCAGACAATAATCACACAATAGTCACAATATCCTAGTAAACATATATACAAGTTGTTTAACAAAGTACAAAAAACAAATATATAATTTTTTAAGAAAGATTCCCAGTTTTTTATAAATAGTCCTGCATTAAGTTTGACAGTTGCGTTATATTGGCAATATATTAATACAGCTAATAAGGCAATTTTAAATGCCACCAAACTCAGTCGAAAAAGAAATTCAATATAAAATCCAATAAACTATATTTTTTAACTGCATTGAAATAATCCATGAATTACGCAATGCAAGCTGTTAAATTGCTAGATTATTTAGATGTATGTATATCCTGGATCTGACTAAATATTCTACACAGTGCCGTGCAGAGACTGTTCGACGGGCAGGTGCTCGAATAGGGGTGAGGGGTGGATGGCGTGGTTTAGGATAAATTTTGCGAACTCAGCTCAGGTAGGCAGTACATAGAAAAAATAAAATAAAGCACGGGCAATAAAATCTGTTTTATATCGGTTAAAATGATTACCCTTTTCAGTTATAGAGGGACTCCAGTCCCTCATTTTTCGACATCCGTACGTTCGAGGTGACCTTAAACACCGCATGCGGTATTACAAGGACTTGAACTGAGGGGAATATAATTCGATGCTTCGCAAATGTGACGGGAAGGAGGATGACACAAAATAATTACTAGTGTATCGTAGAAGACAACGCAAAGTGAGGCGACAAAAGGGTCGGTTTTCAAACGCCGATGCACCGTTTCCCCGAAGAATAAGGCACTGAAATGCCAAATCAAATTTTTGGTCTGTTTAACAAACAAAATGTTCTGTATTATATCATAATCAACATCTACTTAACCCCAAAGAGTGTTACCGTAGAGTTTCAGCTATACATAAACCATACTTATTTATTTTTTTAATGACGTAAAGGTCAAAAAGTCAGTTACATAACATAAAAATGATGGAAATAACGACGAATCCATCTTCAAAGCCGAGAAAATTCCAGCCTTGTTCATACCGATCCAAATGTTAATGGATATTCAAGTCTATGATGATGTGTCATTACTTACGCCTTATAATGACAGTTTTAACAAAGAGTATTACGGCACAAAGTCCTGTTTTGGATAATAATTATAACCATAACTTAAATGTGTTACAAATCAAATGTACAGTGGCACTACAATTGGCACCACGTTATTGTACAAGCAGTTCGATTAGCAATGAACTTTATTTTTGTGACAAACATGCACCATATACTTACTCTTAGGTCTCAGGACAAGAAGCGGTCTATAACAGCAAATAGTATATCTTTTACGATTTTAATTTAAATACGCCTAAAGCCTTCCCCATTTATTCGGCTTAACTTTTTACACGATTCACCGGTACAATAACCATTTTTAACTAATAAAACCATATAACCTCCGGACAGTTCGCAATGACAATGTCTCCGCCCACTTGACGTCTTGAAATATTTCTATTGGCAAAACCAAGAGCTAGTTTGGAAACCACTCATCTGATTGGCTCCGAATTCCGGAAGTTTGTCCTATTTCCTGATCATCTAACAAGGCATTAGTAAACGAATTCCAGGCATTCGCATTATCGTCTATGCAAATTTTGTAATCTTAGTTATTTAGTGGTTATGGTTGACTTCTTATTGTGGTGCTCTAAGTGGATATCATTGGTCCAGGAATTCAAATATGAACAGCTAAAAATAGATTGATTTGCTGGAAGCTTCTTAATTTTGCAATAACAAATATGTTATTGAAAATTATCTGCTGACAGATTGATCAGTAATGTGACTACTGTACTAGGTTTTTAGTGAATTCATAAATGGTTACAAATATTATAAACAAGGGTGAATGTGATCACTTGCGTTTCACTCGATTAGCTTCCCTAGCTGCTGTCACGCTCGGATTTGTTGCTCTTGCAGCATCACCGAGAATGCAAGCGGTCCGTGTCCCGCTATGAACCAGAATACTGCCCTGAATCCTGTTTTAACGACGAACTCGATGACGGTGCTATCACCGGGTGAAATCGTTCCAGTCTCAATCGCCAGCTTCGATCTCGACCCCTTCCCAGGTTGTGAACCGAGAGGCTCCATATGCCCCCGTGACATTGGAGCTGCTGACGGTCTCACCTGTGAGGACGCGGCGGAGGGCAGATCTCCACCTTCCGCATACATTGATGGCGTACCTGTCACAGTCTCCGTCCAAAACGTTGACGGTCAGCAGAGGTATCTTAACGTAACTTTAGTTAACTTGCTGGCTGGAAAAGCTGGAACATCGTTATCTAGAAGCACAAAAGCCCATAATTTGTTTTATAGTACAGTATTAGGTATGCATTATAAATACTTTACCTTTTTAAATTATTTTAATTTTCCCACACTTTACATTCCGAATCAAGTGGATAGTTTGCTAAATGTAATATCCAACTTTAATATTGATTTTATACATTTAGTAAGGAAAAAGGGTAAACTTAATTATAATCTTTAAATAAAATTCTAAAAATGATAGCATTTTGTAATGTTTACACTGTAACGTCGGTATTATTTTTTCATTTAGAAAACGTTTTAGTATTGCCTGCAGGGTTTGTGCTTTCATCCGAAATGGTTTTCTTGCTGTGCCTTTTCAGACTAATATATGTAAAGGCAGATCCGAGCGGAGGCGCGTTGTCATACGTGAGCCCCGTGACCACGGAGGGCAGTCTCCAGTTTCGGGCGGGGGGTAAGTGTGCTGCAGCTCATTTGCGTCGAATGCCCACATGTACACTGCTCCTTGCTAGGCAAAACAGGATTCTCGTTTTTTAACAATATTTATTAGTATTATGTAATACTAAAAATGATCATAATTAAAAGCAAAATTAGATCGATTTTCTGCCATATGCACAGAATCAGCGTTAATTGTAGGCTGTATAATGGTGGCCTACTGGAAAGTGCAGGAAAATTAATAAGCTAATGGACTGTAGTATTGTGACTTCAATGGAAACATTAATATGTTGCTAAATATTTAGCTCATTTAATTTTTTTTGTTTCAGATGTTACATAAAATGTATTTCCCTAGTAATAGTTCATAGTCTTTAAATGTTTATTTAATAGTAAGAGATATTTCCCCAAATGGAAGTAGAAGGATTGGGCTCCTATCCCTTCGTGTTTAGAAAGACCTAATCTTTCACTTCCACCAGTCCTGATATGAATGCTTTGTACCCCTCCAATGTGGTCATATGTCTTATGAATGTGTAATGCTTCTTCTTGTTGCCGGCTTGAGCATGAAATGAATCTGTCATGTTTTTGAAATGGTATAACAATGTGTTGTGTGTCTCTCAATGGGACTCTGTCTTGGCCCTGAGCAGTTCCCTTCTTGTCTGAGGATGAGGTGCCCCCCTTTGCCCTCTGCAGCGGGCCTGCTCTCCATCCAGCCTCTACCCCCTACCCTACAGTCTCTGGAACCTCTGGACTCACTGGAGCCCCTTCAACCCCTGAACCCCTGTCTCTTGTTGGGGGGAGAGCAGGAGCCACGGCGCCCTGACCCAGAGGAGCCCAAGGTAGGGGTCAAACAAGAGTTCAGTTAGTACAGATGGAACATCCTCAGACACAAAAGGGCCAGAATTAGACAGATCAGATATAACTCACTTGATGTCTTCTGGAAGCCATTGATCTCATAGCTGACATCACCAGGCGCTGACAGGCGCTGGTTTTTGAGGCTATTGGAACCTTTTTTTCTTGTGTGTTTTCCGCAGAAACGGAAAGGCGGCTGGCCGAAGGGGAAGAAGAGGAAGCCACAGAGGGAGCTGTCAGCACCACGTGCACCGACAACAGGGTGAGTGAGCAGGAGAAGAAGAGGCAGGGGGTGGGAGGAATGGGGAGCTCAGACGAGAGGGTGTTTGAGCTGCAGATGCTATGACAGTGGAGGTCACACTCTGAGGAGAAGCAGCATGAAATGTATGCTGTGGGCTTAAGTGAAGGACTACTGTCTGCAGATTTGCAGAATGAAAGATGAGAAATGGCGCCCCCTACTGGACGATAAAAAAACAACAACCTTTGTCCAGGATCCTGGCCCCGCCCACCCACTCATGCCCCGATTCGCCTAGCCTTGTGCTGAGATGCCCAAACATGTACTTATATGATCGGTTCCCTCAGACCTGGCCTGTCTGTCCTCATGTGTATGGTCATATCGCTTGGCTGGAGGCATGTTATAAAGCCGCGGGGAGCCGCATTGTCCCACTCAACCCTGCTGTCTTGCTACACTTAGCTACGTGATTTTCGTAAATGAGCACAAAGTGCGGCTGAGGGCCGAGAACCCTGACCTCCCCTTCACGGAGATCACCAAGATGCTGGGAGTGCAGTGGTCCCGGCTCTCCGCAGAGGATAAGCAGGTGCGCTCTCATGTTTTTGTTCAAAATGCCATTCATGAAACAAAATGAACAAGTGCTGAGCTCTACTTTCTGCTCAAAACGTTTGAAAAATGAAATACTTTACCAATACAGTGGTACCTTGGAACACAGACTTAATTCGTCCCAGAAGGCTGGTCGAGTTGCAGTTTGGTCGAGGTCCAAGTCAAATTTTCCCATAAGAAATAATGCAAATGAATTTAATCCGTTATGGACCCCCGAATGGTTGCCTATTTAAACTTGCCTACCTACCTAATGATGAAAAGCATTAACAATAAATGTAAAACTAATATACACATGAAAAAACAAACATGAAAAATCACACATGCAAAAGCAATAAACGTGAAATAAATCACAATCCCATACTCTGAAGTGAGAGCAGACAAACATGCGCCACCTTCAGGTCTCGCTATATTTTCCTTTTTAAGTTCTACAGTTAATCTCACCACTTTCCTCTTTGGTTTGCTGCTATCATGCTCACTTTCTTAGAGGCCATGATTACTGTATCACTAAATGTACTGTAGATAAAGCATAAACTAATTCACAGGAACACAGCTTTCGCATGTTGACCTCGGTCGAGAGGCACCGCGACACTGAGAGCGATAGGCATCAGCATCCCAGTAGGTCCGTTCGCCTTTGTTTCAGCCCCTCAGAGACACGTCTCAACCTGTACAAGTTTTAGCAGATTTTGCCAAGTTCCAAGTTTTCAGTCGAGCTGTGGTTAGAGTTGACCAACCGTTCGAGGTCCGATTGGTAGAGTTGAATGCCTCTCAGCCCATGCAAGTTTTAGCAGGAGCAGTTAACTTTCAAGATTTTGGTCGAGGTACAAGTCGAAGAAAATTGACAAACCCGTTTGATGTCTGAGTTAGTCGAGTTAAGACGTGTTCGAGTTCCAAGGGTCTACTGTACTATAAAAATCATATTGTAATTCGTAACAGTCAAATACACATTCCAAAATATTAACGTCTATTTTTTGTCAATATTTTACTTAGCTTCTGATTTACAAGGCCTGGGAACCCATTAGCAGGAATCCTGCCGGAAGATTTTCCTTCAGAACCTTCAGGTATTTTCGTTTCTAGTCTTTCCTCAGGATCAGTGTTCTGTTAGGTGCAGCCCAGAAATTAAGATCACTAATCCCCAGTGTGGATTTGACATGATTTGGCTAATTCTTGTGTGATTTTGATGCATATTCGAGGTTACTATCCCATTACTTAAAGGGTCTAAATGACCAGAGAACAACGAGAACCCAGATCCGTATGGTTTATGTTTTAAGGGGGTACAAGAAGATTCCACAGCAGGTGAGCTTGGTATTTCACACTGCTCTGGGCTCCCTTGGCTTCTGTTTCTCCACCGTAATGCAGGTGGGGGTGAAACAGATATTGCCTTGCATTTCCCAGTAATCGGCATAGCTCTAGAAAGTGGTACATTTGTATCATTCTCTTGTTCTTGTTGCCAGTGATCTCCTGCTGTTGAGTTCCTGTCTTCACGCTGCTGATGACTGACGGGAGCTTTAGTACGCATGTTACCTCCTTTCTGGTACCTTTGGGAAATCAGTCTAGGTTCCCAGGCAGTCTGCCAACCTTGCGGTAACCTTCAGTACATAGTGTGCTAGCATGGATTTATTTTGTGCCAAAGAACACTTAGAGAAGACCACAGTATTGTGTTTTTGTTGATGGGTATGTTATAAATGAACAGAAAATACAGCTCAGTACCTGTGCATTATACATTTTATACAATGGTCTGAATAAAAATGGGAATTGTATTAATGTCACACTGAGTAATGTAATACATGATTAATAACATGCTACTAACACACTAAATCATACGTGCGTAATAATGGTCTATAGATCATCAGTAAAACTGATTATAGATGAACAATGTGCTATAAAGGAAACTGCAGTATATATGAATAATGATGTACTGGAATAGAATAGAACAGAATAGAATAGAATATATACATTAAGAAATTTACAAGAAAAAAATAATTGAGGAGTACAGTGCAAGGAGGCGTGACCATGAGGTAGCAGTAACAACAGATGAGAGTGTGACAGTAGTGTAAAAGACAGGGGTACAAAAAAGACATCATGAGTAATAATGCACTACTGACAGTAAAGTGGAGTGTGGATAAGTAAGAATTTGCTACGGACAGTAAAATGGAGTATAGTTGGACAATGATGTGCTATAGACGTAGTAACATTTAAAGAGACGCATTAGTAACCTGTTCTATGAACACGCAGTCAAAGGCCCTCTGCATGTTTATTATTGCTGTTAATCATGCTACATCCAGAGAGTTTAACAGGAGCACATGTGGCGGGGTCATTTCTGTCCACGCAGAAGTACAACACGGAAGGCGAGCAGGACAAGCTGCGTTACGTACAGGAGCTTGTTGCCTACCAGAACACCGAGGCCTACAAGGCCTTTCTGAGGAAGAAAGCCCTGGACAAAGCCAAGGACTTGTGTGGTAAGAGGTCCAGTGGGGCTCAGGTGGAGTCCTAACACATTTATTTAATGACAGTAAAGTCAGAGGTTCACAGTATGGGGACATTCAGTTAGAAATTGTTGTGGTTTGTTTAAGGTAGTGAAAAAACTCTGGGTATACTGAAAGTGGGAAAGCTGTCTTTGACTCTTTTCTATAATTATAGCTATTAGCTTGATCATAGCTGATTTATGCTCTAAGCAAGACTGCGCTGCTCTGCTGGTTTCAGGCATTGAATGTGACGACTCTGAGCTTGAAGCAGAAGCAGTTGCCTTGTCACACATTGATGTAAGTATCCCAAGCTGGGAAAGGCTCTAGGTTCCCCCCGATCATTGGTGCGGCTGTTCTGTGAATCTCTCCCTCCCTCTGCCAGGCGGACGACAGCACTCACCTGTACTGCTGCACTTGCAAGCAGTATTTCAGCTCGCTGCATAATAAGAAGGAGCACCTGCTAGGAAGGCAGCACCTACAGGCACTGACAGGTGAGGGGAAGCTGCCTGACAGCTCTGCTCTGTCTGGGATACCCAGTCACTGTATTCCTCCTTGGATGAGATTGGCAGCTTCCTGTCTGGGATACCCAGTCACTGCATTCCTCCTTGGATGAGATTGGCAGCTTCCTGTCTGGGATACCCAATCACTGCATTCCTCCTTGGATGAGATTGGCAGCTTCCGGTCTGGGATACCCAGTCACTGCATTTCTCCTTGGATGAGATAGGTGGCTTCTTTTCTGGGATACCCAGTCACTGCATTCCTCCTTGGATGAGATTGGTGGCTTCCTTTCTGGGATACCCAGTCACTGCATTCCTCCTTGGATGAGATTGGTGGCTTCCGGTCTGGGATACCCAGTCACTGCATTCCTCCTTGGATGAGATTGGTGGCTTCCTTTCTGGGATACCCAGTCACTGCAAAAAGTTACGTAATGCTGTCAGAGCTGACAAATCCCAGTGAACTGTGGGAGGCAGAAATCTTTTTATTTATTTATTAATGCAGTACTACTGCTACTGCTGCATTATCATAAAAAATCAAATACTGTAGCTTCTCTTTACAACAAGATTACCTTCCGTTTCATATAAAAATGCTGCACTCGTCTCATGCTGCCAGTAGATGGCACCATGTCTGCAAAATAGTCATAGTGTCATTCACAGCTAGGCAATGGATCAGGTCATGAGTCCTGTTATTTGCCTACTCATGATTTGGTGTTTCTATTTTGTTATAATCAGTGAGATTCTGTGTTAAAATAGACAAACATACTTTGCAGAAAATGCATTGCTGCACTAATGAAGTCACATTACTTTGTCGTCAAAGTCTGCTGTGGTATGCTGGGTGGTGTGTGTGTGTCTGCGTGCCTATTTACATATGTGTGTCTTTCAGGATGTGTGAAGTTTCTTCAGGAAATACCCCTGACTGATTTGATTTTTTTCTTTTGATGGATGTACAACATCTCATAATGACAAACTATAAACATGTTATAGTAATCATTGAAAAATTACTGAAAAAAACAGCTGAAATCACTCATTTAATTAAAAAATTAGACCATTGAAAGCTGGGAAAAGCATACTCACAAAGCTTGCAGCTGTAATCACTGCTAAAATTATCCTACAAAGTACAAAGCAGAGGCCTGTGAATACTCTCTGAAGGCACTCTCTGTATGTTTGGGATGCAACATTTTTATGCTGCAAGCTGAGATGCTTCCCCAAGTGATTTCTGGTGGCCAAATGTGTAGGCGGGGTTTGCACTGAAACCATGGCAACAGCCTGCAGTGACTCACAGTATCCTGGGAGGTAGACACTGGCCAGACAGACGTGTTCCCCAATGCCCACTGCTCAGGCGAGTTGTTTTCATACAGCTTTGTGGTTACTGAGGACCTACTAGTGACAGCTGTGTTCACCTGACCCTCGTCCCCAGAGGAGTTTGAGAAAGAGACGGGTGGCCAGCACAAGGCTTCACAGCCCCCAGCACAGCTTGAAGAAGAGCAGGATGAGGATGAAGAGGAGGAGACGGGGCTGGCTCACCTCTGTAGTCTGTCTTCGCTTGAACTAAGTGTGCTGGAAGAGCTTCTCCTGCGACAGATAAACTGTACGTGTTTCCATCCTCAGTAGACCCTGAACACAATGAATGCACTGGTGGTTAACCACTAGCAGGTTACTCAGTTACAATAAAGCAGTAATAAGAGACCTGCACCAAAGCCAAATGCAACCCAAATCAGTTATGCACATATATAATTTTCATGATGAGTAACAATCAATAAGAGAAGAACACAAATCGGTAATGATTCCTATTTGTGTCCCTCACGTTGTACCACCAACTATAAAGGAACATTCAACCACTAAGCAAGTTCTAGGGCAGTGTTTACACAAGGACAAGTATAACCAGTAAATATATCCCCTGAACGGTCCAGTTTATATGTGAATATTGTTGTATTTTAATGGGAATACTGGAATTTTCCTTTAAGCAAATAAATGCTTCATAAGCGAGTCCAAACCCAGTTGACCCACTGAGAAAGCTCAAGCTGAACTGCGGCTGTAAATATTGAGCTTTATGGATTAATAAAAGTGTAGATCGTATAATACAAGCAGCTTTTTTTTTAAAAAAAAACATCTGTTCAGCAAACTGGCAGCAGATAATGAACAACAAGGGTCTTGCTCAGATGTTGCGCTGATGTTACGTTTAGCCGACGTTGTCTAGATGTCGCATATATTCACCATCCGGGCCTTAAGTTTGAACACTATCTATGCGCTTTCTGTGGAATGTTCTAGTCAACCAGACCCTTGGTGGTTAGCTGGAGTCTGTAGCTCACAACGCCGGGGACCTTTATGGCCATTTACATATTAAAAAGTATTCCCGTTGAGTAAAAAGTAGTCTTATTTGGATCTGTAGCTGGGTTTTTTTAAAATCACTTTCTAATTAGCAGCTCTAATTATGTCTCTGATGTGTACAGACACTATGCTTAGGCTGACAGAAATAGGCGTACGGTTATGAATGAGAAGTGCTCTTCGGCTTGTGACCCTCAGAGGTAATCTGTGTCAAAAACAGCATAGAGGATTGGTTTTAGTGGGTACTGGCCGTGCACCAATTCGATGACTTAGATGACTCCCTTGGCAACCTCAGGATCACCCAGAACCAGAGGTGGCAATTTCAGGTCCAGAAAGTAAATTTTGTTTCAACCAACTAGCTGAGCATAAAGAGTCACAGTGAAATAGTACTCAAGTGGTTGGTTGAAACAAAATCCTGGTCTGGATTTTTACTTTCTGGACCTGAAGTCGCCGCTTCTGCCCACAACCACAAGTCACAGCAAGGCATGCTTCCGTTATCCTTTTCTCGATTGACCTCCTTCTGGGCCCCATGCCTGCAGTGAGGGAGCTGGAGCTGCTTGAGCTGACGGCCGGTTTGGACCAAGCCAAGAAGCAGCAGGAACATCTGAACAGTGAGCTAAAGGAGCTGGAGGTACGGATGCTTCACCAGTCATGCTCTACCAGGTCGGGAATAACTGTGCCCTCCTGATGTTTCATACTTTAGTGCCAACGTTTCAGGGAGGCTTTCTTAACTCCTGATTGTTACCATCACACAAAACCCCTGCTGCTCTTCATCCTCCATCACCATCAGCTTTGCGCCTTAGCAGCATCTCGGTAAGGCTAAGCAAATAGTAGGTATATATACACAGTAAAGAAATAGGGGATAAGAGACGCATTACGTGTACTTTATGGTGTGTGGCAGACGATGCGGTGACAGCTTAAGCTGTTCAAAGTAAATGTACTAGTCTAAACAAAATGAATTCAAGGTGGCATTTGCCCTCTCAGGTTAAATGGGGACATCACCTTAAGATGGCACAGTGGCTCACACATCCAGGTTGTTGTTTAATTTCCTGCCCTGCAGCTGTGAGTGTGGTGTTCTTATGCTCCTAAACCATGCCAGAGGAACACGGGTGAATTGCACTTTCTAAATATTGTCCTGTGATGGACTGACATGCTGCAGGGGCTCTCCTACACTGAATAAGCACTTTTGGTAGATGTATATCTGTGTATTCATGGCTTCCTCTATCACTCTCTAGTGCTACTCATTTCCAGTTTTCTAAAATGTCTTTTGTTTAAATACTTCTTCCCTTCACTTACATTATTACATTTGGTTCCTTTCAAAAAGCCTTCTATGCTCGCCGTCGGCAGAACTCATTAGCGGATAAATAGGGCGACACAATGGCCGTAACCCTGTTGCCGGGTTACGGCCATGCCCGGGAACCTCCGGGTTCTGACTGCCATGGCAGAGTGTCCTCCAGCACCCCATTCAAACGTAGCCATCGTCAGAATCTCACAGAAAGAACGTTTACAGGCCGATGGGACGGTGGGCCTCTCTCAGAGGGCCTAAAATGGAAGTACGGAATAATTCGGCAAAACTTGTAATACTGTATAATTAAATTGCATGCTTCATTTTTTATAATTTGGCTCTCCATGTTCTGTAACATCCTAAAATGACAGTTTAATATCACAGTGAATGATGCCAATGTGACTTTTCAGCTGTTGATGTGCTGAATGAATCATGTTTATGTTGATGACACGAGTTAGCTTGTTCAGGAGTTTCTCTAAGGAGAAAAATATATAGGCATATTTATATGCTGTTGTGTAAAGCCTTCATAATACATTTTGACTGATAATTAACTGATTATAATGAATATTTAATCGGTACATGTGAACATAATTCATGCTTTTTCTAATTAACAAGAAGGATTATATTCCTGGATAGCTTTCCTTATTTCTTTCCTAAAGCACTGGACCACTACTTAAGAAGCAAACGTTTGGTCACTTAAGTATGTGATGACAGGGCCAAGGTTTGAGAAAATTGCGACACAGACGGTAATGTACTGGCCCTCTTTCCTTCCTGTTGCTTAGCCAGTAACAGTTACGTTTCCGGCAAGTGCGTGCAGGGTGTTAGGAAGACCCTCACTCTCTCACTACCGTTTACTGCCACCAGGTGCAAAAGGGCACCCTGGAGCAGGAACTTCGACGTTTGAGAGACAGTGGGGCCATGCTGGAGTCGCAGCTTCATGGACTGAAGATGGTGCCCCTGATGTTCCAGTTCCATCTGGATGTCCTTGACAGAGGTATGGGATACAACTTGTTTTGGAATCCACATGCACTCAAAATATTTTATCCAATAATACAGAAGCATTTCACATTCCACTCCATCCAAGATTCTACACGATCCATTGTTTATGATTAGTGAATGTGATTTATTTTAGGTATTTAGCCAAACAGTTTGCAGAGCATATATTTTTACTAGTCTGAAGGAATTAAGAATAATAAAATCATTAACATCTTGAAAACTTGAAGCCTAAATCTCATTTCAGTATTTATCTTTATCAAGTGTGTTAAATCAGGGTTGCATCTAAGCTCTGCAGGGTAGATCTCCAGGAGCAGGGTTGGTGACCACTGCTGTAGGTCATCTCCTGTTGGATTGGATACTCTAGGTCATCTCTTGTTGGATTGGATACTCTAGGTCATCTCCTGTTGGATTGGATACTCTAGGTCATCTCTTGTTGGACTGGATACTCTCGATCATCTCTTGTTGGATTGGATACTCTAGGTCATCTCCTGTTGGATTGGATACTCTAGTTCATCTCTTGTTAGATTGGATAGGTCAGTGGTTCTCAACCTTTGTTGCAGAGTGACCCAGTTTTTACTATGTGAGATCAGTCGTGACCCTATATCAGTTATAGGTTTAAATTAACGCTGTGATCAAGCATGCAGGGTACTCTGTAATGTATAACTATCGATGTCTATGGCACAAATCTGATTGGATGTGCCAGTGAAATTGAAATTAAGCATCTGTGGCTTGGCTTCTTGGATTGGTTGAGTGTTCACTAGTTTTGCTCTAAGCATTTGCAGACCCAAGACCCATTTATATAGGTTAAGTCTAGGATTGGGGCTGGGAAATCTGATCGTGGGTCAGCAGTAAAAAAAGCTTTAAAATGCTTACAATTCCAACTGTGCCTCACGACCCTTTCAGAACTTCCTGCGGGTCACGACCCATGGGTTGAGAATCACTGCTCTAGGTCAACTCTTGTTAGTCTAGGACCTGAAGATCAGCTCTTGTTGGATTGGATACTCTAGGTCAATTGTTGTCGGTCTAGGTACTCTAGGCTAGCTTTTGTTAGTCTGGATACTCTAGTTCAGCTCTAGTTGGTCTGGGTATTCAAGGTAATATCTTGTTGGATTAGATACGCTAGGTCAGCTATTGTTGTTTAGGTGCTGTAGGTCAGCTCTTATTAGTCTGGGTACTCTTGGCCAGCTTACAGTATGCTGGATCGGATACTCTAGGTTAGCTCTTGGCTTGCATTCTGTGGTGCTTATTTTTCTCTTGCACTTCACCGGGAATGCCTGAACCCACTGATGCACATTAGTGTTAATGGACCAGAACTGTAGCTCCGTCTCATGTGTCAATCTAACCAAGCCCAGCATGATGTGGCCAGAGTTTGAACTCCGCAGTGTAGAGAGATTATACAACAATTACTTCCTTCAGTAACATGGATGTGTCAGTAAATAAGAACCTAAGGATTATCTGAAATCCCACAAAAAAAACCAACTGTTAGGAAATAATAAGGGAGGAAATATAATCGGAGCATTCTCGAGCTGTTGTGGCTCAAATAAAACCCCATTAAAGTGCTCCGTGGACTTCTGTTAGCACAAACTGGTACAGTATCAGTGGTGTGGTTCTGTGGCCATGAAGCCATAAATATAGAATGTTCCGAAATTTTGTTCTCAAACATCTTCCTGTTTCAAAAAAATCTCTGAGTACTTGATCTCTCTGTAGCAAAAACCTACCTCCCAGACCACAACCCAATGCACCCTGCAGGTTCCTTCTTCCAGATGAGGTCTGCTGAAATTAATTGCACCAATTTTGTTGCACCGATCCTTGTTTCCTGAGCTTCTGAAAGCTTTTAATAACTTTCCTGGCATGCAAATGGTTCCTTCTAAGATTACATGAACAACTATGTTTTTAACCAATTTACAAATTGATTTACTAAAACTTGAAAATGCAGTTGAATTGTCCTTATTTTCTCAATATATTTAGAATGAGTTAATGGTTACATTAATAGTGTTTTAGAAATTTAAACGAAAGAAAATTTTGTGAAATGGGAGACTTAAATGCCAGTGCATGAACATTCTAATTTGGTCACTGTGTCTGCTTTGAATGACTGTATTTTTTTCCTTATTAAATATATACAAAAATGCATTCTGACAGGATTACATAAAACAGTTCAACAACTATATCTGATAGCACAATACAACACATCAAATTGACAATCAATGCTACATATATATTCACATTTCCATGCATATGTGGGTAGGGAATGATGTGTGCGTGTGCATAGCAAACAATGTAGTATTTTTTATAATAAATGTGAAGGATTTGGGCCTTGGTAAGAATATTTCAAGAAATTATTGTTTGTGGTCATTTATTGAGGTTGAGAGTCTTTCCTGTTATATGTGTCTTATCAGTAGCTTTAACTGTTTGATATAGAGATGTTTTCTGAAATGATAACTAAAGGTTTTATTTACAGTATTTAGGGCTGTATTAGTAGGAGTAGTGAAGGTTATTGTCAGTGTGTGTTGTGCTTTCTGTGATTAAGTGTATACTGGAGTAGTTTTGTTTATTAGATATCGTTATTATGAAAGTATAACAAAATTATAAAGGAATTAGATACTTTATTACTTCTTTATCAAACTGTTTTTCTCTCTTAAGGTAACGAGGTCCTGCAGAAGCAGAGTGTGTCGAGCACTCATGAAGTCAGAGTCAAGCTCTAAGTATGTTAAGCTAAATGGAATTATGAGGGAAAAGTCATGGCAATTATGCAAATTCCATGTGTTTTTTTTGTAGTAAAAATCTACACTTACGAGACTTCCCTGATTTTTTTGTCACATTAGAGTGATAACATGTGATGAACTAGGTGTTATAAATCTCTCTTAACTTACAAAGAAAACCATATCACTGTGACACTTGGTGTGATAAATTAATATTAGCAGTCAAACAAATCATGCATGAATTAAAATATTTTATTTTTTTTCAGGGCAAAATGCTGGAAAAAACATAAATGTTAGGATGCTGAAGACTGAAGCGGGGGCCCTGACTGGAGCAGGGTCACTGCACCCTGGGGCGACCTTCAGGGCGGGCCTTACCCAGTTGGTTTGCTAGATGTTCAGTTGGCTTGGCGACGGGCTTTTCTTCTGCTCGTTTTAGCTGTTCTAGCATTTAGCGTTTAAATTTCAATTTAGCATTTAGCGTTTAAATTTAGCATTTAGCGTTTAAATTTAGCATTTAGCATTTAGCGTTTAAATTTAGCATTTAGCGTTTAAATTTAGCATTTAGCATTTAGCGTTTAAATTTAGCATT
>JAODKC010000016.1:16528651-16541437 GCA_026777985.1 Mormyrops attenuatus | reverse complement strand
GGCTAAACAGATTCAGCTCAGCTAACCTCTCCTCATACGACATTCCTCTAAGACCAGGAATCATTCTCGTAGCCCTTATTTTAATTTTAATTTAATTTTGCCAGGTATCTGTACTCCTGTGTACTATGTGTACTCATATGAAGTGGGTGTGAAGCACCAATAGCCAGGGTTCGAAAGGATGTGAAATAATGCCGGTATTAATAAATTAGTAAATTATATTTTGGGCAATGACTAAGATGGTGTTAATAAATTCTTAACTATACTAATATTCTAAATTTTTTAAATGAACAATGTGTGCTTCATTTTTGACATAGTGCTTTTTAAACATACTGGAATCATCACCGTGAGCTAATCTTGCTGAGCACTTTCCATAATCAACAAATCCTAATTCCCATGAATGATGTCTGTTGGGTTGCCCTGCTTTGGTGAAAGCGTGTGTTGTTTTTGCTGAAAATGACTTGTCAGAATGGGAAGCCCTACAGGCACCAGGGGCCAGTGTGGCCTTGCGTTTCTCTCCACTCACATCAGCAGCTTCCTCGCCCAGCTACGGGCGAGACATCGGGCTGTATTTGCCGTCCTATCCCCTGTTGGCATGCCGGCATCATTCTGAATGAGCGAGAGCGATTGTGAGGTTTTACCAGAGGGGGCGCTGTTTGCAGCCCTGAGCCTGACTGTGCTAACGGGGGGTAGTGGAGCTGTGTCTGCGTCATTCCCACAGGGGAGTGAGACCACGCACTGAATTAGGGGACCCCAGCTACAGTGACGCATTAAATGACGCATTAAATATTTAAGGGTCAATTAAAACTGCTTTTAAAATTGTCAGTTCTAAATCTGTACCATGTGTGTGTCTCTGTGTGTGTGTGTGTGTGTGTGTGTGTGTGTGTGTGTGTGTTTGTGTATGCCCAGGGTATGGTACTGAGAGTGTGGTTGGCTGTGGAATGGCAGCCCCCCCCCCCCATACCCACACCCCGCTGTGTCATGCATTTCTGTGCCAGTGGCATCCGACTCCGATGGAGGAACCGGAACCCAAAGACCAGGAGCAGTACCCACTGCCTTCTATCACGGTGCCCGATCCCAGTCCTGCCGGACCACAGTTCCCAATCTCCCTGAATGACTTGTTTCCAGAGTACAGCTGCCAGTTTTTGAGCAATAATTTGGCCTGATGAAAAAATACAAGAAGTGTCCGATGCCTGGATGTTTAGGGCACTGTTGAAGAACAGTGGGGCTAGTTTACATGTCATTTCTCTATCCTGCAATCTATCGCCGTTGCTGTCCCTCTCCCCCAGCGACAGTCAGCTACACCAACCAGAAACTTGATTGAACACGATTCCAGCACAGAGCCAGTGGCGGCAAAGCCATGGATTAGAGAGCGAAGCTCGTGAAGGTCCCATCCCGTACCTGTCTTTAGCTGCTGCTAGCCTGTACCCTTGTTATACATAACGAAGCTGTTTGGAAGCTAAAATAAGGATTCTTTCTCACAGCACGGTATAAACTGGGCTAACAGGCCTGTCATGACATCTAATTATACACAGCTCTATATATAAATGTATAGTGCTGCTAAAAGGAGAGTGACTGCTGCTTACAGGTGACATGGTCGTCTGGCGCGAACCCCACCTCCTCCTGGCATCTCATTTAGGAAGTCCTCCTAGTTTGTTTCTCTCGGTTCCCCACTGCCTGAACTGAGGACAGCACGTTAGCACATGTTAGCTGACATTGTGTGTGTGTGTGTGTGTGTGTGTGTGTGGCTGTGTGTGTGGAATGTCCCCCACTATGTAATGAAAACCTGTTATTTTGACGTTGTGGGGACCATTTTTCAGGTCCCCACAAAGATCTGTGAATGCAATCAAAAATCTAAAAATACCAGAAGTCTCTTATTTAATTTGGTTACTTATGGTTAAGGTTAAGGCTAGGGGTGGGTGGGGATTAAGGTCGTCATTGCTGGGATTAGGGTGCAATGATATATCCTGGTACAAATTTCTGATTATTCGAGTTGTGGAAATTGGATGAAAGGTTACATGCCTGCTGTCAGGGTAACCGTCACTGTATGTGTGAGGGGATGGTTCGTTGGTCACACTCTGCATGTACGAAGTTGGCTTTCTGAACAAAGCACTGGTTATAATGTGTATGTCATCATTGTTTAACTGAGGGGGATGAACGGGCTTGCTTTGGCTCGTGGTTTGTGCCTGAAGGCCCAGTACGCATCTGATCTGGCCTGTGCTGGTCTGGCATTTTCTAACAAATGAGGAGCATTTAGAGGTTTCTGTGGAGATTCTGCTTGTTTGAGTCTAATGGCCAGGGTTGTGGATACGCGGTGTGTCTTCAGCATAACGCATCGACGCCATGGCACGTTTTCTGTGTCTTAACACGCCACGCCTCCTTCCTCCTTGGCCGTGGCCTCACTGTGACATTTCAGAGAATATGCCCTTTGCCGTAAACCCACGTGACCAAAAGATGTCTAGGTACCCAATGATAGGCAGGGGTGGGGGGAGTTTGTGTAAGTGTGTCCTGGTACGTTTGTGAGTGCGTGTGTCTGTAGTATCTGGCCCAGCATGGCATGAACTGATAACCTGCTTCCCTTGGTCTCTGCAAAAAACGAACCGCTACTTCCTGTTTGGGCTAGTCTTTACATCAAAGGGCAGCGCTAACTTAGCAGACCCTCAAGGTTCACAATCAAGGTTTGTGATGGCGGTTTTAAAGAATTGCTCGCTTTTGCTCAAAGAACATTGTGTTTAATAGCAGGTTTATTTTTTTGTTATTTGACCACGTGGACATTTGTATGCCCAGAATTGGGTAGCTGTCATGTGTAGCTGTGGTTATTTGCTTCAGCGTAAGATTCAGTGTATTTCAAGAAGGCTTCTGTGAAACTGGCTGGTATCGTCCTCAGGCTACTTAGAGATGGGCTGTATGCAGAATATAGTTACTATAGCATGTGGATTTCTGATGCTACTTATTGGCATGTTTGTGTATTTATTGTCTCTTGTGTGTCATACACATAGCAGTAGGAATATCATTGACGGGCTGAAATCCTGTCACATCAGGCGTTGTTGTTTGAGGGGTTCCTGCAGTGCGATGTGAGTGAATGCTGCACTCAGGATTAGCTGACCTACTTTTCCTTTTTAAGTGCTGCCTCATCTCTCGGTATGTTACAGAATGTCTGTTCTGCGTTGCGTGTCCTGTGACTTCGGTCAAGCATGATTCTGAGCTGCCTGCTTCTCAGCTTCAGTCGAGTTTGCTTACTGTCTAAATGGCATCAGCTAAATGCAAGATAGAACTGAATGGTGATGAATGGAAGATTAGTGAGAAGTCCAAGTCAATTAGTTTATGCTTCATGATCTATTCAGCTGAGCCCAGAAGTGCCGAATGGGGGTTGGATAAAAACTTGGATCAACGTCACACTTGGAGCTCAGATGATTCTGTGAGCCTGGATTAGGTCTCTCCATTCATACTAACTCAGAAATGCTCTTTTTAGTGGTCTATCCTCGCAGTCTTCTTTAAAATTAATTTCTTGTGGAAAATTGTGCTTTTTCATGGTGTCTATCCTGCTGGTGGTGTTCCTCTGTGTCTTAACCTGTTGCTTCATTGAATGATTGCGCAGTTTGCTGAAAGAATTTGCTCATGCCCGCCTTGCATTATCCTCCAGCATCTCTGACTGCAGCCGAAGGTGAACTCGGGTCTTATCGGCAAGCTGAACGCACCGCGTGCTCCGAATGCACGGCAGACTCCGCTTGGCAGCACCTGGTGTCAGATGTGAGGGGGAGGGACCCAGCAACAGGCTACAAACAGCCGATTCACCCGCTTTGCTCTGTGTGAATATTAATTTGACATTCAGCACGAGCCCCTGATGCAAGAAGGATGAGCGTTTGTGGAGCAAGCCTCCCTTTACTGCAACTGCGGGTAGCACCCGCTGCTCTTGCATCAGTCAAGCGTGAAGCCTTGCATTTGGCTCCGGTGGTGGCATGACTGTGTGACTCGGGGAGGAGGAGGAAGAACCTCTGGCAAGAGGCTTCTGTTTTCCCCAGTCTTGCTTTCACATGTAAATAATGTAGTGAATACTATGTGGCTTGTATGATGACATGGGTGTTTCTGATTCAGCTTGAGTAAATTCAACCTTGTCTGATAAACTCGGGGGAAAACAGGGTTTCAGTCTTGTCATCAAACCTCAGCAAAATGACACTGCTGGGTTCTGGAGTACGCATTTTTATTGCATTTCTATTTTTGCCTGTTCAATAAGCATTAAAGTGCCCGCCTTTGTGTGTCGCATGGTGCCTTTGCTGACGGTGCCTGGGTGACCTTGTCAGCCGGTTTGTCTGCCTGAGTTGCCTGGCAGGGCATTAGCAGTATAGTCTGTCGCACCTAGGAAACAGCTGAGAGCCATTTGTATTCACACGTGAATCCGTGTCATGTTCTACATGAACACCCATCCCTCTTTGAAAAGGTTATTTGGCCTCCTGACTGGTCTTTGTGTCATTCCCGTGCCCCTCATTGGAAAGATAAACGGCATCATACCTTTCTGGACATTTGATCATGGTGAGGTATAGATTGACGAGAGTGGCCCCCGTGTGGCATGACGGTGACACGTGAAGTATACATTGTTTGGCAGACTTGGCCTCATGGTGAGGAAGCCCCAGGGCAGTCAGCCTGATGGGAGCCACATGGCACTCGGCGAGGCTTTACCGCCTTGTGATGTCCCGCCCTGCAAGGAAGACCCTCAGATGGAGCCTACAGTCTACAATTCTCTTCATTGGAGTCGAATTCCTAATGAGATTAAGGACCTTTATGCAGATGCTGAGTCATTCCAACCTGTGAGACTAGGTTAAAAAAAGGTCTTTTATTTTTGGTGCAATGATCTGTAGAGGGCAGAGGGATGTGGGCATAGGCAAGTGGGCACTCGCTGGGCATGTTCCTGACCAAGGGCAACCTGACACCGTGGAGCTCAGTGTTCGTGGTTCAGGAGTTTTCTGGTCCCTTGTTTCATGGTCTCTTCCATTCTCTGCAGAGAAAAAAGGATGGTTAAATTCACTTTGCTGCATATATTTACATTTGGAAGAGGGCTCAGTTCTGGAAGACCTTATATCTGTCTGTGCTGCTGTGTTTGTTTGTGTCAGTATTCCTTTGGCAGGGTGAGAAATGTAGGCCAGCGGCTATGTAAGGGGCTGGATGCGTCCCGCTGGGTCCCAAGTGTCTCGGAGCTTTCAGCTGCAAAGGTAGCAGCTGTCGCGCCCATTCCTGTCTCTCTCGTGTACACCGTTAAGCAACGGCGTGCTCTCTAGGTGGCGCTGTAGCTCCACTCCTGTACGGTCTGTGGAGTCTGTTCTCCCCTTGTTTGCATATTTTGCTGTGCTTTCCTCCCAATTACAAAACATGACTATAGGTGAATTGGTCGTAATGTGTGGTCATGTCAGAGGGTATTCCACGATGGACTGGCATCCCATCCAGGGTGCCCCCCCTGCTTTGTGTCCCGTGCTTCCTAAGGTAGTCCCTAGGCCAACCCACTCCCCAGGTTAGATGGATGTTCTCAGTTGTGTTTTCAGTTGGCTTAAGTGCAGATAGAAGCACATCCATCCCTAATATTCATGAAGGTGTCTCTGTTATTGGTGTCCCCTAGCTCCCCCCTGCCCCCAACATTAGGTGGCCATTAATACTTAAGATCTGGTGAATGTGCTGTTAACGTTTAATATCGACTAAAGTCTTAATATCGGCTAGGAATTTCCACCAAGACTGACATATCGGACCGATGCTAATGTCTTCATTTTTAACGAACATCAGCCAGTACTCTGATAACTGATGCATCTTTGGCAGCTACGATTGCCTTGCTGAGCCTCAGTCTCTCTTCCTAGTGCCATTCTGCCTCGCCGGGCTCTATCTGCCTTGCCGACCTCTATCTGCCTCAGTCATACACCTCAGGACCAGCAAGCGTCAGGTCCTTGATTTCCATGGGTCACTGGAGGCCTGGCCTCTTACCACTGCCATCCAAGTCTGTCACCAGCTTAAGGAAGAGAAGAAACGCTTGTGAACCCCACAGTTATTATGAATAATTTATAAATAAGAGGTTTAGATTGTAGCCTCCTGAGATATTTAATTCATCGGGGGGCGCTCTTCTGTAGCAGGGACAGAGCTTTTAGTCGCTAAGGTTGCCCAGGAAACAATGTATTTAAAACCGTCAGTGGTCGGATGGAAAAAAGTAAGCATTTAGCTAAAGCTGCTACCAGCTGAATTATTTACACAGTATGTACAATACCATTATAAAGCGCTGGGCGGTATACCAGTTCATCTGCAATAATTATTAAAATCATCCTGGCTAAGCAAACATGTTATTACCATGCTAAATACATGGTAATATTCAATGAAACATGTCTCTATGTGGCTAGGTATACGATATACACAATCAATAAAACGTGTCACTCTCTAGCTAAACGTGCAACGCTAATAAAACATGTCGGTTATACTATCAAGCTAAATGTAAATGATTTTCAAAAATGATTAATAAAAACACGTGTTGTTAAAACGCTTGCTGCTGCAACTTGGGGAAAAAAATGCCGGATATACAGTGAAACAGCCAAATTTTTGGTCATACTTCCCAACACTAAACTCAGCTACTGAAAATCATTTGTTTTTCAAAAATATAACGATCCCTAAGCACACTTTGAGGTTAGGTAGTAAATATTATGAAAGACTGTGACCGCTGACCCGGCCTAATCCCGGACCTAGACCCTACAGAGTTGGTTTGGAATGAGCTGGATCAAAGAGTAAGAGCAAGATAGCCGACATGTGGCCCGGATTTGTGGAAACTCCTTCAGCAATGTGGGAGAAGCATTGATAGAAGAAGCAGGTAAAATTTTACTCGACAGGGCACAAATTACTTGGTAACTCCGTTACTACTAAAGAACAAATCATGAACTAATATAGTAACTGCATGAAATACAGGAAGTGTTATGAATAATCAGTGTTGAACAAACATGGGATCAGTACGTAACTTACACTTAGTTTCTGGTTAATTAATACATTAAGTAAGAGTGTAGAACTACATTATTTATGCCCCCTGAAGTGAAGCGTGAACACATTCCAGTCAGCTATATCTGGAAGCTGGTTCAAAAAATGCCCAAAGTCTGCGATGCTGTTATTGAAGCAGAAGGGAGCAATTTGAAGAGTCAAAAAATTTGAGAAAATTTTGAGATTTTGAATACCTGATCATTGCAATATTTAATATGCATTACTTCATTGCCTTGAGGCCTCACCGTCTTCCACCGTGTTTGTGTTTTTGTGCCGCAGCCTTGACCTTGAGTGATGCTGAGGCCTTGAGACAGAGGCCGTAGGGGTGGCAGCGATAGATAAACTCCGCCCCAATCCCTTCAGTGCAGCCTGCTGCCGGGACCAGCCTCACAGGGGCATCTAGTCTCCTGGGAATCTGGAGATTCTTATTTATATGAACAGCTTGGCTTGACTTTGTCGGAGGTTCACCTTGATGTGGCATACTGGAGAACATTTGGGAAAATAAATCAAACTAATGGACTGTAATGCATTTATTCCCCTTTAATCCTGTTTGCAGAGTTGGTTCGGGAGCTAATGTGTTTCATGAGAAGGTGCTAGGTTGACATTAGCATTAGCACTTTTATTCAGATGTGGTGCTGTCTGGAGTTCTGTGATGGGCCACCAAGCTGCTGAGGACCTGCTGATGCCCTGATATGGATAAGCACATCTAATCCCCCTGATTCTGTCATCCCTTCATCTGGCTTCACAGCCACATATTGGCTTTAAAGTTATCTTCCAGCGGGATGCACGTTTCTGTTTTGGGCTTTGGTATTTTATGTCACCGGTTTTTGATGTTTAATGTGTGAAATTCTGAATAGCATAAGCAGATTTCCATTCCTAAGGATTTCTTGCTTACAGCGTACAATTTATGTTGCTTGGTGTGAATCAGTCACCTAGAATCAGACACATGTGACTGAAGGTCGCTTGTAGGTGCTGCACTGGTTGACTGCATCATCCTTTTAGGGATACGTGCTTACACCCCCCCCCCGGTGGGTGGCAGTCGGGGTTCTCGGTCCGGGCACGAGGGTCAGTTCTTTGCTAGACATTTTCATGGATCCAGTGAGCAGATCCTCTGGAAGGTGATGGAATTATGGTAAATTGCTGTGGAGCATGTGTGAGTAAAATATAGTGGTTTGTTAGCTTCCGTTCAAACCTTTGGAAATATGTGAGCTCCTATCTACAAGGATTGGGATGAGTTGGAGGAACCTTCTTCTACCTTGGATCTCCCACTGAATCAGTGGGGTCCTATTTTCTGGCAGAGAGAGACTCAGATCAGGCAGTTCGTCAGATGGGCAGTGCAGGACATGGGCGAATGAACTCGAAACGGTGCCAGAAAACTGCAGGTCCAGTCTCTCTGGGCCATGGGTGTAATGTTTAATGTACTGTGTAAACTCCTAGTGTTGCAATGTGTTGCATGAACAGGACGTGTGTATCATGTCACATGGTTAATCAAAATAGACTTTACAGGACTTTACAGGTTTAAAATAGTCTAAAATAGTAATGCTCCCTTTTATTGAAGAGCTTTATTATAGCAAACTTGAGTTCAGTATCTGTGTTCCATCCCTGTGTGGTTGACAGCAGCAGGATTGTGGGCGCTAATCTGTCTGTCATCTCTGGTACCCCAAGTCGGTGTCAGGATTATGAGTGAAGGTACCGTGAGAGTGCAAGGCTCGAGTCCAGCAGGGAGTTTGTGTGGTTTAGTCTTTTCAGCCTGAGCTTCACGCAAGGCTCTGGTCTCTCAGCAGAGCCCAAGCGCAGCGGCCGGCCGTGACACGGAGGATGACGAGGGTGGCGGAGGGACTGGCCGGGCTTCATGCATGACCAGCCAGCTGCACTGCCACACGAGGACCCTGAGACGAGCGCCGAGGACGAAGATGGCGTCGGCTCCGGGGTTGAAGAAGGCCCGCGGGAAGGCGGAGAAGCCCGAGGCCGCCATCGACACTGTGCAGGCGACCAACGAGGAGCTGAGAAGCAAGCTGACCGAGTTTCAGGTGGAGCTCCAGCAGGAGAGGGGCAAGGTACCGCCGTCAGCCGAATGGTGTATCGCTCATAAACCTGTACATGCATAATATTTTCCCTTCTATAAACCTTATAGATTCTGGAATAATAACCCGGGTCTTTTAGGGTCAGTTACTGTACATGTGAGGAGTCATTACGCAAGATTAAGTCACTTTTGCGGTCTGACGCATAGTGACACGCTTAACCCTGAAGTGGTTTTGACAGTTCCACCTACAGTCACAGGGGGGAGTGCTATCTATTAATGTCTGTCAATAACCATCCCCCTGAAGGGCTGTTCTGATCAGCTGACTTCTGATCAGTGGTATGTATCCCAGAGTATACCCCCGACATGCATGGTTGTCAGCAAAGGTAGCTTATTGCATTTAGGAAGCTAATAACCATTAAATCAGTTTTACTCTTCTAGCAGCTAATTGGGGGCCATGGATTTCGAATTCACGACCTTCCAAGCACCGGTGCCTAACCCCCTGACACTCCCTTACTTCCTGTACTTCAAGTCTCTGTATCCCCTAGCTGCTAAGGGGAATCCCCTCGTTAAGTGGTCACTGACGATGATGACGCCCCCCCACAGGTGGCGAAGCTACGAGAGAAGCTGCAGGAGACGCGGCAGGCCAGGGAGCTGGAGCAGCACAAGCACACGGTGCTGGTGACGGACTTGAAGGCCAAGCTGCACGAGGAGCGTGCCCGCGAGCTGGCGATGGCGCGCGAGGTCCTGCAGCGGCAGCATGAGCAGGAGCTGGCGCGCGCTGTCAAGATGCGCGATGGCGAGATGCAGCGGCTGCAGGCGCTGGTGACGGCACTGCGCGACGGCGCCGCCGACAAGCTGAAGAGCGCACTGCTGGGCGAGGCGCGCGAGGAGGCGCGACGGGCTTTCGACGGGGAGCGTGCCCGGCTCCAGCAGGAGATCGCAGAGATGAAGGCTGCCCGTCGGCAAGGCGACGAGGCGCTGGCTAATGCCCTCAGGGCCGACAAGGCCAAGGCGGCCGACCTCCGCGCTGCTTACCAGGCGCACCAGGATGAGGTGAACCGCATCAAGCGCGACTGCGAGAGGGACATACGCAGACTGGTGAGTGGCCAGCAAGTGGCGTGGCAGCCGAGTGGTGGGTTTTGGGTTCAGGAGGTTACAGTGGTTTGTCTGGGTGTTGGTTGCCTTTATATAGGTGTATGTTGGGCACATCCATCTATCCATTCTCTATCTACTTATGAGCAAGGTGGGGGCACAAGGTTTAGCAACAGATCGGTACTAATAGAAAGAGTTCCTGCTGACAAGCCTTGTCATGCTCTATCACAACATTATCAATTTTATCGTTTGTGTAAATCTGACTTTGATCTCTTTTTATAGCCAATATCCACCAGGAAGGTCTTCTCCCCCTCCCTGTTGAAGGCCCATTTCCTTCAAGGTTAATGTTCCCCTGCTTGTAAATATTTGGGGATGTGTAACATTTCGCCATGCTGGCTATGCACATGCTATATATGTGCTATTGTAGCCGCAGCCCTTAGGGATTGCAGACTGACCTTGGACCTTGGGTGGGTCTCAGTGCAGTGAATGTTTGCGCATGATGAGAACAGATTTTACTTATTTTCCCTGTCCAAAAGCTTGTATGGCTTGCTGTGTCAGAGATCAGCTCATTTCTGTGCTATTTGGGGGTTCGCACCATGCCAGGAATACTGAATAGTGTGACCACATGTATAACTGGCAGATTGAGGCGTTTCCATTCTCACAATGACTCGGGGCCCAGAGACTTTCAGGTGTCTGTTGCAGTCAAGTCTGGCTGCTTATCATTGTCACAAAAATGATGTCTAAGGATTAAATGGTTTATTGGTAGCACTTCTCAATGCTGAATCCCTGCTTTATCTATACTGAAACCAAATTGTGCACCGTTCTGAAACTGGTGTAGTTTTAAAATTTTGAAATTTGGTCGCTAGAAGGAGATTTGTCTTAATTTCTTGGTGGAACAGCTCCTAGTTTTTCTTACTATCTGTTGGATCAAGTCCAGTGCTCCTTGTAATGAACACTGAAACATCACACACAGGTTTGGCCAGTAGAACAACAGGGGCAGGTATCAGAACAGAAGTGCAGCGTGGATTAGTCGCAGGACCTGTTTTTGCAAACTAAATACGGATGAGGCCCTGGATCAGGTAGGCAATTGGCTGAGGGCTGCAGTGTTGCCGTGCCGATCAGCCTGCCGTGCCAGTTCCCAGCTTAGCCCGGCTCTGCACATGAACACCCGGGCGAGCTCTGGGTAGCAGCATGTCCGGTCTCCTAAACCCCATGAACGAGATCATCCAACGGCCAGGTTCCTTCGCCCTAGCCAGGCTGACTCTGCCCCGTCCGTTTTCATTGTCTGGCAGAACCCTTAACCATCGGTCAAATCGGAAAACGAAAAATCGGTCCCTATCTGAAGGTGCTGGAGATGCGGTAAGCCTTTTGATGTGGAATTTGACTAATATTTACTCAGGATAAGATCTGGTGACTGTCATTTGTCTCAATGCATATAAACTCATTATGGTTACAAAAAACCCACCTGTGCCAAGTTTGCCTGCTGTGAGCATGAAGACAATTTCTTAGCACAATCATCTCGTGATTTTTACCTAGAGAATGTTTTGAATCATTTATGAGCTCTTATGAGTACACTCTAGAACCTGTAAACATTAATTTGGCCAAAACCTCCTCATAGCACATAGTGTGTGTTGCATACCACATGCAGGAGTGCATGACTGGAAACAGTCAGTTATGTAGGTTATCAGTTTGTGAGTCTTTTCACGGTGATTGTGATGTCATCTGCTTTATAGTTTTGTTTTACAGTGTTTGGTGGACTTTCCAGCTCAGTCATGTTTGGTATCTATGGTGACAGAAATGCAGTCTCTAAGGAAGTACTGCTGGCTCCCCAGGGCTCACACAGACAATCCTGGCTGATCTCTGATCAGTGGGTCTAAGCGGGATCCATTTCTTAAGAGTTATTATGAGTGAATTCCAGCAGTAGTGGGTTCCAGTGAAAGCCTTCAGTCCCCATAAAGAAACCAGTGTAAGTCACATTCTAAGGTCTAAGATCACTCTGTCTGGGGAGGTAGTGTTGGATCATGCTCACTAGCAGGTAGATGATTGCCAGAGGTTTTGGTAAAGCTCATCCTAGTGGCTGTTCACTTCCCTCCCTGAGCGGCATGACAGGCCAGTGCAGTCAGCTATCAGCTTCAGCTGAATTCAGCTCTGCCGCCTCAGCGAGGAGAGTCTCAGACAGACTCTGCCACCCAGGCACAGCACCCAGCTCAGACTCGAACGCTTTTACATCGCTATCCCAGCATGCCTTTGATCTCCGCACCTGGAGTTTCCCAGCAGGCTTTGCTTTGAGGTAGAATGTCAGCGATGTAATTTAAATATTGTTCGGTAGCAGCCCCAATCCATCTCTCCCAGAATAACAAGGTGTAATGGGATGGGTTTCCATGGTAACGAGACTGCAGGTTAACCCCCCCCCCCCCCTTCCCATGTTGTGTGTGTATGTGTGTGTTCTTTTTTTTGGTCTGGGTTGGGAATGCGAGGGAAGTGAGACAAAGGTAAGCTGAGGACCTGAAGGGCCACACAGGAGAGTGGGCTGAAGGGGGAGCGGCAGGGTGGGGCAGAACGGGGGCAGGAGTGCTTACTGAGGAGGGGGCAGGTAAGGAGGCTCGGGGGAGGGGCGGGGGGGCCCGGGCAAACGGCCCGATGGCAGTTTGGGGTTAGGGGCGCGGATGGTGCGGACCGGG
>JAODKC010000016.1:16503015-16528551 GCA_026777985.1 Mormyrops attenuatus | reverse complement strand
CCCCCCCCCCCCCCCCCCCCCGCCCCCCCCGCCCCCCGGCCCCCCCCCCCCCGCGCGGTGGCATTTTGTGATGCTTTAGTGAGCATCGAGGTTGGCTGCAGTTGCCGGGCACGTTTGCCTGGAGATTTGGCAGCTCCTAGTACCCTGGAGTAGATTTTCACCCCTGTCCATACTGAGCAGGGGGGGCATAAGCTGTGCTGTCAGAAGTAAGACTTCTCAAAGGGAATCAGATGATCAGTGAAGGCCCAGAAAGCTGCCAGATTTAACATGGCTGATCGCGGAGAATTTTGTATTTTATTACATAGGAATAAAGATGGACGCATCCCTTCATTGTTACAGCAGGGCCCTTACAATTGGTACCATTAATCTAGTTTAGAATTTATGCCTAAAACAAAAACCTGTAATACAGTCCTGCTCTGTAAACTCATCTCTGCTATAGTAATATACTGGCTGTGGGTGGGGTTTTATTTTGAATTGTATCTCACCACGAAGCCTGATATTTAGATGCTTTGAAGACTCTAAAGGTTTTATCGATCATCTTTACTAATTTTACTGTGCATTATATTGGATTAATAGGACTAGGCGTAAACAAGGCTTTGCTTCTGTGCATTAGTTTGCTGCCTCGGCGCTCGCAAAGGCGAGGGGCGCTGATCTAAAGTCACCTGTCCCTCTCTCCTGTTCTGCTGTCTCCCAGCCTTAGCTCTGAATGTAATCTGTCACTCTTCTGACCTCTGTTTGGGGGGGGGGGGGGGCCTTTCCTTTATTTTCGTTGTGGATTTTCCTGAGTGTGCTCCGATAAACCCCACCCAGCATTCGATGTTGGGATGAGTCACGCTAGGATCTAATATGAGTTTCTTATTCCGCGTTGCACTTTCGCCGAACTGCAAGGCGGTTTTTTTCCTCTTTCTCTGTTTGCTCCTGAGGGGAAGCTAAACCGTAGCAGAAAATCCCCCTTAAAGAAGTGAGGAGAGGCTTTGGGTCGATATTCCCTTGTTCTAAGCCACCTGGTGGGGGGGATATAGGGGTCTATTAAGGTTGCTTTGGAGCTTTGTTGTTAACAGAATGTGATGCAAAGATCAGCAATCAGACAAGTGATATTTTGGTAGCCATGCTGTCCTGCCCCGTCACAGGTGGTCCCACTGTGTGGGTCTCACTCCGCACCCTAGTGGATCATGTAGGTACCTACAGCCGGGCCCTGTTAATCATCATGTCACACTCACTCATATTCATACAGGAGCATTATTTGTTTATTTTGCGGTTTATTCCTGTGATGACCTTGCTGGATTCTCCTTCGTCACCCTCCTCATCCTCTTGCAGATGGATGAGATCAAAGGGAAGGACCGGGCGGTGCAGGCCCTGGAGAAGGAGCTGGGGGTGCAGGCAGGGTACGCGCAGAGGCTCCTCCTGCAGAAGGAGGCCCTCGGAGAGCAGCTGGTGCAGGTGAAGGAGGCGGAGCGGCACCACGGGAGCCCCAAACGGGAGGTGATGCCAGCCCTTGGGGATGCCAGTGACGGCTTCCTCAGCCAGGTAAGGGGGGGGGACCGGGGTGGGCTGTGGGGTGTTCTTGGAGAGGGAGATGTAACGGATCCTAGTTGATAGACATCCTGCCTCTTAAGGAAGTGTTTCCCAACCCGGAACCCTAGACAGTCTACGTTTTTGCTCCCCCCCAGCTTCCTGTCAGAGAGTCTACATTTTTGCTTCACGTGGATTATCTGGGGGGTCCCTGAGGACCAGGTTGGGAAACACTATCTTAAGGGGTCTGTCAGCCTCAGTGTCTGCTTAAAAATATCCGCCATCCCATCTTCGCTGCTTGTCCCCCCCAAAAAGATGTCTAACAGGTCTCCCTGCAACACATTTAGCCTCAACCTGACCCTTCACTTGCTCAGTGGAACATGTGGAACCAACTCTGCCTAACTGCCTTATTAAGGTCCACCGAGACCTTAGTAATTTGTGTGGACGTGACCAGGGGCTTTGAGAAGCTGGCTGGTAATTAGCAGGACTATTAATGCTGGGCGTCAATAGGCATGTTCACCTCCCCTAACCTTACTGGATCTCAAACGCTGGTTGGTTTTTTTGGTGCGCCCTGGAGATTCTTAATCTTCTATTTAGGACGATGCAGCATTTACCCTTTATTGCAGAGGCAGTATTCACCTAGCAGACTCTAATTTTATATCATAAATAAAATATGATTTCTCACTTTCTCAGGATGTACAGGCAGATGAACGGGATATCCGGCGGTTTCAGCTGAAGATCGCGGAGCTCCACGGCATGATCCGGAAGCTGGAGGACCGCAATGCACTGCTTGCCGATGAGCGAAACGAGCTGGTGAGGGAAGGCGGAGTTGGGAATCGGTGTATGGTTAGGGTTTCACTCTTTAATCCTCCGCTTAACCCTCAGCTGCTGAATCGTAAAACTAAAAAGGTTCCGGAACCTCTTCCTTACAGGCTGGGTCATTTGGGAACCGTTATCCGGAGTTAATCACCTCCAGCAAAAATTATGTGTGATTGTAATTTTCAATGAAACGGAATTAGCTACTAATTAAGCGTCGATGTTACCTCTGACCTTCGTCTTTCAAATATGTTGAAAATAAGAGAAATTTTTTTTTGTTATGGCCCATAACCCTGTCCTGGGTAAGCAACTGAGAATGGGTGGATGTTTGCTCTTGATCTGTATGTTGTTCTTGACCATTCATGAATCAGAATAATCATGACTGTTAAAATTGGCCCCATGAAAATCGTGTTTCTCATCATTGCTAAACTAGCATGACGTGTTAAACACATAGTGGGATAAGGAATGGAATGAGACCCGGTGACCTTTTCAGCTGAAGCGTGTTCGAGAGGCCGAGGGCCAAATGAAGCCGCTCTTCGAGAAGAGCAAGAGGCTGTCCAAGAAGAACGAGGACCTCCTGCAGACGCTGCAGCGCATGGAGGAGAAGCTGAAGAACCTGAGCAGAGAGTACGCTGAGATGGTAAGAGGAGGTGCTCGGTGGGAACCGCGGCATAGCTAAGGAGAGAGGACCGTTAAGACAGTTCGGATTTGGCGTCTCCTGAGGATGGGAAAGGTCACACTGAGCGGAGATCAAAGCCATCAGAAAATGGATGGGACCAGTGAGATTTGAGTGCAGTGGCTGCTGCCAGGAGAGCTCGTTGGCTGAGCTTAGAGTGAACTTACCCGTACTACTTCTAAGGCACATTGGAGTTTAGAGTAAAATTATATGGAATGTTTGCTGGCTTTTGAAGACGGTGATGACCATAAAATTTAACTGAGCTGAACTTGTTTTGTAACATTCTTCTTGTTCCGAGGGGGGGTCTCTCGATGTGGCCCAGAAGAAATTTAGTCTGAGTGTGGGATCTGTCTGTCTGGACTGCAAATTATTTCCAGAAATCAGTCAACTGGTCCTCAAGTTTTATCGCTCAGAAGTTTCCAGCAGCAGATGTTAACTGACTAATTACAGGGGGAAACATTTTCCTCAAGGAGCAAATCTGCTTGGTAAACATGCGGTGCAGAGCTTCCCCACAATTTAGCAGAAGCGCAGTGTCATGGTCGGCTCTTCCCCTTCTCTGTAAAGCTGGAGGAGCCAGTGGCTCTGATGCCGGGCACGCTGTCAGCTTTGGCCGTGCTGTTACCCCAGGTCACGTGCCCATGTCTGCCCATTTGTTCTCCCCTGAGAACCCTAACCCTCTATAATGTCCTCGGTCTATCAGACACAAAAACATACCACTTAAAGAGCTCTCTGCATTGTGACTGCATTTGTACTTTTGCAAATACCGTTTGATTCTTCCGTCGTTTAGCACTTTTCACGCAGCCACCATAGGTTGTCGAATGAAGGGTTTATTTGTGTGGTTATAGTAGAAGAACAGTGACATCTAGTGGCTGTTCAGAGGATATAAAATGAAAACATGCTTCTTAATTTGTACTGAATGTCCTGAGTTCCAAGTGACTTACTGATCAGATGGCTATGCTGGAGTCATATTTGCACTCGTGTCAAACTCAAGGCCCACAGGCCACATCCGGCCCAGCATGCAATTATACCCGGCCCGCAAGATCATTTTATATATCTTTTTTTTTTTTTTTTTTAATGGCCCAGCGATATGAAGAGCCTATTACACACAAACTACAAATCCCATAATGCAGCACAACAGCTGCCTTACCGAACGATAGGCTACCTGCGATCATTCCCGTGTCGATTACGTCAGATCAATCAAGCGTCTGTTGATGTGTGCAACCATAATTTAAAGTCAGGACTAGCCCCTAACAATGGCCAAGAGAAAAGTTGAAAACAGAGCCTTTCAAAACCGGTCGGAGGCTGAGTATATGTTCACTGACATTGCCGGTAAACCCGTGTGTCTTATTTATGAAGCTAATGTGGCTGAGAGAGAATCTCCACAACACAGAACCTTACCCCAAACATAAACAAACTTGTTACCAAGAAAAGATGCCAAGCATCCACCTCTGACAGAATGGCAAAAGAGCAAAGAAAATGGAATGTTTTGATTTGTTATTATTTTAACTTTCACTTAAAAGCACAATTTATATTTATATTTTGAGTTTTTTTTGCAGCATATTTATATTTTGAATTTGTATAATTTTGACAGGAGATATTTTTATGGAGAGCAAAATATTTTAAGTTATTTTAAGTTTGTTTATTTTGGAATAATATTGTATCCTGTCTGTTTTGATTCATATTAATGTTCGAAAAACGTTTAGTTTTAGTCTTGCCAATAAATGTTTATCCTGTTCGGCCAGCGACCTAAAGTGTGCTTTGAGTTTTGACCCCCCGTGCGATTGAGTTTGATACCCCTGTATTAGCATATCAAAATATTACTTTGTCTGTGGCCTGTTTTAATAAAAGAATTCAAATTAGATCTGTTGATTCCAATATGTTTCGATATGATCCCAAGTCCTTAGATGTCCACATGCTGAACTGCTTAGGGTAACTATAACGTCTCCTCCCCAGAAGGAGAAACTGCACTCGCCCCCCCAGCCGTCGTTAAAGAGGCCCAGCTCCCTCAATGACCTGAGCCACACCCACGAGGAGCAGGAGGTGGAGTTCCTCAAGCTGCAGGTGGCTGAGCAGCGCTACATCATCGACGAGCTCACCCAGGTGGGTGGAACCCAGCCCCCAGGACCCGGGCCCAGACTGCGCTCGGACCCGTTTTAGGCAACCGGGTGCCAGTGGGTGGGTTTTCCCTGGAAGCGAGCCTTGAGGTCTGGCTCTGACATCCAGCTGCCTGCTTGGCACTGACTTGGTATCCACAGCCACACTATTTATAATGCCAGCCAGTGCACCATGGCTCTGAATGGGCCCTTCATCCAATCACTCAGACTTTTGGTTCATGAGAGAAACAATTCGACCGCTAAGGGCAATTTGTTCATAATTAGGCAGCTTTAATAATTAAAACAGGATGCTTGCCAAATGAGCCTGGATTTGTCCATAAGAGGCCTTGTGGGCTTTCAAAATGAAAGACATTAACAGGCTGTTTAATGGCTGTTTTTGTTTTATCAAAGAAGCTGCGGTGTATTTAAGCTCTGGTCTTGTTGTGGTTGGGTACAGACTCCCAGGTCTCCCTGTATGTGGAGTGACATGTTTGAAAATCTCTTCTCTCTCCAGGAACGGGATCGGCTGATCATTACCAAGAAGAATAAGAGGAAAGGCCTCAAACTGCCCAAGGTAAGGGGCCCGTTGAGCCGGCGTTGCTTTCATTGGGGTTTATCCGGATAGTAACATACACACAGCTTGGCTGCCCTACTTGTGTATCTTCACCTGAGTCCCACGCTTCAGCCATCAGATCAGGTAGATACCTGTCAGGGAGAAAACGGCCATTGTGTCATAAGCTGCACGGCTGCAGTCTCATGGCACAGAGACCAGCCCAATTCCAGCTGCCGGTAGACCGGAAGAGCCAAGTAGAGTGGATAGCTACCATTGTTTAGATGCATATGCTAAGCTGAATGCAGTTTTTGGGAAGGACACGTACTTTTGGGTTGCGCTGAGCTTTTGGCGTGGAGGTAGATAAACGCCCTCGAACATCTGATTGTTCAACGTACTTGGCTACTTGGCCCCAGCTATTTCTGTGGTGCCAGTTTTGCGCCCCCCCCCGAATGCCAGCCCTGTCCCATGTACTCATGCACCACTCCTGCCTCCTCTGTGGGCCTGAATGAGCCCTGATTAGCTTAGTGATTATCTTACCTTCCAACACATTTGCTCACATCTTAATTAGCCCAAAAATCAATCAGCAGTTTTTGGCTGATACTTTTGGCGTGTGTGTGTGTTCTTTGTGAATGTGAGCAGACTGGTTTATTTAGCTGTCTGTCTACTCTATGGATGAGTTTAACCGCTCTTCAGTGTATACCGGGCCCCTGGTTGTATGTGTAGATATCTCTGTATCTCCCGCATATCCTGGATCACCTGTGTTTTTCTTCTGCATCAGCGTTTGTGTTTGTTTGCGTGTGTAAGCTTGCCGTGCTTCGGCACTGCGGTCTCTTAGCGACAGTCCTCCCGGGAGTCAGGGATGCGCCTCTGCCCCTAATTGTTCTCTGGGGTGACGCAGCAGCAGTAGTTTTCAGCTGTGCTCTCCATGTCGTCTCCACCAACCTCAAATCCTCAGACTCAGAGCCTGGGCCTGTTTAAGACCCCAACCTGCGTGGAGGCTGACGTTTCCCGCACTCTAAAGTACCAAGGCTTGTTAATAATAGCGGGAAGAGTGCCACAATGACGACTTTATTAGGAATTGTTTCAGTTGTTTTTTATTCAGCATAAACATAAAATCGCATGTGACATACAGTTGCAATATCAAAGAGTGCATTCCTGAAGGTTTGGTCTATATTGCAGAAATTGTAACACCGGCATGTTTCTCACAGTGGGTTCACACCGGCCCTTGCAGGCACTAATCATAGCTCGGGTTACAAACCCCATGCTCCTTCAATGACTGGTGTTCATTAGCCTGGGCTCTGCCTAACCCCGATCAGCCAGTCCACGGGGTGTCAGTTCCTTTTGTGGGGGCTGTTGGGACACCAAAATCTGGTTAAAACACTGTGTGTAGAGGGTGGCTGTAGTCATGGCAGAGGCTATGGTGGAGCCGCACCCGGGGGGGAGGCTGGGTTTGGGAAGCGGGCTCCTGGGAGTGAGCTGAGGAAGCAGGTGACGATGCCAGGGGAGGAGTCTTCCTGAAATATTGCTTGGTCCATTTCAGCTCCCAGCACTCTGCTAGTGCTCCCCATATCCTCTCCCCACCTCAGAACCAGATCTAAACCTTGGCGCTCCAGTCGGCTGGGAATCGGGCCTGTGGGTTATGTATATGTCCTAAACGGGCGGCTTCCTTGTGGTCTTCCGTGGGGGTTTGAGTGGAGTTCTGGGAAGAGTGCCGGCTCGAGGACCCTGCGGCTGAACCCAGGCTCCAGCATGACGGAGTACCTGCTCCTCATCCTCTATTTCTCTTCCTTCATCTGCCTGTGTGCGCTGGTGTGCCTGTATTTCTCGGGCTGTCAGGAGATGACCTACAAGCACGATGGTAAGGGCGTCCCGCTCCGTCTGCCTGGGCTGCTGTCCACTAAGGATTCCTTATTTGGAAAGGGGTCTGTTAGGTACATCTTTTTATTAAATGAATTTGAAGTTTTCCATATTAAACAAAGCTTTGGTCGTCTTCCATTGGCCAAGGAACAGGTGTGGTGCCATAAAAATGTTCCCACCCCTCCGTGATTGCCTTGTTTTGCTCCCGGAGTCACTTTAACTCGAGCCCTGCGTCTCCGCTGCTGTTGGCTGGTGACGTGCTGTCATTTCAGCCTCAAGTCGTCCTTTGCTTGTCGGGTTTGTTTGATTGTGTGAGCACTCAATGAGTTAGCCTGCCAAAAGGCATTGGGCAAATCCCGACCGGAAGAAAATTACACATTGATCCCCTTGGAAACTTAGAGAAGGTTTGTTTAAGTAGTAAAATTTGCACAGCTGATCTGAATTTTAAATGGTTGTTGGGTTAATAGGGGATTCTGTCTTGTGGGGCGGTACATAGGTGAATAACTGTGATTGCCTTTTTTAATGAAAACGTCAGCTTGTAAGTTATATATGCTAGAGTCAGATGTACAAATGTCATCTGTTATGGAGTCAGACTCTGAATCAGAATCAGACTTTGTTTTTTATTGGAATTCATCTCCCAAAGCTGGATGTAAAATGACATTGGAGCTTTTGAGGCTCTCGGCTGAGAGCTGTGACGATTCACTGTATCCAAGGTACTCATGGGCTTGCTGGCTGGCTGAAATCCCACGGTGTGTGTGCTTGTGTCTGTGTGTACCTTACATTGTGATAAAAACCTGTTATTTTGACAACCAAAAAAATAGTCCCCACAAGGGGAAATTAAATTTTATAAAAATGCATGCCTGCTATCAAAAAACTAAAAATGCCAAAAGACTTGTATTTTGTTTGGTTACTTATGGTCAAGGTTAGGACTGAGTCAGGGTTAAGGTTGTCATTGTTGGGAATAGGGTTAGACCCATAGAAATGAATGGACGGTCCTTGCAAAGATACCATAAGATACCTACCTTTTTCAATATGCGTTAGATGCCTAGTGGTGGAGCATTCTGGCCGCTGCTTAAATCAGTGTTTAAAAGCTTCTATGCAAGCAAAGGTATGATCCAGGATTGCATACTGTAGAAGTAGCAGGCATTAGGTATAGAAAAGACTGAGCCAGATCACCCAACTGCAGTTGGCATAGTCCCATTATGAGTTTAGCTACTGGCTTCCAGTTACCAGAATTATTGGGAACCATCAGGGGAATCAACACCAAACTCCTGAAATGAACTGACATTGTTTGCATAGTTAACGGTGTTGGAAAAGAGATTGATTTGTCGAATATGGCAGAATGGGAACAAGTGCTTATCCTCCTCGGTGGGGGTGACTGACTGGGCCGGTCCCTGATTTTGTAGGAGCTGTTGCTCCTCTGTGGGGGTGACTGACTGGGCCGGTCCCTGATTTTGTAGGAACTGTTGCTCCTCTGTGGGGGTGACTGACTGGGCCGGTCCCTGATTTTGTAGGAGCTGTTGCTCCTCGGTGGGGGTGGCTGGCTGGGCCGGTCCCTGATTTTGTAGGAACTGTTGCTCCTCTGTGGGGGTGACTGACTGGGCCGGTCCCTGATTTCAGCAGCAGCCCATCACTTCTCCAACTGGCACAGCTGACACGTTTCTTATTTAGGCTTCTGACTGGTGAATACATTTCTGATTGGCTCCCGTAACCGTGCTGTAATAATGTCCTGCAGAGGCATGTTGTGGAGACATATTTTGGATTTGACGAAGAGTCTGTGGATTCGGAGACCTCATCCTTGACGTCCTACACCACAGATAGAACGGACAGGACTCCGGCCACCCCTGAGGAGGACCTGGAAGAGGTGAGCCGTTGCTGGCTAAGGGTGCTTCAGAAGATATGGTCACCACTGTGGGGGGGCTAAAGAACGTTTCCAGTTTGTGACCGCCATCATTGACATGGAATCATTTTCATTTAACAGTGTTTGTGTTTTGTTTATTATTCCATCTGGGAAATATCACCTTTAAGGTACTGGTTTCAGTTGTGCTTAATTACATTTAGACTAGTTGTTATGTCATATGATATCTGAACCTAGGACACCTGCAGAGAAATAACTTAGGCAGCATAATGTTTTTTGAATGTTGATAGTTTTTAATGCATTTTGATTGGCTAACTGGAATTTGGTGTCATTTGGGTACTGATCAAGATGCTGATCTGATGATACTCGCGTTTCCTGCCAGGGGATTTCTCGCGAAGAGTCAGAGCTGCGGTTCCGTCAGCTGACCCGGGAGTACCAGGCTCTACAGCGAGCCTATGCCCTACTCCAGGAGCAGGTTGGGGGAACCCTGGATGCTGAGCGTGAAGCCCGGGTGAGATGGGAGGCAGGCGGGTCTGAGGCTACCACCAAGGGTTCACTTGCTTATTTAAAGAACACATTGCATCTGATAAAAGCCATCCTATTTACTGTGCTTGCTCTGCTTGAGCTTTAAAAATACCCTACAAAAGTCCTTGCTAGTGATGGCCAATCAAAGCTTCATGAACCATTTGCTGTATTTTCTGACCCCACTAGCTGGTGCTCTTGGTTTATTTTGGGGCGTACTTTGAGTCCATCTTTGAACAGAGACCACCATCTAGTGGAGTCAGAAAATACAGCAAGTGGTTCATGAAGCTTTGTTTGACCATTACTATTCCCCGCCATCAATTAGTCTTGATTCTAGAGTGGATGTCTAGGGCTTCTGTTAAGCCTTCCACATAGCTGGACAGCTTCATCTTGTGTAGTGCAGTATCCATGTAACGTCAAAATGCTGCAGTTAAGCTGGCTATCCAAAGATAGGTTTGAGGAGCTCAGATGTAGGGTTAGGTATAGTCAGAATTTCTGGCCCATGCTTGGCCAGCTTTAGGGTTGCTATTCTGGTAATGTTCTGCATTACGTATGTGAAATCTGTGACCATGATCAGCTGGACTTTCAAATGTCCATCAAACGGTGTACTCTGCAGTCCAGCTGTCTCGCATGACTAAGCAGAATCCGTCCCGTTTTCAGACACGGGAGCAGCTGCAGGCGGATCTGGTTCGGTGCCAGGCAAAGATCGACGACCTGGAGAAGTCCATGGCGGAGCGGGGGCAGGTAAAAGGAAAAGGGGGCTGGGACGCTCGGGTGCTGTGCCGCCTCCTGGGGGCCTTCCTCTGCCTCTTCCTCGCCGCCGTATGCCTGCCTTGGATCTGCCAGCATGTCCTGTGACATCACCACAGTGCCCTGGCCACACCTGTGGTGCAGAGCCTGGAGGTTTCCTCATGAATCATGCTATTAATGGAACTGCCAGTTAATTGCTTCTCATCACTGGCATAGTGGCTGAGCTTGCTGCAGTGCCCACATCAGGGGTTTGCAGTAATAGGTGGGGTGATGATCGTTTTGTTCCTACAGTGAAAGCCTTAATTGCACCACCACCGTATGTGTCACTGCCTCTGGTGAGAGGTTTTCTGTGCCTCATTGCTGGACTGTCTCTATGTCCATGGCTTGCTTTCTCTGTGTGATTTCTGTTAAACCTAGTGATGGGCTCATCTTTGCGGTACTCACTTTGGCTCAATAAAGCTCAACTGTAGCCATGTCTCTCATTCTTTGCTTATGTGTTTTCATTCCATGCTCCGTGTCACGTACATCCTGCCCTTTGCATTCATCCTAGGCAACTGACAAGTGATTTGAACAGATAAAAGCTCATTAGCCTGACATGGTATACTCCAGTATGTCTTTCCTGGGTTGTGGCGCACTTTAAGTGGATCGTGTGAAACGGTGTTTGATTAGTATTGTCTATGTTATGCTCTCATCACAGGATTCCAAGTGGGTGGAGGAAAAGCAGCACCTCATCAAAACTAACCAGGAGCTCTTGGAGAAGGTAGTTGCCTCATCACTATGTCTGATTATGGGTCCAGTGTGGATGAGTACATATTGGTGCAGTGTGTGTGTGCGTGGGTTAGGTTTATATTACTTTGTGGGGACCAAATGTCCCCCACGATGTAATAAAAAAACTTCTTTTTTTTTGACGTTGTGGGGACCATTTTTCAGGTCCCCACAAAGATCTGTGAATGCAATCAAAAAAGTAAAAATGCCAAAAGTCTCATATTTTGCTTGATTACTTATGGTTAGGGTTAGGGCTGGGTAGCGGTCTTGCGATTAGAGTTTTCCCCATAGAAATCAATGGAGAGTCCCCACAAAGATCTAATTACAAACCTGTGTGTGTGTGTGTGTGTGTGTGTGTGTGTGTGTGTAAAAGGCTTTCTATGAAAAATTACAGCTCAATCATCTTTCACAGAATGAGTAGCAATCTTTGTACGTGATCTAAACCCCAGCTTCACACACCTGTCTCCTATGCATGTAGAATTGTCCATTCATTGGCACTAAGGCTCTTTTTAAAAGCATCTTTCACTATGACTCTGAAAGCCACAGGTCACACATTACTGTCACTTTCAGTGTCGCCATTAGCACATTGTGCAGCTTGGACCTGTGTATCGTACCCAGATTAGTATGCCCTGAATAGTGAACACTTCAGGTTTATTATACGAACGCTTCTTACACACATTAGATTCCAAACATTCTCTGCAGGCTTTTTGAGTTAATTTTTTTAACGTCTATTGACAGGACTTGGGAGTAAATTCCTTTTTCCAGTAACGTGTGAATTCAGCTCATGGGCATATTTCTGCAGTCATGTCCCTACATTTGAAATGGTTCCTGATTCCACCAGATCTCTGCTGTCTTGGCATGTTTTTCACTCTCAGTAGTCTAAAAGTACAACAGGCAGTATTTTTCACTTTATATTTTGTAAGGCAGGATTTTCATTCATTTGTGTTTAGGTTATGGGTTTTAGCAGTGCTCTCTTCTGGTTTTCACCACCATCCTGTCTCTCTGTGGCGTCTTGCAGATCGGCAAGCTGGAGCTGGACGAGGGTCGTCTGAGGACGGAGGTGCAGGATGCTCGGGACCAGAATGAACTGTTAGAGTTCCGAGTCCTGGAGCTGGAAGTAAGAGAGTCCCTCCCCATCCCCAAACTGTCACCAGGGGGCAACATTGGGTTCCAATCCAAACTCAGAACCTACATCCAGTGACAGAGCCGAGCGGCACTCCTGATCCTGGGTCGTTGTAATCATTCCATATGTGTGTGTTATTGTCCTGTTATAAAACTGTACAAACTGTTAATATTCCTCATGTCTGTTCAGATTTTTGGCTTCTTAATTTTAAAGATGTACATTTATATTATGGACTGAGCTCATTTCATTTGAATAAAATCTCTATCCAATTAACCACCTTCATCATTCATTTTTGTCTTTTTTCTCGCATGCAGTTTTCTTTCAGTTGCCTGTACATATCTGTGTTATATCCAGCCCCACCCACATGGAGTCAATGTCAATTTAATTAACTGTAGTGGCACAATCAGTAACCAAAGGTGTATCAGCGTCTCCTTCAGCTAACGCTGTAATTATCATTTGCCATTAGTTTAGTTTTAAATCAAAGTAACATGCAGTTCATTGTTCCTCTTTACCTGGTTTCATAACTTGTGCATAATGTCGTTGTCATCTTTGGTTTAATATCTCTAAAGAAAGTGAATTACAAAAATCTGCTAACTTCAAGTGATGTTCATAAACAATCGACTATACCAAAGGATTACTCATTGGTGGTTGTCATAGCAACACTCTTTGCTTTCATTTTCAGGACCCATTTAGTTTCAGTTTACCGTTTCGTTGTCATACTTAACCTTGCCCTCCGTTCAGTTGGCTTGCCACCCATCCCATAAAATTTCCCCTCGCCCAGTTCGCTTTGACTGATCCTTCTCATTCTCAGTCATGTAAGTACATTTTTGAGTTTGATTATATGGCTGTTCAAACACAAACCAATGCGATCTTTATTTGTGTCCCTGTTTAAACATCACCCCACTGCCCAGTAACCTGTAAAGTGTGGCTGCAGATCTCCAGGTAACCAGATGTGGCAGTGTTGCTGGTTGTTAACTTTGGAACTGGCTTTTCGCCTGCAGGAACGGGAGCGGCGGTCTCCGGCATTCAATCTGCACGTGGCTGCCTTCTCCGAAGGCAACAGCAGTGCTCTACAGCTGCATTGCCACCATGAGGGCATCAAGGTAGGCCAGGAGAGCTTCTGTGTTACACTGCAGGTGCCACAGACTGATTCCGTGCGGGAACTGTGCTAGCAACGAATTTTTAACAAACCAAACTCAACTTCCTCATCTCGCTTGTCTCTGTCTGATTAGCTCTGAGGAATGTTCAAGTTTTTTTGTGTTTTTTTTTTTTTTTTTTAGGATGTTGTCATAGCAGACCTCATAAAGAAACTCGACATACTTGGTGATAATGGGGTAAGAGCCCTTCCCATCATGACGGTCTCTGTGGTTCTGCGGTAAGCACCCTGACCCCCATGCCTGAGCAGTATCGCTGTTGTTAGATGTTCACGCCCCCGTCTTTCTCAACGCTTCCTCTAGAACCTGCGGAATGAGGAGCAGGTGATTGTGATCCAGGCCGGGACAGTGCTGTCGCTCTGTGAAAAGGTAGCCCTGTGGCTCCCCCCCATTTTCTGAGAATCCCACACCCGGATTTAGTTTAATTAGGGTCTTTAAAAAATCCATGTTTTCTGGTTTCTTATTTGTGACAGTGTGTGTGAGATTTGTTTACAACTCATGGAGACTGAGCCTTCCCCTTGCAGTACATGTTCCTCATTACATAGATACTAATTTAATTTTAAACCTTAATAGTTGAGTTTCTCCCTATTACAACCATGGGCCGGTTTTGGATATATTGAAAATTACTTTTTAAAATAAGTTTTTGCATTTTGGAATTTCTCTTCTTTAGCCTGAAAACATTAGAAGCTCCAAGTAATCACCGAAGTATGATTACCCTCCTTGCAATGTTGTGCTTATTGTTATCTTATATTTACTTAGCAGAATATTTAATTTACATTATATACAGTGCTGCTTGAAAGTTGGTGAACCCTTCAGGTCCAATGTCACAAATCTGTGAGTGGTAAAAGTATGTGAACCTCACAGGTAATTTGAAGGTGATATTAAAGTCAGGTGTTTTCAATCAATGTCATGACAATCAGGTGTGAATGGGCATCCTGTTTATATATTAACAAAGGGTTCTATCAAGGGCTTCATCTTCAAACACGTTTGTGCCGTATCAGTGTATCATGCCACAGTTAAAGGACATTTCAGAGGATGTCAGAAAAAGAACTGTTGATACTTATTGTGCTGGGAAAGGCTACAAAACCATCTCAAAAGAGTCAGAACTGCGCCAATCTACAGTCAGACAGATTGTGTACAAATGGAGGAAGATTAAGACTATTCAGCCCAGGAGTGATCGACCAATAAAAATCACTCCAAGGGCAAAGCATGTGATTGTCTAAAGAACCAAGGGTGACTTTTAAGCAATTAAAAGCCTCTCTCACATTGGTAAATGTTAATGTTCATGAGTCCACCATCAGGAGAACACTGAACAACAGTGATGTGCATGGCAGGGCTGCAAGGAGAAAGCCACTGCTTTCCAAAAACATTGCTTCCCGTATAAAAGTTGGCTGACGAGAATGTGGACAGGCCTGAAAGCTATTGGAGGAATGTTTTATGGGCAGATGACACCAAAATAGAACTTTTTGGTTCAAATGAGAAGTGTCATATTTGAAGAAAGGAAAACCCTGCATTCCAGCATGAGAATCTCATCCCATTTGTGAAACATGGCAGTGGTGGTATCATACTTTGGGCCTGTTTTGCTGTGTCTGGGCCAGGACAGCTTGCCATTGTGGATCAGGACATTAGTCCATGGACTACATTTCAAGAGAAACTGGGTCATGCAGCAAGACAATGACCTCAAGCACACAGGTCATTCTACCAAAGTTTTAGAATGGTCAAGTCAAAGTCCTGACCTTAGCCCAAAGCGAATGCTGTGGAAGGACCTGAAAGGTCCAGTTCATTTGAGAAAACCCAGCAACATCACTGAGTTGATGCAATTCTGTATTGAGGAATGGGCTAAAATTCCTCCAAGCCGATGTGCAGGACTGATCAAGACCTACTAGAAACTTTTAGTTGCACTTATTGCTGCAAAAGGGGGTGACATCAAATACTAAAAGTGAAGGTTTCCATACTTTTGCCACTCACAGATTTGTGACATTGGATCATTTTCCTCAATAAATGAACAATCAAGTATGTTATTTTTGTCTCGTTTGTTAAATTGTGTTCTCTTCACCAACTTCTTCATGTGAAAATCTGATGATGTTTTAAGTCAAATTTATGCAGTAATATGGAATATTCTGAAAGATTCACTGACTTTCAAGCAATACTGTATAATTATCTTTACATGGACCTCTAGACATTTGCCACTGTAGTAAGGAATGTCCTCGATTGAGATCATTATGGTACAGATGCTGTGCTATTGCACCGATAAACAAGTATTGAAAAGAAGTAACATATAAAGGACATCACTATGTGAAAGGAGAAACTGAAGTCCTTGTTGCTGCACTCACACTACCTTAGAAGTAACAACATTAAATATTTTATCCTGCAGCTACCTAAATAGACTAAAGTTTCCCCAGCAAAGCGTTCAAGGATCTATAGCGGGATATCTATAGAGGTAGCTCTCGCTTTCCGAACTCCAAGTTACGTGTTTATATCTTTACGAGAATTTTCTGCTGCAAAACTTAACGTCATTTTTCGTATTTTTTTTTTAAATTTGTGCGTAAATAATCACCCGCTGACCAAAAACGCTGTCCATGGCCCGACAAAGTTTTCAGAGGAGCATCTGACCGTGAATGCCCGATTTATATTTTCACGTCTGCGCATGCGCAGCATTACACTACGACGGTGCCCGATTTGTACCACTGTTTCACGAACCCAACCTACACCAGGTTTGTTTTACTTACTTTGTGAGTGATCTCCACCAGCCCAGAATGGAATACATGAAGAAAATAAACACCCCATTTGCTGAAAATCAAACTGACCAAAACTCACTGTGAATGTTTTAGCACAGAAGTGTTTTTTTGGTTTTCCCCAAGGATTTTTATTTGAATGTGAGAATATTTTTGATCAAATGTTAATTCTAATAACACGTTTGTGTTTCCTTTGTTTATTTGGGAAAATTTATCTGAAGATCCACCTTTTTATAACATTTCTATGGGAAAATACGTCCCATGTTACAAGCTCTCTATTTACCAGCGATAATTTGGAACAAATTAGCACGTCAAGTCGTGCTAAAATACCTGTATAAATACTGTTCCTGAGTACAATCTTAACCAGTAACCTGCGAAAAACCAAATCACAAGGAGATTAGGTGGTTAGTGTAGCAACTCAACTAAGTTTAATTGTATTTAATACAATTACAGACACAACAGAACTGGAATATCTGATTGTTGATAGGCTCCTATAGCTCTTATTAATTAAACAACTTTCATATACTCCGATTTAAACAAATAGCACTGCAAATCTGGCCTTTTATCCAAATATCTAAGCATTATCCAAGTATCTACGTATAATTTATTCCCGTGAATATTAACTCAATGAATTAGAATTGCTTTAAGTTGTTAACTTGTTCCTGTTATTTCTTAGTGCTCACCTGACACCTAGTGGAGAAAGCGTAGAATGAAAATCGCTGCAGTAGGTTTTCCATTTTGGGAGGCGCTCAGCTTTACAGCAGAAATTCTTGTTGATCTCTTCTGCTCATGAAAACAAACACACGTTTTAAAATTAGTGCTGTGTTTCCAGCACGTGTCTTTATGTGTAATTATGTCATTCACCACCGTTCAGTAAAGGAAGATAGATTAAGAGAGGACAAGCACGCCTGTGCATCAGTGGGAACACACACACACACAGGGAGCAGCTGTGACATGGGGAGAACATGCAAACTCCGCACACACTGAGAACAGAGAATGGTTTGGAACCCCCACCCCTGGAGGTGTGAGACAGGAGTGATACCCACCAAGACACACTAGATTGTGCTAATCACTGAAGTACATAACCTGTTAAAGGTTTAATTAAAAGCTGACATTTGTTGTTGAACAGCAGTTTGCAAAAGGACATATTCACCAACCATCACTCCCAATTATATATTTTATCCCTTAAAATAAATTATCAATTTAAATAAATTATCATTGCAAAGGGGGAAGTTGAGCGCCTGTATTTCAGAAGGACGTCTCCTCTTGCTGGGGGCCACTAGTCCTTCTCATCTCTCTTTCCTCCTCCCCCTCCTCCTATTACTGCTTCTGACTCCTAGTGGTTGAAACAGATCGACAACACGGAGGCCGCACTGACACAGAAAATGATAGACCTGGAGAATGAGAAGGTGAGCCACATGGGCTGGGGGGGGTGGGGCACAGAGCCTGCATGCTCTGGCCATCGCGCACCGCAGGCTGCATTCCAGTGTCTGTCCTTCTGACGTCTGTAAAGGTTACCAGAAATTGGGTTAGCAGTGGTTATAAATTCCACTGGATGCGTCTCCCCGGTTTTAATGGTTAACTGAGTGTTTGTCCAGTCAGTGGAATCAGTGGCTTGTCAATTTGTTATAAAGATGGGTCAGTTTTTTTCTGTGAGTTGGATCGCCCAGCCTGCCTGAGGAGTTGTGTGTCTGGACTTACAGAGTACAGCTGGGTGAATGGGCAGGCAGGAGGGGAGCACCTGTTCACCTGCAGATCCTTGTCACTTTTGCCGTTGATCTGCCTGTTTCTTTTTGGTGAAACTGGGTTGGTGTGAGCAGCTCTGTCGAGTGTCACAGATGAGCTGGAGCTTCCACACATCCACAGGTTGGTCACTGGCCTTGTTGTCATTTCCTCCCAGGACTTGTTCAGCAAGCAGAAGGGTTACTTGGAGGAGGAGCTGGACTACCGGAAGCAGGCCTTGGATCAGGCCTCTATGGTAGGACACTGGCCACGCTACCTGCTCGTATGTAGGGGTGTCCTGGGGCCGGGTTCCTAAGTCTGACCCGGGCCTACAGCGCCCCCTGGGGGATGAGGCAGATGGCACTGCTTTGCTACACCCTATCAAATGCTGCTCTGTGTGACATCTGGCCCAGATCATGTCAGTAATGGGAAGCAGGAGGCCAGCTCGCCCGCTGTCTCCACTTCATGAACATAATTTAGCTGATTCCTCTTAGAAATGCTTCAAAACCTCAACCTGTGGCGAGTGCTCTGGATTCTTAAATGTGAGGGAAAATGCCAAGTTGAAGATGTAAGATTCGAAGTCACTCCTGAGTAAGACGGCTGACGGCCTTGTGCTCCCATTACCGCTGGAAGGTGCAGGACAGCCTTAGATAGCCTGGTCATGCCTGCATTGCATAGCAGTGAATGTGCCTTGTATTCCTGGCACAGGATTTCAATGCGGCCAACATCTAAGAGCAAAACAAAACATTGAATCAGTTCCCCAGCGAATCAATTTATCATTTCTATATACAGTATATATATTTCTATTTATAAAGCACATAATGATGTATTATAGTGTTGCTTACATACAATATATGAGCTAATTTGTAGGGGATACTGCATCTTTTATAAGAAACATGGATGAATGATGAAGGGCAGTACCTCAGCCAAGCCTGGCGGCCTCCACACACAGAGGTCCACCAAACCCGCAATGATCTACTGCTATATTAAGGGTGGTGTCCATTGCCGGGGGAGATGGGGCGGGTAGTTAATATCGAACTTTGCTCGGGCTACAAAAGTCCTAAAGCTTGAAAGGACCAGTAGGAAGTAACAAGTGTGTATGTGGATCTGACACATATAGTTTGGTTTATGTAGCATATTTTCTGTATCCTTTTGTGGGTGGGGTGAGCGAATTTGGAGCTCTACAGTATGTGTTTACATTTTGCAAATCTACGTCTTTATTTTTCAGAGTTGTTCTTTTTTATTTCTGTTGCGATGTGATCGTTTCTGTAATTTAAATCGCCGCAGAAAATCCAGGAGTTGGAGGCCACACTGTATAATGCTCTGCAGCAGGACCCTGAGAACAGAGTGGGTGAATCTTTGACAGAGAGGCAGAAGGAGGATCTGAGGATAGCGGTGGAGAGACTGAGGAGGCAGATTCAAAGGCAGAGCCGCGAGTTTGACAGTCAGATCTTGCAGGAACGCATGGAGCTGTTGCATCAGGCCCAACAGGTAAGTCATGGAAGGAAGACAAAATTAAAAGATGCAGTATCCCACCTGCCAGGCGAACAAGAAGTAGGACACCCGGCTGAAAAAGGGTTTTCCTCATGGGACATGTAGCTCAGCTCAAGCAGAGTACAAAATGACGCACAGGACGGCACACCAGTCTGCATCAGACAACCTGTAATCGCTAACTTGATGATCTCAAGTTGCATAAAGTTTCAGTATCGGGAGTAAAATACATACGTAAGGTTTTGGTTCACAGCAGGGGAGTTTCTAGCTATTGAAAAAAATCAGAGGCTAAGTGAAGTTTACCTGGGGCTTGATCTTTTTGCAAGAACATTGGCATCGGGGCTAAAATCCTCGGGGCTGTAGCCCTGGGTGATCAGACACCCATGGTCCGCAGTGTTGCGTCCATATAAATCTTTAAAAGCTTTAGAAGTTTATGAGAATTTAGCATCAAAACATTTACAATAGAATTCTGGATCAATCTGTCACTCTCTGCTGTCGACATCTAACCATTTGTGGGTTACCTCCTCAGTAACCCCACACTATTAGATCTTTTAATGGGAAGACTAGTTTGAGTCCCCCAGCATGTTTGAAACCAAGCTATTCCGATGTGTAACGTATACGTTCACATGGTAGAATATGAAAACTTTACCACAACAAAATAAATAAACTACTTACCTATAGTATTCAAGCTAAATGCCGTCTAAGATGTCATGCAGTGGCCAGATCTTACAAGACTGCTGCGATATCGCATTATGGGCTGTTTATGAAGGTGTTTCTCTGCAGTCACATGAGAATTCTGTAAGAGGCTCTTGGACTGTTTCGCAAAGCCGAGATTCGATCTGTCAGGCTTCTTAAAACCTGGGAATGTTTTCCTGAGGTCGGCCTGCATCTTCCTGGTAATGTTTACCAGCAGTAATCCAAGTGGCAGAAGGAAAATGGATAAACTATTAATCTCTGTGGGGAACTTATAATGGATCTTTTTAAATTTATTTTTTATTGCGTGCTGTATCCAGATCCCATACAGGCTAAAACACATGCCTTACCACTAACAAACTCTGGCCTTTCATCTTCAGATTTTATGAGTTTGTGGCATAATTGTCTATGATATCTGATTCTATTACTTTCAAAATTAAAATGTATTTCAGAGAACATAGCTAGGCGGTAGATAGCATTTTTGCTAAGGACACAGACTTGCAATGGTAGTAATGCCAAAAGCACCTTGAAGACGATCGCTTCAGTTGATCCAATAATAATGCCTATAATAATAACAATAACAATAATAATATTAGAATATAATCATAATAATATGCAGCAGTGAAGTTCCTGAGATCCTCATACAGCACAGCAGGCAAGTCCACTAAGGCCCTGCATCCCATGGGGGGGGGTCATTCACCATTGTTCTGGCTGCTTGTTGCGATGGCTACTGCAGAGAGCTGCATGGGTACTTGGTCATCGACCGTCCCCTGGTCTATCGTGAAGAAAAAAACAGCTGGTCATCCATACGTTAAGCACTGATGTGTGAGCAAAAAGTGCACTTTACCATATTGTGGGGGGGGGAAAAACTGTTACGTCTGTTTCTTTTGGTTCACAGAAGATTAGGGAGCTGGTGGATAGGATTGAAACACAGAAAAGACAAATCAAGGAAATTGAAGAAAAGGTATTTACATTCTTTTTTCCGTGATGTTGTTAATTTGTCTAATTTAGAATTTTCGATTTGTGTCCTTCAGTAATCCGTAAACTAAACCTTTTTTATAGTTATGGTCCTTCATTTTGTATAATGAATACATTTCACCATATTTTACCCATTCATACTTGTGTGCACCAGTGAGCTCAATACAAAGCCACTGGTTTTGATGTATAATGTGTTTCTCATGTTAAACACAAAGGTATTTCTACTTAGGAAGTGCTTAGAGCACTGTGGCGATTTCCACATCAGCTGACACTAAGCTTTGGCTTCTGGGAGTTCTCCAGGACCCCGAGCATTAAAGGTGCCAAAAGGAGGAGGGAACAAGTTGAATTTGGTGCCCTGTGCCCCTCCTGGGTTGTCATGGTGATGGCAAAGCACTCTGGTGCCACACTGCTATAGAGCGCTATTATACTGGGACAGGATGTGCTCTTACTTTGCAGTTCCTGTCATATTTCTACTAATTTCAGCTTTTCTTTCTTCCCCTGTTTATCTGATTCTTGGCCAATACATCATTATTTTCGTAGTTTTTGTTCCTCTTTTTATTTTTTTCCTTAGCCTTCATTCTTTGGCCTTAATGACACAGGGACAGCCACGTATGAGGTAAGCCACCTCGCCGTCTGTAGAGCTGTTCATGTACTGTCTGCCTATACTCAGAAATGGAGATGGATAGGCAGTATACATTTTAGAATATAAGTAATGATTACTGTTAAATATAGGCAGAGGTGATTTCAGGTCCAGAGAGTATAAATCCAGACCAAGATTTTCACCGTTTTAACCAGCCAGTTGAGTATAAAGAGTCACAGTCATAGAGTACTCAACTGGTTGGTTAAAACAAAATCTTGGTCTGGATTTATACTCTCTGGACCTGAAATCACCTCTGCCTATACTTAATATTTACTTATGTTCTAAAATACATACTGCCTATAATTTTCACCCAGACTACACGCCAGTTTGCTGGCTTCATTAAGCTGTACATATTGTGGGGAAACATGAAGTCGCATACAAAGATTACGGAATATCCTGAGCAATTTGATTTGCACGTTTTTTTTCTGCCCTGGGACAGCTGAACTTGAGTAGATTTTTTTACTTTTTTCTGAGCACTGCAGAAGGCAAAGCATGCCTTTAATCCACAGAAGCCTCTGTGTTCTCTCACGCTGCTTAAAAAGCATGTTCTTTCTGTTTTGTAAGCACTGACGTTTGCACAGTAGTTGGACATAGAAATGGATTTGACTGACAGCCCGTGCAGGGCGTGCCCCAGTCTTGTGCCCTGTGCTTTCTGGGATAGATTCCAGGCTGACTGGTCTGCTGTACAGCGTAAGCAGTTATGGGAGATGGATGAAAAGAGAATAGCTGAATACATCTGCATTAGTGGCAAGGTGTTTGTGGAAACACCTTGCATTTTTGGCATTACTACACTAATATTGGCAGTAATGTTTATAAATAATCAAAGAATGTTAAAATACCATATGTTGGATGATTAAATACAGTAAGTAGCTGCAGTAACTGGAATAAACCTCTAAAAATTAGAAGTGTTTTCACAATTTTGGCCACTAGTGTAAATAGAGAGGGGTGTAACATGGCCCTGCAAGAAAGTAAAACTGGGCCCTGACCCCCCCGCCCCGCTTCTCCCCCTCCCCAGGAGCTGAATCGTTCCCCAGGAGTGTGCAAACCCAGAAGCTCATGCAATCCACTGCATTGGGGAAGACAGTGTTGTGCACTTACACGTCACACGTCTCAACCCTACTGTCTCCTGATTTCCTGTCCTGATTTCCTGCTTTTCTCCTAATGAAGATTATTTATAGTTTGACAAATTCTTCTTTGGTGAACTTTTATGCATACATGCTCTTTGTGAAATAAAACAATCATTATTGTAGACAAAACGACACCATGACCAACTAACAATGGTATATAAAATGTTAGAAAACAAACATTTTAAGGGGAAAAAAGTAATTTTCTATAACTATGAAGTGTCTTTGCCATGAAGTGTCTTCACAATGAAGTAAATTTCGAAGAAAACAAAATAAAGCCAAAACTACTAGGGTAAAAACCCTTAAATATAAACTCCACTACCAGGATGGAAGGAGAATGTAAAACCGAAGTCAGGCTGAGAGAAACCCGGCCCAGTGTAAAGCCAGCGGCGGTCATGTCCAGTGGTGATACGCCTGAGAAGCCCAGGGAGAACACGCAGACCTTGGAGTCCTGCCCAGGAGACGAAGGGCACAACGATTTTAGTGTCTCAGACCTGGGATGCCTTCCCTGGAAATGTGAGGCACGTAAGTGGATCAGTACCCAGAGTCTTACCCAGAAGTGCCAACAGGATCAGCTGCTGGCGGTCAGCTGTGTTAGGAAGAGAGAGGCAGTGCTGGGGCCAACAGAGGCTCCCAACCATGCAGAAGAGCAGGAGGCAAGGATCCTGGTGGGCAGGGTGGCTGATGGTCACACCAAAGAAGCACGGCTGGTGGCACCCCGCTCCAATGTGGTCCATTGGGGCCAGCAAATGGGTGAGCAACCAAAGAGGCTTGAGACCTGCGTAAAAAACCGGAAAGATGTGCTATCTGTGGCGGCATCTGACTTTGGGGAGGAGAACATTGTGCTGGAGGAGGTCTCCCAGGAGATAAAGGAGACGGAGACGACACTTTGCCAAAACATGACTGAAGACAAAAATATTCAGAGAGAATGGAAGGAGATGATACCTCGAAATAGCACCACCGGTGGTCACAAGTCAGCGGTGCAGGTAGGAACTCGCGTGATAACCAAACCAATGTATGTTATCTGAGGGCCAGACATGTCCTTCATCAAATCCATTAGAGCTGTGTGCAGAGATCAGCTACATGCCTGAAACTGAAGGTCAAAAGGAGGAACAGAGGAAATGGAACATGGCAGGTGTGTGAAGTCTCCAGGCATGCATCCAGTGATGCGGCCCTGGGCCGCCATGAATTGTGTAGGAGTTCCAGGGCCAGCTGTCCAACAGAGCCACTGGGCTTGGTGGAGGCTTTGGTGCAGCTGCAGTACCAGCCATTCAGCCAGGAGCAGCTTATGAATGGCATAGATAAGGGGATGCTGGCCACACCCAATCTGGAACAGGCCACCTGGCGCTGCTGTGCAGACAGATGCTCCATAATGGGGGGCTGTGAGAGGGAGAGGAGGGTCAGAACCACTCAGGGCCGTGGTGTCATGGCCCAGGTGGGCCCTCAGAATGGGAATGGGAAATCCAGGCTAAAAGCCAACACCTCTGATCCCCAAGCCAAGGACACAGAGCCAACTGGCCTCTTGTCAGACCTTAGTGTGCTCAGTGAGGACAAGGAGGATGCCTGCATGCGGGAGACACGGGATCTGGATGCTCAGCTGTGGGGGAGTGGAGAGTTGCATGCATGTGATGAAGGGGAGCGACATGTGGGGGATGGGCGTCAGCTGCTGGGGGAGGAGGGGCAGGAGCGGGGGCCAACAGGCAGCATCCCGGCCCAGAGGAGCCCAGCCCAAGGGGCTGCTCTGTCATGGCCATCCCACAATTCCCAGCAATCCCTGGTCCCTGACAAAGAGCTGGCCGCTGCCAAGGAAAAAAAAAAACCAAAGAAGGCAGCTGCGGGAGGCTCCCGCCCTGCAGGGCCCCGCGAAGCATTTACAGGAGTGGCCTGGCGTTTACCGCTCACACATCCGTGGGGACCACCATCACTATCAGTTTAGCAGTATCAAACCTGGCTGACTCCCATGACATAAGCAAGCAAAAGTTACACAAACTGAATAAATATGCCACACAATAGACTTGATTTTGTTAAAATGTGTTTTGTCAAGATTACAACCTGGGCAGCACGTAGTGTAATGATTAAGGGTAAGGACCCGTAACCATGGCAGCTTTCTGCCCCCTGGGGACCCAGAGGTCATACCCAATCTTCAGGAAAATGGCCAGTTCTTTAGAGTAAGAACTCTAATTTTCTCTGATAAAGCCATTATTTGTACATTGCTGCATATGTCACGTTGACTTGAATTTGATTCCAGCATTGCTTTGTAAGTTATGCTGGGAAAATAGATGGGGTATTAGGAACATGTAATTCTCTTTGTAGTGAGAAGTGTCTCGGGGAACCTGAGAGGTTTTATTACCCGTCTGTTCCTCCCATAGTGACTGAGCAGCTCCTCTTTCTCCTGAATAATTGAGAAACGCAGGGGGCCACTTGGCTGAGAGCTAGGCCGGAGCCTCCCGCCCATGTGTCTCTGCGGGCATGCT